>JAVJGI010000065.1:21442739-21480556 GCA_035590275.1 Ibycter americanus | reverse complement strand
CTTTCTGGGTGAGGGGAGTGAGCGGGTGGCTGCGTGGTGCTTGGTTGCCGGCCGGGGTTAAACCAGCACAGACTGGATGTACTTTAGTCGCGCCTCTCTCTCTGCTAACAAAAGCTCATAAAATTCCTAGAGAAAACAACATAAATTATCACAAATTTCATAGCTCTACGTTATCCCAGCAGAAAGTAAGACTTTGCACAGACAGAACAGCATGGAGCTACTGCCCTGGAAGGCTGGATGGTCTCCCATGCGTCTCTGTACCTTCTGGGACACAAACCATTAACCCTATATTGAGTTGGGCTGTTTAGATGTTGGGCTGGCCATCTCATGTGGAGCTCTCAAACACAGTGCTGATTTTTCATGTAAAGAAGGTCTGGTTACAGTCCACTTGTCAAAATGACAGAAGATTACAACGTGAGGCTCAATCTGCAATACAGAGGTGGTGAGAAAACTTGTTCTTTTATTTTGTTCATTGTATCCAGTTACAGTATTACCTGTATTGCCAATGTGCATACAGCACCTAGCACTGGGGTGGCTGTACCACAATGCAAACAACAAGGAAGACATCCTGAAATTCTCACATTGAGAAATACGTAACACACATTTCCTCTACGTCCTGCTTTCAGCACAGTGAGCCGTACCAGATAGCCATACTCCCCAGCAGGAAATTAGGGACAAGAAAAAGCCAAAGTTAAAACTGCAGATGAAACATACCTTTTAGGCTGATGACCTGGTACGTGATAGCACGATGGTCTTGTCAATCAGAAAACAATTTGACTTCAATCTTTTCTTCTAGGTATTATGGCCAGGACCCCACCAACACTCTAAACTAAAAGGATCTGTTCTAGTTCAGTTCAAGTATTACTTATTCACATGCTTTATTATTCTGTTTCATAGAGAAATGCAAGGACAGCATCTCATTAAATGAAGGAAAATAAAGTTTTCTTTTTTAATGTCGTGAACATGGTATCTCTGCAATCAGGGGTAATGTTTAAAACACTGAATGTACCTAGAGATATAATGTGGCAAGGAAACTTTCCATGCATTCAATGAGAGATGACAGCACACAGATAAAATACTAATCCCTTGTTATCAGCTCTATGTACCACACTAAATGCAGTTGTCAGAAGTTTTCAGCAGAAGTTGACAGGACCAAGACAGGGTTCATTTAGGGTCACTGGAAATTCCTGCTTCATTTGCATAACC
This sequence comes from Ibycter americanus, assembly GCA_035590275.1. Taxonomy (NCBI): domain Eukaryota; kingdom Metazoa; phylum Chordata; class Aves; order Falconiformes; family Falconidae; genus Ibycter; species Ibycter americanus. The sequence goes on along the minus strand of JAVJGI010000065.1, from coordinate 21,479,350 downwards.
TTTTCAGCAAGTGCCGTAAGGATCTTGCTTTCCATCAAAAGTTTAAGCAATTAAACATAGCCACATATTAACTGCAAACAACTGAGGCTCAGATCCTCAAAAGTATTTAAACACTAACACCTACTGATTTCCAGGAAAGGTGATCCAGCATCTTACCCCAAATTTCCTGCTAGTGAAGTATAAATCTCTCCCAGGAGCCAATGTGCCAGTCCCATCCGTATGTCTGTGTTATGGTAGTTAAGATGATGGTAGAGAATCAACATCAAATTAGGAAAATACTTTGAGTTTTTAACAATATTTTAAATCCCCACTGTTTCTGACAAACAATAATGAACTTCTTTGTTGTCTCAAGGTATGATAATATCCTCAGAGAAAATTCATATTGGATTTTGTAAGTATTTGGTATATTCTTTGTTTATTATCTCAGTGTTCAGCCATTAGCAGTGAATCGCTGTGTTGTTATACAAACCAGAAAAACTACAAATAACAATCAGTCTCTGCCTCAGGACACACAACAAGCTGAAGAGAACGATCTGAAAATGCTTTAGAGATGCTTGCCAAAACCAGACTTACTGTTTATGGCCAGAACAGATGCCTGATAATTCAGGTGGGCACTTAAACGATGCGTCTACACACACATCTCTGAGTCACCAGCAAAACGACCATGGCTGTGACAGCTGTTCATCCAGGCTGAATGAAAAGTGAAGAAAGGCTGCAGTGTTCACTTTAACATTTTAAGCTAGTAATTGTAATTATACTGGGATTTGCCCAGGATGTGAAAACTACACACTCCTCCAATAAGCAAATATATCATTCCTGGACTTACCATGCGATACCATGTCCTGGGTTGTTTACAATACCTGAACGCCAGATCTTTTATTCTTTATGTGTGTACGTAAACTCTTCTTTCAGGGGTATAAAAAAGGCTAGAGAACTGAACCAGGAACCAGTTGTAAGAGGTAGAACAATCTGGTGGTTGCATCCTGACTTGAAAAGCAGAGAAGCTGTGTTTTCTTTCTTTTTCTTAGCAACATGTCACTGTCAAGCTGACCGAAACTTCCTATGCTTCATTTTCTTCACATGTAAAACCTGATTAATTAGTAATGCAAATAATTTAAACTTTCCTTTATCAGTGTTGGCAAAAGGGTAGTTAAAAAGGGTATTTTAAAGGAACCTTTAACAGAAAGTGTGTATGGGATGGGTAACCATGGGCAGGGATTGGAGCTGGAGTTCCAGGAAACTGCTTAGATCTCTACCATTGCTTGCAAGACCTTCTGGTTTTGCAAATCGCATTGCACCTCTGCATCCCTCAGCTTCCCTGTCCATAAAATGGACATAACAGTACCAAGCTTCACTTTATAAAGCACTTTGACTAAGGACTGAGAAAGTAACCTTCATATTGGCATCTTGTTTCTAGGAACTATATTTTCAGAAGCACACTATCACCACCCTCTCCCATTTCTACTGAACATCCCTTTCTTTTTGAAGGTATCAACTTCCTACCTTTTTAATGTTGTTAGGGATCCTAGTCGGAGACAGAGAGCTAAAAAGAGTAACCAAAACACGGGCCTTCATTTAGAGACATAATCTGTTTAATAAATATGACTGTAAAAGCAATAAACAATAGCAATTATACATTACGCTACATTGTATTTAACGAAAGGGAAAAAGAAGATGAAAAAGTACATCAAAAAAAGTAATTTTAAAATTAGAAATAGTTCCAACACTATAAGAAAACTTTTTGATTGGCTTACTATAAAAATAAGTTGGCTAATGTTGGACTTCAGTGGGGAGTATTATACAGTTGTTGCCAAAACTTTCCCATCTTCCCTAAAGCTGTAGTTGCAAAGAAAATAGCAAAGCCATACAAACTGCTGTGTTTCTATCTTTTTATCTTCAGAGAAACTACAGAAAGAGGCAGAGGACTCTGTACTGTAATGATCCTTTAACTGCTATGGGTCTAATATTCTTACACTTGGTATCGCTTTTTTTCTTTGCCAGCAAGTAGGTTAATTTGGGCTTGTGCCCAGTTTGTGGCAGAGAAATTAAAACCCACCACCACCACAGCCCTGCCCCGCGACTCTGGGAAATGCCAAGAATGCTGCTTTCTCCTGTTTGTAACTCAGGTAGCTGTGCACAATGTCTTTTGAACAAAACCCACCCATGTCAGGAATCAGGGTGCCTCCTAAGTGCACTACACTGATTATGAACTGGCCTCTATTCGCCCTCACCTAACATAGTTAAGTAAATCCGCATTGGTTACTGTCTTTCTCTCTTTGCACTTCAAACCAAAGTCCTGGTGCTAGGTTTACCTGAGTTGGGTTGGAAATCAACAGCTGTAATGAACACAGGTTAGCCAGTTATCCAGTGTCTTGGGAGGACTTACTCGAGGATACTAAGCCTGCTTTTCTGCCACTCCCTTAGTCTACCTGAGTGTGTCCTGCAGCCCCATTTCTAGTTGCAGTGTAAGATACAAGCTCATGTTATTGGTAAGAAATCAAATCTTGTACTAGTGTGGTTCTGTGGTGCTGGGGGTCATAACGCATGGCAACAATCTCATGCCAAATCCTCCTTTATTCTCCTTCCTCTGCCTGGAGTGGCAGGAGTTTGCAAATCTGCAACCAAGGGGTGTTGCCAAGAAGGCCGTAGGAAACTGCATGCACCTGTCCCTGCTCCCTATTCTTTGGGCAAGGAGTCTTTCAAAAAATTGACAGGCCTTGGTGTGACTCCCAAAAGGTAGAGATCTCCTGGAACTTCCCCAGACAGATCCAAACATCAGCACTGAATGTGGCTGAGGGTGTTGCTAGGGCTTTCTCTTAGCCAAAACTGAAGATGTAAGGCTGGTACGAAGTACAGTGTACGTTCATGCTGGCAACAACCTCCTGCAACTGCAGTACGGACACATCTCCCTGCCTGTAATGCATACTAGTTCTGTTCCATTCAAGGTTAGGAGGCAAAAAGTTATCTTTCAATGGCATCAGTGGGATGCCTTGGTGTGAGTAGGCTAAAAAAAGCTGTTTAAGGAAAAGCCTGGACTTGTGGTTGGGATTATCCCCACTTGCACTCAGCCTCCTCACAGCCGTGGGGCACAGGCAGCAGCTGCAGCTAGAGGAACGAAGGGCAGCATCCAAAGAAAGACATAAACCAGACAGACCAAGAATATTTTCAGTGCCTTTAAACTCCAGTGTGATTTGTGTCCTATGAAAGTCTGCTGGGGCAGCTAGTCCTCCCGCAGCCCAAAGTGCTAAAAGAGCAGTTAAATCTAAAGCCAAGAACCCTAAATGCCCCCTCCCACCTCCCCCAGCCCTTCTCCCCCGACATCCCAGCCCACCCCTCTCCCTAGAGACCCCCATGCATATTCTTGGCCTACATCATTATGAATTTTCTACAAATTAGAGACAGATCAGAAAAAAGAGTGGAGGGGTGAGGGGAAGGGCCGCAGGAGTGAATAGTGGTACTAGTTCCTCTCCCCCCACCCCCCACTAAAATTGAACACCTGTACAATGCAGTTCCACTATGGTCTCAGTATAATGTCCACATGCACAGGCTTAAAGCTAAAAACCCTTTGTCATCTGAAGAATTAAAAAGTCCAAATGCAGTGAGCTTTCCTCTTTTTTTAGATATATATCGGTGTCCTCAATTCAACCATTTACATAGGTAGGGATTTCTTTTGTGCTCTGGGGCTCAGCAGCTGTGGAAATACTTCCTGTGGCAAAGAAAGAACAAAATAAAAGAGTCAGTAAATAACAAGTGCGTTTAGCCAATGAAGATGCTTGAAGGTATCACCTTGCTGGCCTTTGGGATTCAGCTGTTCCAGACTGACATGTTCTTCCCAGAAATGCTTTCTTGTCATTCAAAACACTGAAGGTAATGTCCTGTTCTTTTGCTAATGAAGATGATTCACTCATGTTGAACAGAAGAAGGAGAGGCCAGAGCAGAGGGGTGGAGGGAAGGAGGGGTGGAGGTCCTCAGAGGAAATGTGTAACTCATTTACAATGATAAGGTGCTGGAAATTTCATATATAACCTTAAGCTTTGCATTTGCAAAAGAAGAGTCTAAACCACTCACATCTAGAAAATAGGAACTGTGGCTTTTTGCTGCCAGAGTTTGGAGAGAAAATTAAATGATCCAGGGACATTCATTCAGATTCCTCCAAGGAAAGATCCCTGAATGTTAGTCAAAGGGGTTGAAAAAAACTGGCTTCTGAACAAGCATACAAAAGAGAAACACCCAATTACAGTCTTGTTTTGTTTTCCCCAAAGAAAGAAAACTCATTAAAAAAGAAATTGCTGATTTCCAGAAACAGATGAGGTGGTTATATAGGAAAGTGAAGCCTTTGCACTCCCTATTCTGTTTACACCTAGGTCCAGACCTTTTCATTTTGTCAATGAGCTCTGATTCAGTTTCCTCATTCATCTTACTGACAGGATGGGAAAACACTCTTAGGAAGTTTGCTGGACTGATTCCTTTTGATAAAGAATTGAGCCTTTTGTGCTTACTATTGCAGTTGTAGGTGCAAACCAAGGAATTAAAAAGGCCAATTTCTGATCCAATACAGTGTCCAGTAGCACAGCTGAGAAACACACAGAATGCTGGCCATTGTAGAAAGCCAGAAATGCTACAGTTGCACCAAATGAAAACCTACCCCCAAAATTTGCTTTTGACTACTCTTATCCTAGAGGCTTCAAGTGTTTCTTTTCCAGCAGCAGGCTGCTAGAAGATGACTGACTCTTGCCACTTCAGTCACCTGCGACCTGTTTCAGTCACCTGTGACAACTTCACACTGACCTGTGAAAACATGTGTTTCCCTACCTCTGGAACAGCGTGAACCATGGTCATTACACTCTTCTAGAAAGGGGGAGCTCAAAGACCATCTAACTCTAGAAAAAGAGTTTCAGACCTGAAATTGGGTGTTTCTCCCTTAGCATCTTACATCAATTTTGCCTTGGAGGCTTCTGGGAGAAAAAGAAAAAAAACCCCAAACAAACAAAAAAAAGAAGTGTTAAAGTTTAGGACCCACCGCTCCGGGTCTTGGCTTGAAACCTCTTGGTGATCCACAAGCCTTTTGGAAGTCCTCTGTCCAGACTACCTTGGTTGCATTTCCTTTCCTTGGGTTCTGGACTGTGGCCTGGGGTTGCTCTGTATGGGGAACACCACATGGGAAGGTTGGTCCCCTCACTCCATCCTGTGTTGTGCTAAGCAGGGATGTCCAGGTCTGCTGATGAATAGCTGCTTAAAAGCTTTTAATAGCTACCAGATCTCTCCTTAGTGAGCAGGTGAGGAGAGATCGGTATTGATTGCAATGGGGTTTCCAGCTTAGACATCAGTTTCATAAAGAGACTTCCTTCTTTTTCCTCTCAGGTTGTTTTGCAGGCCACAATCTTAGCACATCACATTCCCTCCTTTAATTGCCCTTCCCCTTGCTCCCTCTCTGCAGTAGCTATGACTCCAAGACTGCTTTAGAAAGAACTCCCATACATTTTAGGGACATCCTCAGGTGGGATCTAAGGTTTGGTTAAGCTGATGAAATTGCGCAAATAAGGGATCTCAGACTATGTTTCACTCCTAAGTCAAAACAGCTATAAACTTCAATCCCTCTAAAATAGGTCCACGTCCTTATCTGAAGGGGTCCTGTACCTCCTGTCTGGGCCTGCAGAATTGTCACCTCACAAGTGAAGCTGAGCAATGTCCCAGCAATGCTGCCTCTAGCAGAACATGTCCCCAGGCTGAAATCTCCCTGCTCCATCCCAACACTTTTACTGTAGTCAGGGTAACAGAAAACATAAAAGCATGAGCAAACATGTGACTAATCCCAGTATGCCCGCTTTCAGTCTATTCACTTTAGGTCCTATCAAAGCCTGCTTTGCAAATTTTCAACCACAGAGGCCTGTGGGAGAAATCAGCCTGAGGGCAAACCCAGCTGTCCAGTGCTGAGATCCCAGGTTTTGCTCGATTTCCCTGGGAATCAGCCAGGCTAGCATTGCTGCTGGCAACAAGGTCTGGCACAGCACAAAGGCCACAACAGTCAAAACATCAATGAGTATTTAGCTTTTAAATCTGACTTACCGAATCACCTGCTCACCTCCACGTTCCAGGTGAGGGTGGCTGAAGTTGTCCTGGATGTGGGGTTTAGCCCCGCAACTGTATCAGCCCCAGCAAAATAAATTAAATTGCCTTATAGTGCAAGTTAAGTGCTGGCAGGATTTTTGAGAAGGGGAGGGGATCTACATAGAGCAACTAGGAGAGAGAAAAAGCCTAAAGTTGTTTCCCTCCCTTTCATCACATGGCAGTGAGGGAGAGGGAAGAGTTAGCAAGGATTCCTGTAGCAAAACTACTGCTGCGGCAGAAGAGGACGGGAGGAGGAGTGTGCAGGAATATGGGGAGGGGGGAGGCTGAGAAAAAGGTTAGCCAATTATAAGTCAAGAGTCTGACCAGCTGCGGGATGCTGCAAGTTATTTACCTATGGGCTGGACTTCCAACTTCTCATCTACTAGTTGCTCAGGGCTCATCAGCTCACTTTGAGGGACATTAGGTATGCTTTCCCTCTGACTGACTGGACTGACCATCTCTTGATCTTTTTCATTCTGCATCTGTGCATATATATTAAGGCCAGGAATCTTCCTAAAACATTAACAGAAACCATCATTGTGGGGTACTCTGGCGGATGACATAGCATCATCTTTTACAAACCAAGAAACAAATCACTGCAAAAAACCCCCAGCAAAACAAAACCCAAACACCTCAGTGAGAGGCAGCGATGGGGAGAAGGCAATGGCTTGGAAAGGGTCATACCTTTTGAACTTGTAGATTACAAACACGGCTAGTCCCACAAACACGACAGAGAGGAGCATCAGCATAGCTGAACCACTGTGACTGGGAGTGAGGTCCACCAGGGGAGCTGCAAGAGACGGGGAGAAGGTTAGAGCCACCCCCAGCCTGGAGTGAAAGTTGCACCCACCAGAAGCATAGTTCGTTCTCCCCTTACTGCACTTGTAGCAGGCCCCATCTGTCCACATGTCTCCAGGGCTTCTCTCCCTTTCTAATCCACCTGGGAATAAACCAGGGTTCAGACCACTGGTGGTGCTCAGTCTACCCCTTGATGTTGTCCCATAGCTTTCCCCTTAGAAGCCTTTCTTCTCTGGCCTATTAGAGGGCTGCCTGAAACATACTCCCTCATATTGCAGACAATTACCTAAGGTAGTTGCAAAAGACATTACTTGGGTACCAAACCTGGCGTTTTCTGGATGATCCTGGAGCTACCCACAGGCTAACTTGCTATATTGACCTTCTGTTTTGCTTAGAGCTAGTTTGGATAGCTCCCAATGCGTAGTGAATAATGAGCGACTGGCTCAATTTTACTGAAGCAATGATGCTCACCAAATATATTGTTCTCTGCTCAGTCCTGTTCCTTCCTGACCAGAAGTGCAGTGCCCTCCACAGACACTGCCTTATCATGGCAAACTCTTCTCACACCTCTGACAATTTCAATTGCTTCCTTTATCCCTTTCCTACTCTTCTGAACGTGTTCTACCCTCTTTCTCCTGGTGCCCTGCTCTCTTTCCCACAAGTCTTCCATGCCAGAGAGTACACAGGTTTAAGAAAAAAAAAGAACACCAAAACCAACTCTAATGAAACAAAAAGTCTCTCTGTGCTTCTCAGAGTTTCGTTCACCACTTTTTCATAGGTCCTTGCAAAATAAGGCCAAACAAAGCAGCCAGAATCATGGTTCTCCCAGAAATACAAAGTAAATTGTATTAAGTAGAGCTTCCATTATTCACAAACACACAGAGAAACGGAAAGGCATCTAGCACGCAAAAAGGGACACGCATAGGTCCAGTAGTCTCTGTTGTTTGTGCAGACACTAAGAAAGCATACTGTAGACAGACACGCAGCTGTATCTGAGCCATTATACAGAGCTAATGCACACAGCAGATACACCCTCACTGGCTATCTCTCTCCAGCATTACACATAGAACAAGGTGTAGGTAGTGCCTTCCTCTGCAAGGCAGTGAAAGTAAATTTGAACTGCTGCCATACACATCCTCTTTCTCTTGCCCCTCTTCACATCCTCTTCACAGATCCATCCTAAACCAGAACCAGAAGACACAAGAAACCATCCACACACAAGCAAATACTTCCTCAGGCACACACATCACACACACACACACACACACGCTTTCAGCCGTCATGCCCAGCCTGATAAAGTCAAAATTTACAAAGAGAAGTCTGAAAACTTCGCCTTCCCACACCAAGCAGGCATGAGCACCAAGCCTCAGGAAGGTGAGGCACCGGGATGAAATGATCTGTTGTTATGAATTCCTCACACTTCTCCACTCTGCTCCTTTTGTGTCTGTATTTTGTGGGCCTCTGCAGTTCTGTGGGATGATAAAGTGGCTCTCCATCCCATTCAGGCTCAGCATCACTCAATGTTCTTGTTATAATGCTGCACTGAGAGTCTGGTAATAAACAGCTATTTAACTGCTTTGTGAGGAATATTGGTGTATTTTACTTTCCCTTAGAGTTGAAGTTGTTGTCTGTTGGGTTGGGGACTTTGGTTTGTTTATTTTTTTTCATGAGAAGAAGGAATGAACATGATGAACGAATTGCAGTCTGTTGTCCATAATTGCCATAAATGAATCTCTCCTCCACCGTGGCCTGAACAAAGAAGACTGATGTATGAAATGTGCTGAGGTCAACGCCTGTCAGTCTTCTGCACTCCAGGGAATACACATGCTCAAGTACAACATACACACACACACACACACACACACATGAAGCTCATTTCTACAAGTTCTGCTTGAATACCCACACCAAGCTAGTTTAGACACCTGCACTTAGGTTCCCTGCAGCTCCCCTGCTGCAGAAATTGCTGCTGTGCTTGACCAGGCATACACACAGGGAGGAGCACGCATGTGCACTGAGGTGTGGCAACGCATATATATGCACTTACAAAAACACATACTGAGTTTTGTGGTTCAGCCAACTACAGCCCATAGCATCCTGGAGTCCAACACAAGCTCATAGTGAAAAGGCTGGGAAAGAAGGGATACAACAGACCAGAGCAGCACCTCTGGGCCATGCGCATCCTGCTGGATTGTGTTTTTTAGGTACTGCTTCTGGTGCTGGCTTGTGTTTTCTAGGTCTCCCTGCTTTGTTTTATTTAATTTTTAATAAAAGTGTGGATTTCAAAAGAACAATTCTTCTTCTTCCTTGACAACCAAAACAACAATTTTCAGCAGCAAAGTATCATTCTTTTGGTGTTCTGCCAAATTCTAAACCATTCCCAAGTTTTTATGTGATTAAATTGGGCCCTGTATTTAGACAGGGAACTAAGTCATGACCTCCGCAGCTTGATAAGGAGCCGTATTCCCTCAAAGACCTCACAGTGGCTGCTCTCTGGACTTTTTAATGTCTAGTTTGGCAGTCCAGGCTCATTTTGCATTCTTACTGAATCATATTTCCCCAAGAGACAAAATCTTGTAGTGTTCCTATAGGACACTGTGAAGCCAGTTATAGCAATCACACATCTCACGAGTGGTTTCAAAGAGCACAACAAAGCCCACCTTGCAGGACAAATGAGGTTTGCATCTATCATGGACAAAAAGTACTCAGTCCCAGCGCGTGTGTATACACAAATTTAAATGTGCATTTTCAGTGAGCACAACTAACATGTATTTATACAGCATCTCTGAGCCAAACACAGAGTGCGTCAGCCTGAGCTAGCAAGAAACAGGCCAGCACGTGTCCAGAGGCCGTACTATTATTTAGCATGGCAGTATGCCACACTGATAGATCCTGCCTTTTGGTTCATTCAGGGCAGCAGACAAGGTTTAGCAGCTCAGAAGAGTGCTACAGTACCTCCGCTAACTATTGGGATTCAGGACAGGAGCTACCCAGCTTTTAGCCAGCTCTGAGCATGAAGGTAGCAGGTGGAGACCCTGTGCACTCCCTCATGCAGAGATGCCCATAATTCCTCTCCAAGAAGCTGCAGGAGGCTCCTACATACAGCACAAAACTTGGATCTAGATTAATCTTGTATTAAAGGCGGGGCTGGATATGTGATTTTAAATGTCATCTGTTTCCACTGCATGAAATCAGGAATGTCCTTTCAGTAGCAAGGGGTAAGGATGAGCCTTTCCCAGGGATATCTAATGTGATTCTTTCTAAATACAATTTTTTAGAAAAGGCCTCCTGGATATTCAGGGCCAGAGTAGTCATGCCTAAATGTTCATTTGAGATTCGATCTTAACTGTAATGAACATTGACCAAAATGGAAAACATCCATGTGCATTGGCAGAGTAAATGCCCAGAAATAAATGCAAAAAATTATGAGCAATTGCAGGTAACTCCACATTTGAAGCTCACATTAAGATGCTTTCAGATATGTTTCTTCTAAGAGATAGGGACTGAGCATTTTCTGAAAGTACATATAGTATCACCAGTCATCATTGAAAATTCAGGCCAAGGATGGCTTCTCTGATAACAATCACTGTGTAAAATGGATATGAATTTAAATCTTAAATGGCAAGTCATGCAATTCTTCTGTGTCATATGTCTATTACATTTTTCTCTTACAGTCTACAGGAGAAAAAAACATCAAAGTGACTTCTCAAGCTGTTGTGGGTTTTTGTTGGTTGGTTTTTTTCCTTTTCTTTAGAGGTTACTCAGCTGTGCTGTCTCTGCTTTTTTATGCTTTTGGTTCTAACATGTCTAAAAGCAAGCATCTGATCATCTGTTCCACAGCTAATGGAAAGCAGAAACGTGCAGAAATATTCCCAAGGCAGATATTAGCAAGTTCTGCTTAGTAAAAATGAAATATTGCAAACACCAAGACTTTCTTCTGGAGGGGTTTAAATGCACTCACATTACACCCTTTCTTAACAGTCACTTTGCCCTTTCCCTTTACAGACAAGGCAGAACATGGACTAACACCAGCTTGGGCAGACCTGTTCGCATCATAAAAAATTTTTTGGAGAACAGTTTGCTGGTATAAGTGAACTGAGGCTTTTAGTTTGCAAGTTAGCAAAAGAAGCTGATACCAACTGATAAGAATCGCCAACAGCTCCTGGACAAAAGGAATTCCTAAAAGTCCTGAGCATTAATTTGTTCATCCCATCTCTTGTAATAGTTAAATAGGGCCTGTGCTGTGAGATGAGGATTTAGCATACAGAATAGACAGAGATGCATGTAATTAAATGTCAGGACTTTGGAGATGGCTCATTGTGAGACAGGATTAGCTAAAGTCCAAGCTGCCTAATCTTATGTTTGTGCATGTGTAAATTGACTCTAGTCTTTCAGACTGCTGAACAACTTCTGAACTGTGCTCAGTTGCTTTGAATGTTTGTTGACTTAGAATATCTGAATAACTCCAAGGTTAGCTGATAACCTTTGCACCACGTGATACAGGCTGAATACACCATGGTGCTGCTTAGCTGTTGAATATTTCAGAGACAGCCAAGAAATACACATTTCTACTGCTACTTATACTGCATTTCCAACAACAGCAGCAAGTTATTGCACGTAAGTAAACAAAAGGATTACTCGTAAATGCAAAAGCCACTCTGTCTTTTTGGCATGATAAAGAAATGGGAGGTGGAGCAGGCATTTTAATGTTTGCCCATACACTGAGTTGTTACTGTAACATAAAAATAAGAAATGTTTACAATACAGCTGATAGCACACTACTACCATCAAGGAATATATTGCTTTCTGTGCTACAGAGCAACAAAGAGGGTGTACACAGAAAGAGGGTACTGACCTGTTGTTAAATGGGCAGCATGGACAAGGATTCGAACTCCTGGCTTCAACTCAAAATGGACCAGGTTTTGGTTCAGTTTCTGGATCAGTCTTTCTGAAATCTGAAAAAAAGGAGAAAATAAGAAATGCATTTGTTTCTTCGTCATTGGTTTAGATTGCCAATAGGTGGGTAGGAAATGGAGCTGCATGCAAAGCAAAGATTTTGCAAAGGCACCAGACTTTCCAAGCACAATTTCCTATCACCTTACAAAGAGGTAGTTTGTGAAAGCTGGACACATCTTGCCAGTACTATGTCCGGAGTGGTTGGCTTACAGTTGACAATGACTGATAGCAACTAGTTGCCCTGTCACACCTCTGTAGGAGCCGCCCAGCAGCGAAAGGGAATTGAGCCCCAAAGAAACATTGCACCCACACGTGGCAGTGTCTGCAGGACCAGTCAGCAACAGCACATCAGTGAATTCCATTTACTATTCAAGCAAAGAGAAACATTTCAATAGTTAACACTCCTTAGCTCATAACAAATAACTTTTTGCCTCTTTAGTGGTTCGCTCCATGATCTTACAGCATGTTCATAACGTCATATACCTGAATCACAATAAACAGTTGAAGTCCTTGGACCAGCTTGCACTCAAATTTCAAGTCCTAAAACCAAATTCCATTTCACCCATCTTTGAGTTTCAAGCCAGTTGCTCCCTAATCCTTAAGTATGTACCAGAACCAGTTTGAATCTGGAAGTTTTTACTGATGACAGAGTGTGGCTTAAACAAAATGCGCGTTCCATCTATTCTTACAGGTTACGTACAGAGAGAACATGCTCTTATTCTCTCTTGCATGGGAGAGAAATTCCACAGAGCTTTTATATCACTAGATTATTTGGCCATAACTCTGATGACAACAATAGAGCTCTAGCAGAAATGAAGCAGGCTACTCCTCCTTAAAGGACGCAACAGAAAAGATGAGCATTTGCTCAGATAAGACCCCATGAAATCTGTATTTTTACAGTGAAGAAGCCAAGCTTTGGTCCAATCTGTTGGTAAACATTCCTTCTTTTGTCAGTTTGTCAAAATATGCAAAGAGCCATTTTCTCCATATTGCCCTTAATTATATCGAAGAAGTTTATAGCATGTTGCCATTAAAAGCAAAAAGTCCAGATAGATTAATAAAGGAACGGAAGCCTATACATATGGTGTTGATAGTTTGTTTTGTGTCTTTGGTATGTTCATTTGCTAGACGTTTCATGTATTTTACATTTTCTTACAGCAATGAAAAAGTTTCCTATTGAACATAGCCACTGTTCTGCATGTTGGTTTATTAGGGAGAAGTGGTTGGAAAACTGCAAAAAAATACCCCCACTGCATAATCTTTAAATGCAGTTGCTGAGAACGTTGTGTTTTTATAGCCATACCAAGATCAAGCGGAACTGTATTCTGGTGCTCACCACTTAATTTAATTTGTTTTAAATAAATCCTTATTCCTTCTTGAAGATTAATGAAAAATTGTCAGAAAAAAGAACATTCCAATAATTTTTACACCATCTTTTTCGTGTTCTTCATTTTTGTCTGGTTGAGTTATTTCAGTAAATGCTACCCAGATATGATTAGATGTTCCTTGGCTATCATTCATCACAGTATGAGATTTATCTGCCTCTTTTATTTTTTTAACATTCTTAATGGTTCTTTCAATACTCTTGGCTTATACACTTCATTTCTGGCTGCTGATCACTTGAATAGGTGCCTTTGGTCCAATATCAATTTGGCAATAACTCTTTCAGTCATTTTATTTATATTTTTTAATATATCTCTTTAAAGTTTACAATTTTTTCATGGGTGCCAGAATGAGCAGTGAATATATTTCTTCCAATAGCAAGAAAAAATACCACCTGCTTACAAAGAGCCATCTGCTGAGCTCAGAGCAGCAGGGATGGTGACACAAAGATGTACAGTACATGAAGAAAGCCTGGGAAGCAAATTATATCCCTCTTTAAGAATTTGAGCATATTAATAACCAAGATTGACGACTATAAAGAGTGCTTCATCTCTAAAACTGGAGAAACAGATGCAGATCGATATGCTGTAAACCAGGTACATTAATGGTTCGTGTAAATAACAGGAGAAATATCATCCTGGACTTTTCTAGTCCCAAACATGATCTGACAGGTCTCCATACCCCTGCAGGAATTATCTTTGTGCTCTGAGATCCTCATGCTGCTGGGGAAAGTGACCCTCTGAAAAAAAACAACCACAGGAGAGTAAACTGAAGAAAAAAGCCAACCACATTGTGTCATTCCTCTTCAACACATTGTAATAGCTGCACAAATTGGTCAGGGAAACAGTAAAGGTAAAAGCTATACACGATGCCTTCTATACATAAAGAGGCTTAATGTGATATATAACTGAGAATGCAGCTAGCAAATATTTCTATCTAGTATTGGAGAAGGGTTTCATCAAGGATTTGGGCAACAGATGGAAGAATAGGAGAACCTCAAGAAAGTCATCATGAGAAGGGACCAGAGACTTCGTTGGGCACTAGTGACTTGAAGGAACACTGACATCTCACCTAGCCTACCTAAGGACTCCTGTGGCACAGAGTGAAGAGGGCAAAGCAACAGCACCGGCCAGGGACATTACAGCAATGAGCTGCGGTGGCAGCCTCCCAGCAGGCAAGTTGAGTGTGTGAGAGAAAGCTCAAGCAATCTTCTTGTCTGGCAAGCCGATGAAAAAGGAGTAATAGGAATGAAAGAGGCAGTAAGAGTGAAGTAGTAAGAAAAAGGAAGAAAGATAGAGAGAAATAGTCACAACTGAAGTTTATTATTAGTGTGTTGTATTGCTACCTGATCATGAATCAGGAGCTCATTATGCTACATCCTGTACACAAATGCAACTCAGAATAAAATGATTTCTGCCTGAAACCATCGGTATCTCAGCAGAAGCCTGAAATAGCCATCACTGTTCCAGGACTCTATGCAAAATGTCAAAACAGGCAGCAACTGTTCATGCTGCTCAGGGTATACAGCATATTTCCTTGGCTCAATTAATTATATGCTCTCCCAGTGGCTTTTTGGGTGCAGCTTTTTTGCCTGGGTCTTTACAGAATCTGAACAAGTCAAAAAATGAGTAACAGCCTGAGACCTTCAAAAGCACCAGAAGTTCTTGTAAGAATCAGACATCTGCCTTCCTCAGGCAGCTCTGGAGATTCCTGACCATACTTCTGAGGGAAGAACAGACATGTTTTTAAAATGCCTGCTTGCTTGGTACAATATTGTCATTTCTCTTTATGTGTTAAGTTGGATTGTCTTTGAAATAGACATATAGACAGTATAGAAAGAGGGAGAAAAATGCATTTCTGTACTTCTCAAAATTATCTGAAATAGAAATCAGACACAATGCTTTACAAAAGTTAGTATTTGAGGTCAATAAATGGGTTACACACAGCTAAAGGGCCAAATTGACATTGGGATTGGACGCTACTCTCCAGAGTTGGACTTGACAATGTTGCTGGTCTCACATGGTCCCAAGGGGCTTTGTAAACCACAGATCACTCAGGCCACTCACTTAGAGGTTGGAGAAGTAGCTTTTCTGCCTTTCTTATTCTATCAAGTCTATTTGTAGCTCAGTTATCAGACTTTAAGCTAGTTCTGACTCACATGATTTGTTTACAACATTAATAAAGTGCCTTTGAAGTAAATCTCCACACAAAGGCTGATCTCAGTCATTGAGGTAAGGAAAAGTTTTCAATGGGAAACATTTTGGGGTTTGTGCCTCCTTTTATTTCTGCATACAAAGTGGTACTGTAGATGCATTTTTGTTTAAAAAGCAGATAAAGAAACATCAAAGTACTTTGGCCTGTTCCAAAAACAGCTGTGCAACTGCAGTTGAACAGGTAGACCTTCAGCTTGGGGACAGGTTGGCTTCAGGCCTGTCCCTGTTCCCCTCTCACTCCTGGAGATGCAACTAACTGAGCCGAAGACAAAACTTAGAATAGCAACCTCCTAATTTATACTCCTAATTTATAGTCTTCAAGAGTCTCCCTTGTGAAAATAATTAGCTTTCAGAATTAGTTTTGGTCCTTAACTGAGCCTCATTGACTTTATCTGCTTCATTTGCAGAATTAAGCATGATGTGCAAAAATAATTCAGTAATAGAAACCATTCTTCATGTATCATTTTTCATCAAAGGACACATAATGAATAATAATAACAGTCAATTTGTGAAGGAAAAAAAGAGATTCCAATTTAAAAATGGAACAAAACAAAAATTAATTTGGCTTCTCTTAGCATTTTGTCAGAACTAGGACTGTGAAAGAACCATGTGCACCAAGAAACAGAATTATCACTCAGAAGGGCATTTTCCCATACCTTTATTGAATTTTGAAACCTCTGGTGTAAATTGGTTTCGACTAATTGAATGTGATTCAACTATGCCTGTATGCACTAGCTAAGAATCTAGATAATTTTATAGATACTGTGTAAGGATCTCAACCAAAGAGTGCTACACTTCAATTCGTGGAGTAAATCAATAAACAACTAGGAAAAGAACTATGCACATCGATTGGTAGAAAGTGACTTGAACCATCATTACAAAAGTGAATCAGGAGTCAGGGCAAATGTGGATTACTTTAACCTGTGCCACTGGCCTTGCATAACCTTGGTTACTTCACGAGGCCTCTAAAGCTTCCTTGCCTTAGCACTGAAAAGAACATAATCACTGGCTTACAGGGTCCAGCAGGGATTTCTTGAGATCTTTTAATGAATGATGCTAAATTCAAGCTGCTGTTAGTATCCAGAGATACTGTGAGAGCACAAGGCAGAGGACATTGCTATGGTTACTCTGGGACAAGATATGAACACAGAGAGAACCTGGACATAAAAGCTGGGATTCACTTTAGATGAACAAAGGTAACCAGAAGGAGTCTTGAGAATCAAGGGCTGCTCCGTACACTGAGCAAAAGATGAAAAGGCGAGAGGGATGATAGTCACACATGGCAGGAGTTAACTCAAAGATACTAAGACCAGATATATAGACAGCCTCTTCTATGGCACACAAGCAGCTGACCAAGAAAAGCTGGCTAAGGAAAAAAGCCCTTGGTACAAGGGCTTCTGGTTCATGTTATTCCATTCTCTCCCTACTTGCCTTTACTACTCAAATATGGGCCCAACCTTTCCTAAGCACCCACTGGAAGGCTTGGGCTGCATACAAACGTACAGATGTTAAAAAGAATCTCTCCTAGTAAATGCTAGATGATTTACCCCTCTTCCTGGAATTTATTTTCCAGGATGGATTGTCACCATTTTTAGTAAGATTTGAAGGTGGTCACTGTCATGATCTTGTTGCTAAAATATTTTGGTGACAGGCACATCTGAAATACATCAGAGGAAAGAAAAGTAGTGAAAGTAAATATGCTAAAACACTAAAGCTTAGGAGGGTGGGTGGAAAAAAAAATGTATAAAAATAGAAGTTCCATCAGCTACAATGAAGCAGAAGTAAAACTAAATCTGCTTTAAGGAAAGAATCCTAAGACATATACACATACAGGCTTCCTGAATGCCACTCTCCATAGTGTTAAATTCGCCAGAGGTATTTCATCTCCTCAGTTCATCATGCCCATTTGATATTCAGTCACCCATGTCATTTCCCATCTCTTTGGCTGGATACAGATACTGGCCACAGCTGTGACATGTTCAGCACAGTTGGCTACCAACCAGCTGATGTTGCCATTTGCCAAAGACTCCATCATGCTTGCTACATTGCTGATACCTCTTTTCAGAGAAAAAGATTAATGGCCTCAAATGCCATTAGCTAGTTGCTCCTACATCTATTTTGCATTCTGCTTTTACAGTTATTTTGAATAGGCCAGGTAAAAGCATGCAAATGGAGAACTGAAGGGAAACACATCGAAACACTGAAACCTTTACTTGATATGAAAACATCACTTTAGAATTCTCATGTTCTGCTTACATCTTATTTAACTAATAGGAGATACATTTGCTACGTTTGACAAAAAGCCTCCACTAGAAAAAAATGTGGATGGAAGATAATTTGTGAAATGCGTAAATAAAAAAGATAACCCATTAGAATCTTCCTATCGAGTAAAACCATACACTGAAATAAATTGAGTAATCATATCTGTGTATTTGTATCACTGCCCTCTACTGAATTGTAAGTAGAATATCTTCCTACCATGCACTTATTTTGAATAGGATTAGTGCTAAAAATTACTCAAAAATTGCTTAAAATGTTACTAATTAGAGGTTTGCCCTTCACTGTAGAAAAAGAATTCAGTGTTTTTGAAGCGGCAGATCTGAATTCTGTAATCACCACATTCACCAAGCCCATCCATAAAGATGGCGTAACAACTGCATACCAGCCCAAGCGGCCAACGGTGTTTGTGGGTGGCTGTTTTTGGAAGATTTGGGATATTTTAGTCGTGTGGCAGTGACAACATGCAAATCAAACAGCAGCATTTTACAACCGCCAATTATTTCTACATTTTTAAGCAGGTTGGTTGTCTGTCCTCAGTTACTATGAAATGGGAAACCAAGTGATCCAATTGGGGAAAAAAAAAAAAGGTAAAGTCACAACACTTTGGTCATAAATACAAGATTTTTAATATGCAAAATGTTTTGGGATTCTGCAGGATGAAAGGCCTTTTGATTCTTATGAAGCTGTGAAGAATAAGTTTACACTGACTACAGAAAGTGGAGTGGATCAAGCAATCTGAAGTCCTCAGAAATTCTGTATTTATGTATTATGTGGAATTGTCCCATGCTGCACATTGAGAAAAATTCCCCAGGCTCATATGTACTAGGTTTTTTTCAGCTGTAAATAGCAGTTAAACTTTTTTAAAGGTACTTTAGTCTCCCATGGGGAATATCAGGAATGCAGAGTTCACATTTCTAAATGCAATCTGCAAACAGATATGACAATAATTGGTACTGTGTATACACACACACCAAAAAAAAAAAAAATATCTAGGACACTTGAATGAGAGTGGTACATCAGCTCAAGGAGAAAATGACATATAACATCTAACCACAGTCCCAACAAGAGCATGAGACTTGCACCATGAATGATGCTAAATTAGCATTTAATTTAGCTAAACAAAAATTCAGCATGCTAAATGCATGCTAAAGACATGCACCACCCTAACGGATAACTGCATGGAAATGTATATTTGTCAAGTGTGATGCAGAGCCTAGGACAGCTTCCAGTCCCGCTATTACTGTACCCAACAATTCATGGCTTACTGTGATTAGATTCATAAAATATGAGTGGCACAGAGTGGTATTATAGACTTTGACAAATGGGAAACTAAGACCTAGATTTTCAAGGGACACTGGACATCTAGCTGCCTCTGAAGTCAATGGGAACTGCGTACCTAGAGACCACAGCGCGGCTGGACAGAGAGACCCAAAGGTGTGCTTAAGAAGCCAAATGAGTATGTACCAGATAAAACCAGCTTAATCTGCCTCAAGAGGAAACAGCGAGAAAGTAAACCCCCATGGTTATTAGGTATGTATCAAATTTACTGGCAAACATGAAAGTCCATGAAACCACACGTACCTGTCATTGTTACCCATGGCAGCACAATGGTCTAGCTCAGGTGGTGAAATACAGCTTGGTTAAGCAAGTTGCCCAAAACCTCACAGGTGCTCTGTAAAAGACGTGGCTTGCAGCAGCTTCGGGAGTTTTATGTGGGGAGATGTAGTTTGAATTCCCTCTTCAGCTACTGTTTCTATCACTTTCCCCTTCTGCCCACTCCAATTAGCTGTCCTTAGCCTTGCTTGTTCTAGCTAACAGAGGTTAACATGTGCCACCTCCATGATTTGCATGGCTTCTGCCTTTCAAACCCAGGCTGGATGAGTAGGACATCAGGACTGCCAAGTGTCCCTTGCCTCTCTTCTGGTATCTGGCATGTGAACATGATGGATTCAGGGCTGTATCACCACATCCATGTCATATGATTGCAACTTTAGGAGGCTCTAATAGGAGGGGAAGAGGAGGAGGGCGCTATAGCACACTTCATCCTCCTGTGCCTACAGTGCCTGCAGTGTTCCTGGTGGGTTTCGTGCCCTTCTATGGCATTTCACTCAGTTTCACCAACTTTTGATTTTGAGAATGAGTTAGGTTTTCCCTCCCTTGGGTACTGAAGCAAGCACTTTTGCATAATAGAAACATTATTTTCCTTAACTCCATTCTACCTGTTCTATTCTGACTGCAAGTTTTCCAGGAACAGAAACTATTTGTCACTGTGTCTTTGGACAGGCTCACCATGAGTCTCATGTTGGATAGTAGCTTCCATGTGTGATATGACACCATGAAAAAAGCAATCTATATAATTAAGTGCTTCCTTAAGGAACCTTATTCCATCACAGTTTGTGCAAACTATTTCCACTTTGTTCCTGTACACGTTAAAGTTTCTCTTCCAAATTAGAAAAAGTCACCCAGAACTATAACTCCTTTGGGTGCACACCTGCAAACACACAAACTCACATATGTACCTTTGAATAGCTTGTTGCTTGTTCGTGAACACAAGACAAATTTTGTTCCTAGCAGAAAAGAACACTACACATTATAAAGTACCTAAGAAGCAACTTAAGCTGTCATCAGCAGAAACATCTGCTCTCAGTATTCATCCCAGTGACTCCAAGCACAGAGAGAAGCTATTGAATGGGCTCTGAAACACTTTGGGAAAGGGATAGTGAAGGATCACAGGCCAAATGGATGGCAAAACAGGAACAATATCAGAATACGCTTCAGACCTGAGGGCAGAGACAGATTTTTGGGCCCTCCTTCGGCAGTTCCCACTGAAAACAATGCCATTTTCTAGTAGAGTAACTAGGAAGGGGAATGCAGTACCCGCAGACTAGTAAGAAAAACATTCAGATCATCCTGATGGGAGCCAGGGAGATACTTCTCCACAAGAAACAGCTGGCTGCAAATGGCAAATAGTTTCTCTCTCTTCAAAGGTTACCATTTGGACCCTGCAGGATGCCAGAGAAGCTGCTGGAGTCCCACTGAAAATGACATTTCTTCTTGTCCATAAAAAGGGTCAGGAGAGCACTGTCAGGGCTTTCTTTTTCCACAGCCACGGAGACTCTATTTTTACAGGGGGATAAAAGAAAGGGACAAAGAGAGGGAGTAATTGGCAAAACACAATAAGCTGCTGAGTGCCAGAGGGGAGCTGGGTCAGATGTAAATTTGAAAGTTTATGGACTGGCTTCCTTGCCAATTTGTGATGAATGAAAAGAGAAGGGGGACGAAGGAGAAAAGGGAGCAAAGGTTTCGCAGAGCAGTAAATCTCCATCTTTTTTGTTTATTACATGGGTGGTGAAAATTGCAGAGGAAAGTAATTTGTCAAAAAAAAAATGACTGCTAAGGATGCTGAGCAAGGGAAAGCTTAAGAATCTGGGTGACCTAGTCGTTTCAGGCCCACAGCTAAGTTAACAAGACCTTAGACCGCTGCAAGAGGCAATTGCAACTGCCAGTGACAGGTCAGGCAGTTGAAAAGGCTGTTAGAAAACAAGAATACAAGGAGGGGAAGATACTGTTGATAGGGGCACTGATGGAAAGACTTCACTCATTCACAAATCAAGGGACAAATCCAAAGAGAAGTGCTAAACTCCTTGTGCCATACAGTGGAGTAGCAGGCATCCAGTAATGCTGAGGATTTCACCATAGCACTGAGGCTGGTATTTGTGAGCTGACGACACCCTCTACCCCAACGCTCATATAGCTCATACCAACATGGGGTATGTCTGCTTGAGCCACAGACATGCTGTATGGAGAGGCAGAGGTACGCTGGTGCTTCACCCACAGCTAGTTATCTTTGCCCCTGGAATCTAAAGTAATAAGATGAGAGATGTTTCAGGATTTTTGGCCAGCACAGTGTTTCATCTTTTAGTCACAGTCATGCTAGGGTCACCTGGTGGGCAGGACCTTTTGGGTCTGCAGGGAGATACAGTCCTCCAGTTGTCATAACCTACTTCAGCCTTGCCCAGAGAAAACAACTCATAGTGGCTGAACCCCACTGCCAGCATCATGAAGAGGACAGGCAGATAATCCAGCCCCGTCCCTGTGCCTTAAAGTAGTGAAGTTCTGATCTGCCCAGGTCTACCACCCAGCTCTGTCCTCCAGTGCTTTCTAAATTCTTGAAAGCCTCATAAACTTTGCCTTATGAGGCTACTCCGGTTCCTGTTGACAGGAAAAATCCCTTGAATCCTCCCTGCTTTCTTTCTACTTCCATGAAGTAGAACGGAACTTCTAAGGGGAAAGACATGGTATCATACAAATTTATGTAAATTTAACATTACTGAGGGAAACCAAACAGAGTCTCAGCTTCTAAATACAGCTCCAAAGCCTGTTTCCAGTGTTTGGGCAGAAAAAAAAACCCAAATCCAACACCGAAAAAACAACAAAAAACCCCAAAGAGGATGTAGCAGGTACCACAGTCATTGTGTAGATATCAGTGAATCAGATGCATTTGTACCACAATTATTTGTTCTAACCTGCATTGGAAATCCCATATATATATCTATATATAAGTATATATACACACATGCACACAAATAGATAAATATACACTTATCCAAGTAATGAACACAATACCTGCTCTAGGTCTGCTGCTGTTCTTTTATTTTCTCCTGGGGCATCTTGATATGGTAAAATGAAGAGTTCGGCAGAGGTGGGCAGACCAGGGAGCACTGCGACCAGAATATGCTTGCTTGAAATACCTGTTGCCTGATACATAGACAAATAATGAACAGATAAACAGTGGGGATGGCACTGAGTATTGAGAACTTCTTTGCTAAGGCATCACAGTACTTATACAAATTATGTAGGGTATATCTGGTACAACAGGGAGAAACTCGTTACAATCCACTGCAGGTAAAAAGTCAGGGATTAAAAATTTCCTGATCTAAGCTATTTTACCGATGTTCTCCAGTATAATAGGCGGGTCCTAAGGAAACAGTGATAATCAAACATGCTAAAATGAGCTCCTATACAACAGTTGCATATGGCACAATTTGCTTTGTCTAAATTTAGCTACTCTAAAGTTATGACTATCCCAAGTTAGTCCCTGAGGTTCTTCGTTTAGTCAATGGTAAGAAGCTGCATGTTAAAGGCCCAGGTACGTGGGCAGAACTGCCCTCTAGAGGTGTGATTAGCCAAAACATCTTAAGAGCCATGTGGAGACTCAGGGAGAGACAAGATGATGAATCAAGTTTGAAACCCAAAAGCCAAACAAATTCTTACAGCTCACATCCTGGGTCAACTCCAAAAGATCTGTTTTGTGTGTGTGTGTGTGTGTGTTTTGCTTTGTTAGGTGTTAAAGATTGTATTAATGTGCAAATTAGTTTGTTTTTTTTTTTTTTGTCTTGTTGCCTGAAAATCTTAAGCAACCAGTTAAAACTCAAATCTCTCTTTGACAGAAGTTAGCCAAAATTAGGAAAAAAGTACCCTGCAGGCATCGTTATTAGGACCATCTCTGGTCATGGGTTTCAGCTGCTGTTACCATAACATTACCCAGCCAGACTGCCGCGTTATTCTCCAGAAGAGGAGCTACTTTGCCCTTCAGAAGGTTTCATGAGCCAAAAGGAGGAGAAACATAGTTTGCTGCATCTTCCTCCATTCCCTTTTTGTGTTGTGGATTATCCAGCAAACATATTTAAATCTCAAGGGTTTTTTTGTTTGAAACCTTAGGTTTTCAGGTGCTGAATTTAGTAGGTCACTTTTAAAGGGGTAAAAAATGTGCCCTCAGGTATGAGGGACAGACCACAGCATCCTGATGCAGCACAGAGATTCCCCTGCAGCCAGGACTTGCAGCCCTTTCAGACGCTAATTGGACGTGAATCACAGGAATTCTTCTCCCTAATAGTTCCGGAGCAAAGACTTGGAGCAGCTGCTCATTGAAGGAAATTATGGATGGAGGATAAGAAGCCAGCAAAAACTGATTAGAAATCATTAGTACCTGAGCTGATTCTGTGGCTATCCCATGCATGGCTGCTGACAGTCCAGGGAATACCCTGTGAAGCTATAAAAAATGAATGCTTCCCCTCCACTGTACACCAAGGAAAAGCGTGGCTTTGTTGTTGTTGTCTTTTTTTTTTTTTAATGTGGATTTAGAAAAAAAACCCTGTAGCAATGTAAAGATCTCACATTCTTGACAAGTATTCTGTGAAGCCAGGGATTGCATTATTTGTGCTTGCCTAACAGTTTGTTCTAAGATGTCAAGAAAAAGACACAGTATTACCGGTCAATGGAAAGTCTTCATTTTCAGAGACTGGCGATGACTTTTATTATTTTTCTTTCGGAAGCTTTTGGCTGATCTACTCAATTCATTCT
This sequence comes from Ibycter americanus, assembly GCA_035590275.1. Lineage (NCBI taxonomy): Eukaryota > Metazoa > Chordata > Aves > Falconiformes > Falconidae > Ibycter > Ibycter americanus. The sequence continues at coordinate 21,455,252 of JAVJGI010000065.1, read as the reverse complement.
TGTCTTCTTAATCAAAAGTGGGAGACAGGACTCAGAAAATCAATGACGTGAGCAAATAATTACAGTCATACCACAAAATAGGATATTTTGTGATAATATGAAATTATCCCTACTCTAGAGAGAAGATGAGATTTTACTACAGAGCTATAAATTCTTATACAGAATTTTTATCCAAGACTATGGTACCCTGTAGTAAGAGTGTAATACTTTAATATAAGTTCATAAATATTCTATAACACAGCTATAATTTCCTATTGAATTATTCAGTTATTCAAATAATCTTAATACAGTTTACTTAATTTCTGTAGAAATCTATTGGTTTTTTCTTTATTTTTTACAGGAACCTCTCACAAAGGCTTGTTTAAGGTGAATCATTTAGCTATATAAAGAGGGATAATTAGCTATCAATTTTTTATGCCTTTTTAAATTCAAACAACAAAAAGACTTTGTGTTTTCACGGCTCTGCTTTTGGAATGTAGCCTTGGTACTGTAGTTTTATAATCCTTTTTCTTTTTAATGGCTTGATTTTGTTTTATTGACTTGTTTATATTCTGAAAATTCATCCTGAAGATAAATGGATCCTTGAACACTTGTTACAGACATACATATGTCAGAAAAACAAGCTCCAGAAAAATGTTCTTTTTTTTCCTTTCCTCCTCTCCTCCTGTCTTTTGAGGAAATTGAAGAAAAAAATCTCAGAAACAATACAGACAAGTTTGCATGATTAGTGCACAGTGTTTTTCTAGTCATTTTAAACACGGACTGTTTATGCTATGTTTATATTGATGGTATGAATGAACATATAAGCTTGCTAATAACATCTACAAGCCTTGTATCCTTTCAAAATCAGAGTATCTTTAATTTAAAAAAAGTAGAAACCCTGTTTCAAACGATTCCTTTCACTGTTTTTCTGCTGAGCTGAGAAACCTCAACTATCGTCTCTAACTTTTCTTAGCCTCTCAGTTTGAAATCCAAATCTTCAGCCACACAAGTATATTTTTATGACATTCTGTTCCACAGTTACAGAAGGCATTTCAGAGCTTCTCCACAGTGTTGATGGGAAAAGTAGCATCCAATCCTGACCCGTGAACCTCATGCTATGTGAAAGACATAAAGCACTTACTGTGGTCTTCTTCTCTGTAGTAAAAATTGTTTTCTTTTTAGTTTCCTAAGTTTCCTGAAGTGTATTTGTAATTCCATTAGAACAGCACTACTTTACACTGCTGTATAAGAACAGCAGCAAAAGAAGTAAGAATTCTTTGCAGCAGTAAAGGCATTTGTACGGCTATAGGCAGGTATAAGTAACTAGTTTTCTATACGGCCTTTTCTCAGAAATATTCCACATAATCTGCTGTCATTAAAAAGAATAAACTGAAGGCTGACTCTGAGCACCAGACCGTCATAGCATGGGACAGTTTCATCTGTCTAAAATTTAGGGTTCTGGCCTCAAACACTAGTCTAGTCTCCTTTTACAGTTGGTAGAAACAGAGACACCTTGAGAGAACAGCTGATCCAGTTGTAATGTAGGCACAAAGCAGAAATCAGGACCATTGTAATGCAGGTTGTGCACATTGCTTACCTCCACCAGAGCTCTCTTGACTACTCTGCTGATGTCCCTCCTCCACTCTGGGATATCTGGGTTGTAGTCATCCAGGTTTGGAGAGAATGATAACCGCAGGGACTGAAATTGCTCTGTAGATACAATGACATGGTGGTGAGTAAAGACTGTGAAATGCCTCAGTGCCAAACAAGTGGTCAGAACCTAGTGAAACCTGCTGCAGCTCAAATTTTGCTTAATCAGTCTGAGGTGATGCACAGACTGCCAGAGAATCCAGCAGTGTGTCTGAGAGATCCACTGCTCCAGTGTCACAGAACTGAAAAAGGTGATCAGCCCTTGTTTCAGTGGGCTTAGTATTATATATAATTTAAAACATCCAATATGAAAACATCCTTATTATATAACCACTGAGAAAAGGAGCTGTGTGGGGAATGTAAATGAAATGCTACCTTCATCTTGACTTCTGAAGCAGGCATGCCCTGTGAAAGAAGCTGTAGTTGTACTCTCATAGACATGCCCCAAGCACTTGAAACTTAATTGGAAGGGGACAGGGATAAAGCTGGGGAGAGAACTAGCCTTGGAAAACGTACTTCTTAATCTCTGTTGCTGTTAACAGGGATGCTCACACTGATCACTGTGACCATGTGTTTAGCACAAACAGCTAAAACTGGGATTCTCAGTGGTTCTTAGGCTCCATTTACACTATATATTTGTGTGCCCTAACTTCTTCTGAGGCCTGAGTACAGTATCAAATGAGTACAGATTTCTGTACAGAACTGCAGCACAGCATTGACTTATCTTTCATATTAAGCAGCTTTTGCATGAGTTAAGAGGCCTCTACTGGCCAAGATGGGGGAAAACCAGCTCGCAAACTGACCTAACATTTTGACAATCAAGTAGGGTGACCAAATAGCGATACAGCAGGTGCAGGGGGCTCTGGGAACGAGATAAACGTTCTGCAGTCATTGCGGTTTGGACTAATGTCAGTCAGTGGCCTTCAGAGATGTTATGCTGAATGGATAACACTGGAACTGAGTTTATAATCTCACTCAGAGCATCCTGGAATAAAGACATCATGTTGCTGTCAGCTAACCTGGCTCTCTAGGTCTTGAATATGGAGACTTCTATGTGAAATGAAGGTGGAAGAACTCACCATACACAGCAATAGTCTTTGTGTCCTGAAGAATTGTGTTTCCTGCTGAGACCTGAACAGTAATGGTATTCATCCCTTCCACAGAGAATGTGAATGTGATGCTCCCTTCCAATGTGATCAGCGGCTGCAAATATATCAGAAAAGGAGAAATTAAAGTAATTTGGCTAGAAAGGAAAAGCAAAAATGAGTTTGGCTCTCTGGCCTGTCGGGATGGATTGGGGAGTTGGTTCCAGCTCGGAAATTTCAGACCTATTAAGGGTCCCATGACATGGAAGCCAATTTTCCAGAGAAGACCCAGCAATCCAGATGAGGATGTCCTCCTGAAGCTCAAAGTAAAGTACCTATGATTTCCAAAGGTACTAAGTTTTTAGATCCCAGTATTTCCTTCCCACTTAGCATGCTGGCTTATCTGGATCCCATGTTAAAGTGCCCATCTTTGCTGCACTCCCCAGAGAGTTCCAGATCCTAATACAAGGGCCTGCAAGACTCACTGCTCAGGTGTCACACTCCTTAGAGATCTAGCTGTGATTTAAGGTGACTCAAGAAGATTGTGAGAGAAACAGGAGGCAAATTAAGATTGCTCAGTTGTTCTCCCATGTTATCCTTAGACATGGAGATGTTACTTTTGGAAAGTGATGGTGTTTAGAGAGGACACAAACCCCTTCAGCTTGCTTCACTCTGCAACCAGTTTATCAACAAGTTGTGTTCCCTTTCAGCAGTCTCTGCCCTACCTTCTGTTTTCACTTATTAATGAACTCTGAGTGAGATCTTCAAAGCACCCAGTATTAAGTCAAACTCTGTTGCCATTGTAGTCTGCAGTAAAACTCTCACTTCAATGAGAACAGTTAGACCAACCCTGACCACTTAAGAGCTTAGCAGATCAGAAGAAAGGTTAAAAAGTGACAATTACAACCTGTAAGTACCTCTAGAGGGAGATGATTTCTGATAGTACAGACTATTCTTTAATCTACACACAAACGTAGCTTGAAACTGAAGCTAGATAAATTCAGACTACAAACACAGTGCATGTGTTCAATGCTCAGGATAATTAGCTGTGGGGAAATGGTCAGGGGAGAGGGTAAGAAAAAACAGCAGTGTATTCTCCATCATCTGAGGGAAATTATTAATGGAAAACAACAGCAAAAAGTAAGGTTCTGCCTTAATCACAAGGAGTTAAATAAAGCAGAAGGTACTGATGAAACCCTCTGACCTGCATTATACAGAAGATAACCATGTGTGGTTGAAGGTCACCCTTGGTTCTAAAAAATTTATGAAAATCTCTCCCCTTGGAAACTAATTAGGGTCTCTGGGTACTTCAGCCACAAAGATACATAAAATAACAGTTGTAATGCCCATGCAGATTTACCAACACTGCAAGCATAGAGGCAGCAGAATGTAGTGCGTGCTGTTTTCATATCTGAGCCAAGCCCAGAGGCAGGGAGGTGTGTTGGGAACCATTTATCCACTGGTAGCACATGATAATAAGGTCTTCATGCACATGTGGTTTAGCATAGGCTGTGATGGCTCGGTATAGGGCTCAGCATATTTAAGGGGAGGCATAGAACTGATGGCAGTCTCTTCCCTTGTTAGTCAGCAGAGAAATGAGGTTTAAACTGTGGGGCTATGTTAAGTCAGTTCCAGATACAAAAACAACTTCAGTTTGAAAGGTTATTTTCCTAAGAAGAACTCCAAACCCCTAAGTGGTTTTTTTTGTTGTTGTTATCAAACAATGGAGAGTGGGGAAAAACACAGTAATTCTGATATTTGTTCACTACATCCACTTTGGATGTAAATGCAGGGAGAAAGCTATGGGCAATTTGCATGAAATGGCAACAAACCCTACAGGTAAGTCTTAGCAACAAACACAAAGCAGTTCTTACATTTCAGCATTGGTATGTCACAGAACCACTAGTCTCTCGGTCTCTGCTTTATAATTTTCTTGCATGTGTGACTATTTAGAAGTATTCCCAGACCCATCCCTCCCTCCTCAGAGAGCTCCTCCAGGATTATATTGATCTCAGTCCATAGGGAATACAAACCTCCGTGTTGTTCCCAAACCACCAGACATAAGTAAGTGTTCCCACTTGGCTTGGCCACAGTACTGCTGTGGCGTTGACCTCCTTGTTCTTTGTGGTGACAAATGGTAGAGCTAAGTGAACATGTTCCAAGGGACCTGCAGAGACAGAAGCAAGAAGTGAGTGCTCCTTCCATCAGAAATGTCAGCCTGGGGGAGAATGGAACTGAGGGGATATCCACTGGTTTAGGGGAGAGAAGTCCTCCAAATCACTGTCAGGCATGCCAGTTAATATTTCCGCTTGGTGCAATTTCTAGAGAGGCTAGCGAAAAACTTGGACTCTCTACTGAATGAATGCCATAAACTCAGGGACTTTATATGCAACTTCAGCAATAGGGGCAGAGCTCTGTTACATGAATATGGCCTTCACTGGGAAGACATCAGAATGTGCAGGGCAAATGGCTTCAGTGGGTATGAGGCATCTCTGCTGATGCAAACTGCTATGGTATGGTGAACTTCAGCAGTGGTGTGTTTATTTATTTATGTCAGCTGAAACTCTATCTGAAGGCAAGCTATTCACCGAGTGTCTTCATTTTAATGTTACCTTATAATACCTCCTTTTCCTCAATACACTTTTTTATTTTTTTTAGTATAAACAGAACATAATTCATTAGACAAGTGACATTATGCCCAGGGTTACACATTTCCCATCTTCTGGAGACAGATGGGCCTTTGTTGTTACATCTTGTCCTATAGATTATTTTTTTTAAAATGTGTTCTGACTGTTCACTTAGAGAACAAAGCAACTGTCCTGAGAGTGACAGAGAAAGATAAAGAAAGAAACCCCAGGTGACATGGGGACATAGATTTCTTAAACAAATTAAGACCACATCTACATGTACTACATCTGCAAGCTCCTTACTCATGAGAAGCAGAGACCACAGCCTGGGAGGATTGATTGTCCATGGAGCTCAGATACATTGCTAGAGGGTTTTATGTATTTCAGGAGAGGGATTTCCAGGACATAACCCATGCAGATATCACCATTTACACCTTACTTTTCAACCTAAAGGAACACCACACATTTTGGAGCAAGCACCTTGTACCCTACACATCTCACATAGGTGGAGAGAGAGAGAAATATGAAAAAAATCTCCCAAATCAAACTGTATAAATAACACCAGAATAAACAAGGAGCAGTGTTCCTGACTTATTACCAAAATGCAGCTTTCTCTGGGCTGTAGACACAGCCATTGCTTAACCTGAAGCAGCCTAGTTAAGAGTTATCCATGATCAGACTAATCAAAGCCTGCTATAGACCAGACCATAGTATATTTTTTCTTTTAGAATCAGCAGTCAACAATCTTCTTTAAAATTCATTAGAAGTTTTCTTTCATGAAAAGAAGGAGAATTTCACCCTTATAATTTTAACAGCATTCCCCCTCTCAGACACGTTTCCGTGACTGGGCTGTGCCTGCTTTCAGCAAGACCCAGAGACCTGAAAAACAGCAGCTTCCCAGGTTAAATATTTTGCAACTCTGGTATCCTTTGGGATATTTGCCAAATGTCCAGTGTCAGCACAGCCCTCTAAATGAATAAATGTCCTAACACCAGATTTGGTGACAACAGTGACAATGGAGCCCATATAAAGTCTAATACGCTCCAACATAACTGCATAGCTGCTCTGAACACATCTCAAACGATCATGCACTGCAGAGAGTGCCCAGCACCTCCACCATACGCCTGCTAGGAAAGAACATGACAGCATGGCTCAAGGAAGCCAATTCTGCGCGAGTGCTGTGCGCGTAGCTGGGTCAGAGCGGCTGAAATGCTGAACTACTGTCTGGCCAGCAGATGGGGATAGCTCACTCTGGATAGGCCCTCAGCTGGCTAGGAGACCGCTTTCTCCCAGGTAAGTTTGAAAAGAATTCAAGAGAATTAATTTCTGAGCTTCATGAAGGACCGTGGAGACTACAGACTTTCACCTACACTACGAAAAAACTGTGTACAAGTACCAGACAACACAAAGGGAGAAGCTTCCCAAAAGGTTCCCTCGGGTAGGTGAGTTATTCTGAAGCATGCAGGCAAATACGTAACTATGCAGGGGAAAATTCTGACCTGTCAGGACAGTTCAGAGACAGTCTGTTGGCTGCAGAAGCAGTTCATACACAATTTACTGTCCATCCACCCCAAAATACTTCTGCCTCACAACAATCTGCATTTTTGAATGCCTGGACCAACTGCAGCAAAGGCACTGCTACTGTGCACTGGCCCCATGGCTGCAGAGGGATGAGGGCACAACACAGAGGCTTTACGCTCATCTCGGAGATCACAGGCACCGTGATTCAGTGCCTGCAGTTTTCCCCTCAGCAAGTCTGCTGGCCACAGGTAGGGAAGGGCGTTGGAAGGCCCAGACACGGCTGCATGTGCTCATGTATCAATCCTGTAACAAGGGGTCACACAGTTCATAGTCCTTCCTGAAGCTCTCTGGATGTTCAGGCTGCACACTGCTTTTCTGTGGATCTCAGCAATATAAGGTGTGTGTCTATTGTAAGGACAGATATTTTTACAAAACTTCCCAAAGGCCAAGCTCATACACCACAAGCAGAATACTCAGCAGAGAGCTGAGTGGCAATGCAAGCATTTAAATAGGATTTAGAAGCTTTTGTAAATCTGTATGTTAGGCTCTGGAGGGGACTGGATTTACTGTACATCTCTGTCTTCAGCAAATCTAATGCTACTCTAGGTAGCACCACGCTCGGTCTGCAGCTTGTTTTGAAGTCCATAATTCTTACCGTGTACAGAAAGGGAGACACATCCCTTAGAGTGTCACTCCCCCAGGGGGTCAGACACTTACAATCTGGGACTGGCTGCAATGATCATGCAGTATTTAGGTCCTGTTCTGGCATTACTTACACAAAACACAAACATATACTATCAGCTGCTAAGTCACATGAACTTATCAGAATATTGCTTATTTCTCGTACTGCTTAAACAATCAAAATAATTCTTAAGCTTTTAATGTCTCAATAAAATGGATTAAAACAGCTACTGCTTCTCTAGTGCTCCCTCATAAACCTCCAATGTTCCACAGCTATACCTCCCATTGCTCCCATCTGTTGATATGATGGTGCACCATTAAAGAGCTGCCCTCTTCCCCTGAAGAGGCAGTTGCTTTCATCCTAAATGAAGTAACTACAAAACTAGAGTTAAAGTGTATGGAATGTGCTGAATTATCTAGAAAGTATGTGGAGTTAATTTGGTACAGAGTATGTGGTATTTCTGTAAGCATAATTTTAAGTTTTGGAATTTCCTGTTTTTTCCCAGTAAATCTGGCGCAGAGGCATACAGCTGAAAACATAAATAAGCCACCGAATAACCCACCCCACTGTATAAAGAAAACAATAGCCCCACACAAAATCCATTTGGTATGTTACAAAATTTCAGTAACAGGTTGACCCTTTGGGTTCATAACCATGTCCTAGAAGAAATATGATAGAACACATTGCTGGTTTTATGCAAGGACTTGAGATACATTTCAATTGTAAATAGAGCCAGCTGAAGAATAAAAAGATTAAAAAGAATAGAAGAAAAGCAACGTGAAGATAATATCTTTTCTTGTAATACTCTTTAACACCAAGATTTTGGTTCCTATGATAACAGGAAGACTGAAATACACTGGTTTCCATTCCAGAGGTGGTTGTATTTCATTAGAGGGCAAAACACATGTGCAAAGTAAAAGTCAAGGCTTTTAAAAGTGATTAAAGATCCTGGATGTCTTTGTATTTCTGGAATTGTAAACACGCTAATGAAGGTACATTTCAGAAAGGGCTGGAGACTCCTTTGATGTGTCCCAAAATAGAGTACCCAAAATCAGAGGTGGAACATCGTTTAAAAAGCAAATGTCACTATTGCCTGTGGCTCCCCTCCGTCTGGAGTCCTCTGCTGGAGGACAAACGCTCATTCTATCCCACCACTCTGCTCCCAGCTGCAAAGCCCCAAATGTTATCTGTAAGAACAAGTAATAATTCTTTAAAGAACAACAGAAACTTACAAGAAGTATGAACATACATACACGTTACATGCAGATAGAGGACAGCGTTGTCAGAACCCAGGCTGTTTTCCACCAGCACGGTCACTCGGAATATGCCCACGTTCTGGTAGATGTGCCTGATCCCATCTTCTGTCGAGCTGAGATTGGCATATGACACAGCAATGCCGTCTCCAAAATCCACCTGAATGAGGGATCTCTGGAGGTCTCCCTGTGGTGATAGTACAGAGAAAGGGTCAGAAAAGACTCTGCTTTTATTTTGAGAGACTGGATCAGTGCGATGACCTAGACCAACCAGAGGATAGTCACAAGGTCTGATGTTACCAGAGAAAAGGCGGTCACTTCATCAACTTGCTCAGTAGTCAGTGAAGAAAAAGTGGCACCCTCTTGAGGGTGACTCAGCTGCACTGTGAAGCTGTCCTCCAAGGTGTGTGCTCTAGCCCTGCTTTCCCAAACATCAGGAAGACTAGAGGATCTTCTAGAAAATATCCTGGCTCCTTTCCCTAAGTTTTCTTATAGTGAAGAACAGAGTTGTTGTGGGGAACGGTGTTCATCTCAGGAAGTGCTAAGGACATGGGTAGCTATTGAGATTGCCTCAGGAGTCCTTGGAATGACTCACATTGTGAGCTTTTGTATTTTGCATCTGAGGAGCTGACCAAGAGCTTATGGGTCAGGATTAAAGGGAGGGTAGGCACAGGTGACATAGCGGGGGTCTGTCTGCAACAGGGCACTGGACCAGGAAGGCTGAGAGGGTGAGGCCCTCTATAGACAGATAGGAGCAGCCTCATACTCAAAAGCCCTGGTCCTCATGGCGAACTTCAACCACCCTGATAACTGTTGGAGGGACAACACAATAGGGCATAAACAATCCAGGAGGTTCCTGGAATAATGTGATGATAACTTCCTTCTCCAAGTGATACAGGAGCCAACAAGGAGAGGTGCAGGTGCTATGCTGGACCTTTTCCTCACCAACAGGGAGAGGCTGGTGGGGAATGTGAAGCTCAAGGGCAGCCTTGGCTCCAGTGACCATGGAATGGTGGAGTTCAAGGTCCTTAGGGCAGCGAGGGGGGTGCACAGCAAGCTCACTGCCCTGGGCTTCAGGAGAGCAGGCTTTGGCCTCTTCAGGGATCTGCTGGGTAGAGTACCATGGGATAAAGCCCTGCAGGGAAGAGGGGCCCGAGAAAACTGGTTAATATTCAAGGGTCACCTTTTCCAAGCTCAGGAGCAATGTGTCCAAAGAGGAAGTCAGGCAAAAATGCCAGGAGGCCTGCATGGATGAACAAGGAGCTCCTGGATAAACCTGAACACGAAAGGAAGGCTACAGAGTGTGGAAGCAAGGACAGGTGTCCTGGGAGGAATACAGAGAAACTGTCTGAGCAGCCAGGGATCTGGTGAGGTGTGCTGGTTTTGGCTGCAATAGTTAATCTTCTTCATGGTAGCTAGTATGGGGCTATGTTTTAGATTAGTGCTGGAAATTTGTTGGTGAGAGCAGTGCTTACAGTGTCAAAGCCTTCCTGCTTCTCATACCACCCCACCACTAAGTACCCCGCAGGGGGGTACAGAAGAAGATGGGATGGACACAGCTGGGACAGCTGACCCCAACAGACCAAAGGGATATTCTGTACCATATGGTATCATGCCCAGCATATAAAGCTGGAGGAAGAAGAAGGAACGGGGGGATGTCCTGAGTGATGGCATTTGTCTTCCCAAGTAATCATTATGTGTGACTGAGTCCTGCTTTCCCAGAGATGGCTGAACACCTGCCTGCAGATGGGAAGCGGTGAATGAATTCCTTGTTTTGCTTTGCTTGTGCACGTGGCTTTTGCTTTATCTATTAAACTGTCTTTATCTCAACCCACCAGTTTTCTCTGTTACCCTTCTGATTCTCTTCTCCATCCCAGCGCGGGGGAGTGAGTGAGTAGCTGTGTGGTGTTTAGTTGCCAGCTGGGGTTAAACCACAACACTAGGAAAGCTAAAGCCCTCATAAATCTGGCCAGGGACATCAAGAGCAACAAGAAAAACTTCTATAGGTATGTTAGTGATAAAAGGAAGTCTAGGGAAAACATGATTCCTCCCTGGAAGGAAACAGGAGACCTGATTACCTGGGATACGGAGAAAGCTGAGGTACTTGATGACCTTTTTGCCTCAGTATTCACTGGCAAGTGCTCCAGCTACACCACCCAAGTCACAGAAGACAAGGACAGGGACTGAAAGAGTGAAGAACCACCTGCTGCAGGAGAAGATCAGGTTCAAGACCATCTGAGGAACCTAAAGGTGCGCAAGTCCAATGGGGACCTGATGAGATATAGCCATGGATCTTGCGAGAACTGGCAGATGAAGTGGCTGAGCCACTATCCATCATATTTGAGAAGTCATGGCAGTCTAGTGCAAGGGGAAATGTAACTCTCATTTTTAAATATCAAAAAAAAAAAGGAAGACCTGGGGAACTACAGGGTGGTCAGTCTCACCTCTGTGTCTGGCAAGATCACAGAGCAGATCTTCCTGGAAATTATGCTAAGGCACATGGAAAATAAGGAGGTCATTGATGACAGCCAGCATGGCTCCACTAAAGGCAAATAGTGTCTGACAAATTTGGTGGCCTTCTGTGATGGGGTTACAGCGTTGGTGGATGAGCAACTGATGTCATCTGCCTGGACTTGAGCAAAGCATTTGACACTGTCCTGCATGACATCCTTGTCTCTAAACTGGAGAGACACGGCTTTGATGGATGGACCACTTAATGGATAAGGGATTGGCTGGAATGGTCGCACTCAAACAGTTGCAGTCAATGGCTTGATGTCCAAGTAGAGACCAGTGATGAAGGGCATTCCTCAGGGGTCGGTGTGGGGGCCGGCACCGTTTAACATCTTTGTCAGCACCATGGACACCGGCACTGAGTGCACCTTCAGTGCACCTTCAGCGAGTTTGCTGATGACACCAAGCTGCGTGGTGTGGTTGACACGCTGAAGGGAAGGGATGCCATCCAGAGGGACCTTGACAGGCTTGAGAGGTGGCCCCATGCAAACCTCATGAAGTTCAACAAGGCCAAGTGCAAAGTGCTGCACCTGGATTGGGGCAACACCCAGTATCAATACAGGCTGGGCAGAGAACGGATTGAGATCAGCCCTGAGGAGAAGTACTTGGGGTGTTGGTGGATGAGAAGCTCAAAACAACCTGGCAATATGCACTTGCAGCCCAGAAAGCCAACCATATCCTCAGCTACATCAAAAGAAGCGTGACCAGCAGGTCAAGGGAAGTGGTTCTCTCCCTCAGCTCTTGTGACACACCTGCAGTACTGTGTTCAGCTCTGGAGCCCCCAACATCAGAAGGACATGGACCTCTTGGAATGAGTCCAGAGGAGGGCCATGAAAATGGTCAGAGGGCTGGAGCACCTCTCCTGTGAAGACAGGCTGAGACAGTTGGTGTTGTTCAGCCTGGAGAAGAAAAGGCTCCGGGGAGACCTTATAGCAGCCTTCCAGTACCTAAAGGGGCCTACAAGAAAGTTGGAGAGGGACTTTTTACAAGGACATATAGGGATAGGACCAGGGGTAATGGCTTTAAACTGAAAGAGGGTAGATTTCGATTAGATACTAGGAAAAAATTCTTTACTGTGAGGGTGATGAGGCAGTGGAACAGGTTGCCCAGAGAAGCTGTGGGTGCCCCATCCCTGGAAGCGTTCAAGGCCAGGTTGGATGGGGCTTGGAGCAACCTGGTCTAGTGGAAGGTGTCCCTGCCCA
>JAVJGI010000065.1:21394196-21442639 GCA_035590275.1 Ibycter americanus | reverse complement strand
CCCATCCCTGGAAGCGTTCAAGGCCAGGTTGGATGGGGCTTGGAGCAACCTGGTCTAGTGGAAGGTGTCCCTGCCCACGGCAGGGGGGTTGGAACTAGGTGATCTTTAAGGTCCCTTCTAACCCAAACCATTCTAGGATGATTCTATGATTCACAACCATAAAAAACAGGAAGATAAGAGACATTCTCAGTGAAGGGTCAACTACATCGAAGTGGTGTGGTGTCAAAAGAACCGCTTCAGCCTCGCATGATAACAACAGCTTACAGAAGCTTAAGACTTGCTCAGTGGCCTAATTTAAAATGAGCTGGATTTGTATTTATTTCAGAACAGCTACCAACACTATTGACACTAAGTGGGATCTTTTGTGCTTGCCTTAGAAGGGAAGGGCTAATAAACTGACAGAGCTGATTAAACTCGTCTCCTCCTGCCTAGAGATTATCCCAGAAAAGTAGGTTTGTGGTATAACTCAGACTGCCACTTCGTTACATTAGTCTCCTGGGCTTCTAATCTAGCACGTTTCAGAATTGTTACAGTAATTTACAATAAATAAATAAAAATCCCAGTTGGGAAACAAACAAACAAAACCTCAGAGCACACCAAAAGCCAAAGATATCGGGGATCTGTATTCTCCATGACAGAACAGGGATCCACTAATGAGAAACAATCCTGAAACAGGTTTTAAACTTCCACTCCTGAAACAAGTCCAGCTTGGTGCATGCAGCATTGTCAAACTCTACATCAGAGTCACCCAGCCCAAAAAGGCTGTCGAAACCCAAAAGATGTGAGTAGCGTCACTTTCTTACAAACAAAAAGCAATTAAAAAAATTTTTTTTGGTTGCAAGCCTGTTTAAAAGACAGAAAAGTGAGTCATGCTAACATATAAAAAATCCATATAACCTATGTCACATACACTAGAAACACCTGTAAAATTTTCTCATCTCACAATGCAGTGATACGCCTATGGTAAGGGCAGTTTCTGACAGCTGAATAGTTACACAGCCTACACTGACCTGTACGACAACTGCAGCTGCTAAAGACCCTCTCCCTTTCAGGTAAGATGTAGTACCTTGTCTTAACTTTAAGCATCCTTACACCTTTTGAAAGTCTCCCTCAGTGGCTCTGCATGATGCTTATGGTGGGTATGTTCACGCTTGCTGGCTGTTGCTATGCGGCAGCTCGCTCCACAGCCTGGCACGCTGAAGCAGCTGCCACTGTCTGGAAGAATGCTGGTAAATTAATAGCTGAGAGCAGTTCATAAAATTGGCTGAAAGGACATTTAATTTACTTTGGTTTCCTTTTCCTTTTTTGTGTGGTTTTTGTTGTTTTTCTTTTCCCTTGAGAAAGAAACAGTCCTCTGGATGCCCAACTGGAATGAAAGGTACCCATGTAAACGGTTGGCATCAGGCAGGTTTCCACATCAGAAAGGGAAATGTGTGTGTGTGTGTGTGTGTGTGTGTGACTATGGGAGGGAATTGTAACATAAGCTTTATATTCCTCATGGTCTCAGTCTCTTTATAAAATGTTGGGAAAGCAGAAATAGTGGAAGCTTGCCTGAATGGAAAGCAGGAGGAGTAGAGCTATACCTGGAGATGGCTTCCAAATGGATGAGAAAAATAACTGTGTTGCTCTGTTCTGGAGGACCCCAGACTGAAGGTGTGTCAGGGAAAAGACATCCCTTGATAGAGGCACATGTCTGGGGATTCCCACACATACCTCAGGCCATTTCCCTCCTGGTGTCCTGAAGGTAAAGACAACTCCCTGTTCTCTTGAGAGAACCAGTGAGGGCAAAGGAAACCTGAGGTGCTGAGACATTACTGGGAAAACCAACATGACTATCCTTTTAGAAAGAAACATGAGGGTCTTGCATGTTAAATCAGCTCCAGGTTGCCCTTAGGTAGTTCTTAACTAAGTTTCTCTAAGTAATTAACTTGGTAACATCTGAGTTTTCAATCTGGAGTTGACATATTGTCAAACCTAAGAAAGGTGCTTGAGCAAGGCAAACTAGTAAGGCCTCCACTCAGCAAAGATCTCAGCAAATTCCCCATTGGATGCGTTACTAGAAGTTTAAGCACCTGCTTACATTCCTTGAGACACAAATCACTGAGACAAGAGCTCCTACCTGTGTTACACAGAAGATCAAACTAGGGCGATCATAGCAGTCCTCATGAAGAGCCATTAGGAACACAGGAGATGGTCTTAAGTATGGAGTTATGTCCTTCGTTGAGCTGAGTTATTTGAAAGAAGATGTGCAGTTTCAAACATGTTGCAGTGATTTGGGCACTCCTGACTGCCCGAGACAACAGAGGGCATCAAAAGGCATACGACTTCACAGACAGAAGTGAACATACATGAGCACCTCAGTTCTGAACCGCTTTCAGAGAGGGAATATATTCTCTCAAGGGCAATGCTGGACTCAGACCAAAGACAGAGATCTGTGAAATACCCTTAGATGTTCTCCCAGTTCCTCTAGGTCCATCATCACTAGGGTTTTAGTCATCTTTTCTTACTAAAAATGAGATGATGTCTCCAAACAGTGAAGCCATACTGCTGGGACAAAAGCTGTTCACGCTGTTAAAGCTGCACCACCACAGTGACCCTGCTGGCTTTATCATCTCTGAGTATGGCTGAGGTCATGCAGTTGAAGTCTATTTCAGGTTGAGGTATATTCCTCTGCATATTTGAGGTAGCAGAAGAAGATGAAAAGGGTGACAACATTTCAAACAGACCTGTTTCTGCAAGTGTCAAAATTTATGTTTTAATGAATGTTTTTTCTCTTGTCTTCATTTTGTCCATAGTCATGAAAATCATGGTGTCTACAGGTGCTGCCAGGGAAGAGAGCCATTTCTAAGGCATGCAAGATTTAGGTTTCAATTTTTCTTCCAAATTCCCTAGGGAGAAAAGATGCTGACAGAGACATCTGAAAATCTAATTAGAGAGGAGCTGCAGCCAGTTTCCCCTGTCTTTTTCATGTGCCTTGGCCTTTCCTGTTTTGTTTTAAAACCCTTTGAACTGGAAATACATTTTCCATTCAGTAAGATCCAGGCTATAACACATCTCTAAAAATGCCACATTTTGAAAAGCTGACATTTAAAATTCTAGCTTAGGAAGTGGGAGAAAAAAGTCAGGAAAACAAGAAGACTGTGTTTTGACTTGTTCTAATGTTTTATATGTGCCAGATAAGAGCACGGGCAGAAAAAGACAGGAAGAGAAAGTGGGTGAGCCAAAATCAAAACATTTCCCACACAGCCCACACCTGATCTACACCAGCCCCAGCTGTCTCTGTCTCAGGCAGCTCTCCAGAGCCGCTTGCAAGTGGCTGTTTTACCAAGAGAAGTTTTATTCTGCAACAATTTGGTGCATATACATACATCTTGCAAAAACCTCTCCTGTTGCTTTTTCCAGCTTCTCCTTGCCATTTTGACAAGGCCAATACCACATGATAGGGTTTTTCTGAAGCTTTTAGCTTGGGTAAGGCAGACAGAAAACTCCCTGCATTACTTCTGCAGCCACAGCAAAGCACTTGGATGCTATCAGCACTAAGCTTTGGGCAGTCTCCCTGGCCTTCATTGTAAGAGGTCTTTAATGCCAGTGCTCTTAGGCATCAGGGGAGAAATTTAACAAGTAGGCTGCTTGTGGTGATCCCTCTGCATTCAGCTCCTTTATTTGAATCACACTAAGCTAGTCAGCCAACAATTGCCATAGCTGAAAAAATGAAAGTACTTTTGATGGATGTTTTTTTACCTTGTACTAGGTATATACAATATGCACAAGCTTGGCTATAACCTGAAGTACACTGCAATCTGGATAAAGGCTTTAGTCTAGCCAAAGACTTAAGCATATGCTGAACTTTAAGCACACGAGTACTCTTTTTAGCCTGAAAAGAAGCCCTGGCAATTAAAAACAAGTTTCCCAAGGCCCCATATGATGCCCTTTACCTATACAATATTTGTTACTAAAATGGAAATCAGAAATTTACTATTTTCTAAGGGATTTTCTCATTAAATGTCCAGGGGGTTTCCAAATATATACACAAGATTCCCCTCCCTCCTTCCTCTCCCCAGGCCAAATGCACATTTTACCTGTATTTTGCCAAAAGAATAGAAGTCTAGAGCGTACAGAAGACCTGGATGTGAAGCTTCCTGCCTCAGGGTATATCAAGAAACAGCCCATACAGATTGCGACAATAGTTTTACGCTTTGATTACTTTTATACAGCTCTCAGTATTTTAGTGTATGTGAGATGCGAGACCCACCTAGCAGGATTCTCTCTCAAACACTATGTTTGAATCTTGCCCAGAAGGCTGTAATAATGAATTTTCCTTATTGACTTCCAGTATTTGTTTCTAAATGGAAGCAATAAAACAATGAAAAACAGTTCAAAGTTTTTAATTTTGGTTCCCGTGTTTCAGATTCCATTTTTAAGTCTTCAATTATGCACCGGCTTGTGTGTCTTCCTTCCAGATGTTGGTAGTGGATTTAATTATCCTTTGCAAGAGACAGATACTACTGTTGTTGGGTTGTCTTTGTGAATTAATGTTTTGTGCTTTCTTCAGATTAACACTTTTCCTGCTTTGGCGTTTTCCTGTCACCATCAGAAAACATCCATCAAAGATACTGGATGCAACTGAATATCTGTGCATGGGGTAACTTAAGTCTAGGTCTGTTTAAAGCATATGCTTAATTTTAAACAGATATTCAAGTCCAACTTGACCAAGTACTGAAAAACATGTTTTCCTGTGTAAATTCCTGCTTTCCAAGAGATGCTTTTAACTTTTTAAAATCAGTAACTGAATAGAAATGTGTCTTTTTTCAGAGCAAATAGCTTGATACTTTTCAAATGTACTTCTTTTTCTACACCAAAGCAGTTAATTGTACTAATCAAATCATTCATTCTGACTGCCAGTTGTGCCAGCTCAACTCAGCCATGAGCTTTTTCTGCAGGACTAGATCTGTGCTCCACAGGAATCAATAAGCACAGCCTCTCAGGATTATGCAGAACAATTCAACTTGTGTGACTGTAAGTGCATTAGAAGACTGTAGTGCTGTATGTCATCATGAAGGTGAGGTCAACTTTCATACATTTTCATGGAATTTCAGCAATGAATTTAAAAATGCATGAAAGTCTCTGATTTTTCCCAACCAGCTTGTCATCATCAGTAACACAGAAAATGCAATTATAATTCAGATGACAGTGGTATGGAGGAGGGGATGTACTGATCTTCCATCCGTGTGTTATTAATAGGAACGTGGTAGTGTTAGTGAGATAAACAGCCATGATGCAGTATATGCATTGAAAGTTAGGATGAAGGTGTCATATTTCTGTAATCATTACTAACTTGTGATATGAAAAGAGTGAACACAGTAGGATACCACAAAAAAATAGAGACTATGCTTCTAAGTACTGCTAGCCTTGCATCTTTAATTTGAGTATATCAACTATCAAAATAATCCTAAGCTTATCTCCAGAGGCTTCAGCTGAACTGAACTCTGAATTGCACCGAACAACAGTGCTGAGGTGGGAAATGTTAATGATATTGTCCCTCCAGCAGGATCCCCAAGCTCATTAAATGTACCTGACATATACCGTACGTTGTACAGCCATTCATTAACATTGTCATTACAGAAAGCCATAGCGGTCTTTAGAAAATTCAGGGCTCTGTTTGTATATTCACATGGTAAGAAAGAGTTCTCTGGCCTCATGAACATTCAGCACATAAATGAAAGGCATGGAGGGCATGAGGAAGAAAGTAAGGTTCTATTTTAAAATGAGGGAATAAAAAGTCAGAAAGGTTAAGTTTCTTACTCAAGGTCATGCAGAATGAGCTCAGAGTGAGGTTCAGGAATGACTTCGGATTGCCGGAATTCTAGCCCATGGCCTGAACTGTATGAACAAATAAGCTTTCCCCACGCATTAGTCTAATCCAAACATCATATAGCAGCAGCAAGTAGTCAGAAGCAAGCCAGAATCTACTCCCAGTGGAGTGACTTTGTCAAGTGAGAACACAGGCAGACCTGGAATGTCAAAGAGTTTTGGCTGTCATTTTACCAAGATATAAAATAAATTAGAGGAGGCAGTTTCTCTGTGAATTATCTGTAATGAAACAGCCAAAGCCCTGAACCTTTCTGCCCTGAATGTCGTTACTGTCCATTTCCTCAGCAAAGATGTATGAGCAACCAGATGAAACAAGTTTGAAAGCCATTGTGTTGAACACCGTTGTTCTGGAGGCTGCAGCTTTCTGTGTCTCTGCTGAAGCTGTACAGCAAGCACAAGTGTCTGATGTTCATACAAATAACTCAAACACACAAATAACAATTGGGTTTGCGACAGGCAAGAGACCTACACAACCACGTGATGAGGAAGGCACGCAGAAGCAACACCCGCTTAATAACATTCCTCTGTTTTCTACAACAGAGCAGCAACATCTGTCAAGTACATTGGGCTGAAGAACTTCAGTAGGAAAACTGGCTTTGTAATTCCTGGTTTTGGGTTTCTTTTGTTGCTGTGCAAAAATAAAGTAAGGATTCAAATTGTTTAGGTTGAGAAACAACTCTGTTGTCGAGCACTGCAGTGTGAGAGGTACCAGCCTTGGGTCTGTGCAAACAGCCCTGGCCAGGGCAAGGATTAACCTTTAAACTGGCAACATTTTGAGGCAATAGGAAAATTTTCTTTTAAGCATAACTAGTTTTCTCCTGTGCTGCCATTTAATGACAAAGATGCTGTTGCTATTCTCCTTAGCTCAACAGAAATTTAAGAGCAAAATTACCAGCTTAACTATGGTACTCTGCTTATTAAACACTTCCATAATGCTTTGTACAATGGGACATAAGCTAATTAAAAAAGAAAATACTGATGTTTCCTGGCTGTTGCCACCCAGTAGGAGTATCATGATGATTATATCCAGATTAATAGGAGAACTAATCTGAACAAACCTTTCCAATAACAGGAACAAAGATATTAAGCGCAATGTGACTTTGCAAACCGTTTTTAAGAAGTCATACTGAAATCCTAAAAGGTGATAGGAAAGTTAGACCACTTTGGAAAGCATTCTTACATTCAGATCATTTAAACATGAGCTGTTGGTGGTTTTTGCTTTTAATGATATTTATATGCTGCCAGATATAAATGGTTTACAGGAAAATTTTATGTGAGTCAGGGTTAGAGAAAGTGGGCCAGAATCCCAGCTCTCAGAAATCAGCAATGATCTATGCACTCCTGGTTTTGGTGCCTGCCCCCTCTCCACTTGCACAGACTTCAGCGATTATTTTCCTTTTGTGTCTTCTTCAATAGCAAAACACTTCTGAATGCCTTGTCCTTGTTTCTCTTCAGACAGCTTTTACCGACACTGTGTTATTGTCAGAATGACACAGTTCCAGCCCTCAGCATCTCCACAGGCACAAGCAGGCTCTACAAGAAACCCATGCACTGTGGTTCCTTTCCATGAATCCCACACCTGAATGAAAACGTCAGTTTTCTACTGCTGCAATTTGCGTCTCCTTACCCTTTTAGTAATCCACTACAGAGATGCAGTGACTTTTCAGGGCCTCTAGTGAGTCTACCTCTGCAGCTCATTCTTCTTTTCAGACCCAGGCGGGTCTTTAGATGGAGCAGAAATCCCTAGAAATATAATAGGAGTACAAATCTAAACCAAACTCTTGTACCTTGGATCACCAGCTTCTTATCTTTTTTTTTTTTTTTTTCCCCCTGCAGGTCAAGTGGAGTATAGGCATGAAAAAAGAGACCTGGGAGGCTGCAGTGTATGGAACAGCTCTGCAGATCTGAAGGTTTAAACAAACTGTCTCAGAGGGATACAGGAGATGTTAAGATGTAAAGGGACTACAACATAAGCAAAGACTGCTGTTTTTTTACATCCTAAAAGATAGTAACTTCGACACAAGCTAAAGGAAGAGTCCTCACACCAGGGTGTAGCACTTAAAAATACTGACCACCACTCCAGGAGGCAAGGTTTGAATAGAACCTACTTTCTTCATATGCAATTGGGAAAAACCTCACATGCATACACAGATATATCCAGCCTTTTTTAGCTTGCCTGATACCTTCTCTTCAGCAAAAATGGAGTGGCACAGATTCTGCAGATGCTAAATATCCTGGATTGTACTATGCTGTATACTTGCGCAGGGCAGAACTCAACAGAAAACAGCACGTTCTTCTTTTATGATACTTCTGCTTTGTTTGCAAGGGAAAGAAACTTCCCTTTCAGAAGTGGGGTTGGACTAAATCTCCAGGGATCCCTTCCAACCTCAATTGTTCTGTGATCCTATGAAATCAGTATCTATTCTACAAAAGGGTGGTTGCTCTTTTGCTAGGTTGTTTAACTTTTCTAATGAGTGTGACTTTTTGTTACTGAAACAGTTAATTTGGTAAATGATTTAGTGTGTATACAATTATGAGGCTATAACCAGTTTATTCTCTTATAGCTTTCATACAGTTGGGCAAATTTGTTGAATATTTCTTTGCTGTAACATCAGGCCAAAGTCATTGTCAGACTGGGTCAAATTCACCCAAAAGTTTTGCCTGTTGCTCTGTAAACTCTTTATATTGACAAATCTAGAAGCAGGAGGTCAAGATTCATGTAGCAGGGAGAGTAATCAGAAACGTTGGAAGTGTATCAATCCTGTTTCAGCCCTCAGAGCAATTCCTAACGTCTTCCTTATCAGATATACTGAAAGAAGGGCCCCCTTTAGATGTTCTCAGAAGCTGACTCACTCATGAAAACATACTTCATGTACTCTCTGATACACAGCATGGGAAAGACACCATCTAATGGAGAAGGTGTTGCTTCCAGACTCTGGAGAATACTGAAGCAGGGCTGACAAAAAAGATCAGAATCAACAGAAAAGACAGAACAATTCACAGTGGATCCCTGTATGACAGAGTGGTCAGGGTATTCTTACAGGATAGGTGAGCTGAAATACAGAAGGAAGAACAGGACATTTGTCCTGAGTTTCCCATATTGTGGGGGATTGTCTCTCCCTCTGACTATAGTAATAATTCTTTGATAGTTTTTGTGACTGACTTCTCAGATTACCCATCTCCTTCTCTCAATCTGTTTTAAAACTTTGCTGAGAATAGAAAAGTGATGCAATGAACACTTCTAATATTTTTTTTCCATTTTTTAAAAAGCCTGAAGACTTTGAATCTTGTTTTGGACTTTTTATTCTTCATCTTTAAACACAGAAATCAATAATTTATCCAGATGCAGTTATATGTTTATACTGTTATGACAGAATCTACACTAGCAATGTTGTATGACTGTCATTACTGAAATAAAGTGGCCACATTTTGGAGAAAATCAACATTCAGGTCAAACAACTGCTTCAAGTTAGGTATGATTTATTATACGTTATTGCCTTTTCAAATCAGGACACCTGTTTGCTGGGGAAAGCATCAAAAACAGAGATGTAAAAACCCCAACACACCCCTACAAAACTCAGCTCTAGAGGTCATTCTCATTTCTCTTTCCTCACTGCAGATGACATTTACTATGGAGAGGGTCAGAAGTAATTTCCATGAATGCTCTAAGCTGTAAAGGGATGTACATTGTTCCCTAGTGTAAAAGCATAGTTGTTTAAGGATTTATTGGCCAGCTACACAGTAAGAAGGGCAGAAGTTTAAAGAAATGAAATTGGGTAAGGAAAAAAGAGAAAATAGTTACTTTGTGAATGTTATTATTTGGGCACCTACAATTAAACATAGATAAAGAAGAGCTGAGAAAGAAAAACAGGCAAAAATATTTTAAACGCTTTTTTCTAAGGATTCAGAAATGGAGGGAGCAGAACAATGAAATATCAAGTTAAGTTACAGATGTAACAAAAACACAGGCTCTGATCAGAGTCTGAATCAGCTTCACATTTGCAATCAATTTCAGACTTAATGCTGCTGATGGCATCTTGAGATTTCATCCACAAACGCCAAACAGTATGTACCAACTTGTGCAATGGGGACAGATCTGCACATATACTTTTAGTGATGTTCAGTTGAAAGTCAGTGGCAAGTAAAAATAGAAATTCCATTTCAAACCCAGCAAAAAGTCAAAAGCACAGTTAAGGGTGGGGATCAAGATTAAAATCTGCACTCTCCAGTTCTACTGTGAAATTCCCAAACCAAACCATTTCCCCATTTTTATCAGCTTCTCCCAGCTATTACCCTACGTACTGCAATACTCTTACAGTCTCATCATCTCCATGCATCATCCGTTACATCTTAGAGCAAACTCCACCAGCTACATTGTGAAGCTGGCTGACTTTATCCCACAGTCTCTTGGTCCACCTCTTCACCACTTTGCAAACTTTATCTGGCATGAATCAGACTCAAACACACCCATGGGGCCTGGGATACAACACAAAAATAGAACCCACCTCTTCCAGCTGCACCAGGAAAGTGACATTGTGTCCTTGCTCGGCTGTCAGTTTGCCATCAGACGTGATTATGCGAAGGCCCTGGGGGGCTTTGCCAGGACATTGCTGTGGTTTTGCTGTGTACCGTTCTCTCACACCATCCGTGCAGTTATTAGAAACAACTTTCCGGTATCTGAAAAGGAAAAGAGAAATCTGTGGAAGATGCTGACAGGGAGCGTAACAGGGTTAACTGGGAACAGGAAGGCATTTTTGTGCTTTCTTTTGACGAAGGAGATTGGAACCCAAATATATTTTAGCATTTGTCTCAGCCACGCATTCCTCATGTGCTTAACACACAAGCAGTTAATATTGTTGTTAATGGTAGGTAATATTTTCCTGCATAGCACACCTATATACCACATATTAATAAACTGCCTAACCCATAAAATTATATGATGATCTATGTTATATATTCAAAACCAATAAAGTTATAAATAAATGATATACACATACAGTATGGAATTGTATTCAATTATTACACTGTTAGGCATAGTTTAACAGCTTTTTTTTCACATGCTTTCCACTTCTCATCAGTTGTGAGGCAACTCTAAGGATGCAACCCTCAAAAGCTACAAAAATAAAGAGTTGAATTAAAAAGCCAATTCTGCCTGTCTTTGAGTGTACAAAACACAGCTTGGGTTCCTTTGTTTGCTTTAATCACTTTCATCAGAAATGAAGTTTGAGGTCAGTATCTTAACTTAAACTACATCTTCCACTGACTTCCAGTAGGGCCAAAGAATAACCAGCATTCAGGCTAGATGCCCATCTGTTAATTCAGTTCACATATAAATCAGTTTCATCTCTTTCTTCTAATTTGTTTTCCACCATTTCTGCCTCACCTGATCCCACATGATTTTAAGAGGAGTCTTTTCAGAGACTTTTATGATTTGGCCTTTGCCTTACAGTTTTCCCCCCAAGCTTCTTTAAGGCATCATTTTTCAGAGAAAGCTCTGGACCATCCATGATGGAGATCTGGAGTGCCAGACTCTGCACCCTAACAAAGTCAGTGAAGAAGAGATTCCAAGGGCTTCAGTCAGCTTTGAGACACCTATAATAAATGCAATCTGTAGTTGTCATTGGGTTCAAGTTCACATGGGTGCTTTAGCTAAATAAAGTCTGGTGTGCCACTTACCCAGTGCTGTTGAGGTAACTCTGTCCAAGGCTACAGTCTTTCGACAAGGAAGATGGGTTATACCAAAATGCTGGTAAACACTGCCCATTGCTGTGACGTTCATATCCATAATCACTGTTTTAGCATTAAAAGAAACCGTCACACAAGAAAACAAAACAACAGACACAGGTATTATTAGCTCATGCTCTCTACTATTGATACAAGTTTTGATTTTCCTCAACCTGTTTACTAGGATTTCTGATTTTTTTTAATAAAGCAGATTCTTCACCCCTTTTTTAGCTTTTTTGGGGGCAGGGGTAGAGTCACCTTGCATATGTCCCAGCATAAATAAGTAGAACCAGACCAGTTAGTTTATGAGCTATTGCGTTAAGCGTTCTCCCTCTACAGACTAACAGCGCTTCTCAGGTTCAACTCCAGATTCAAACAATAAAAGCTAGAGATCTAAGCTAAATTCAATCATTGCTGTCTCAGTCATACCTTAGAAAACCAAAGTGCTAAACAGTTAATTGTATTTGGAAAGTATATCACATGAGCAGTAGGGGAAAATTTACAGCCCTGAGAGAGCTCTCAGCTGAAGGCATTAAGAGTGTATTTGGTAATGGAAAAGAAGGCTGCAATCTTCAATTCTACTCTTGTTTGAAGAGGAAATGTTACCAAAAATCATGTATTAGAAACAATGAGTCAAACTGTAATCTTTTATCCCAATTTGGAATTAGCTATGACTAAATTTGCTTTGGTTCTACCAAACAACAGTTCAAATTGGTTTTGATTCCAGGTAAACAACGAATCTATAAAAATTGTTATTGTGGAACAAAGAAAAAAACAAAAAACCTCTTTAATCAGTATTCCATTCACATGTGGTTTTAGTCTACAGCCATTGAATAATGAGGACTGTTTGGCTGGAAAATAATTCTTATTCCTTTTACTAAGCTTTCTCCATAGCCATAACAGAGAAGTTAATGGAATGTCATTTCTGAGAACTGCTACACAGAGTGCACCAACTCCATTCCAATATTCCAGTTGCAATATGATCCTTGATCTTAAAATGGCACTTCTTTGCAAAGCCCTTTTTTTGCTTATTATCTTTAATGTCTTGGTATCAAGTAGCTTGATATTCTAAGAAAAGAGGATTAAGGCAGCATTAGATTATGTGATTAAAGGCTTATCTCTGTGTATGTAAAAAGGCAGAGAGGAAAAACAGGAGGCAGAGAAACCCCAATAACCTGATCAGATCCAGTGGAACATCTGACCCAGCACCTCCCAGGGCTGTCACAGGACAGCCATCAGCCCCTGGCCAGGGCTAGACCTACTAGATCATCAACAGGAGAGGTTCTCCCCAGATCACTTTGCAGATCACTGAGTGAGACTGCTGCACACAGGAGTACGGGGCTCATTATGCCATGTCAGGGAAGAGCACCTGGTGTCTCCGTTTCTGTTCTCCTGGGTGAGGGGCTATCTGTTCTGTGTGTGTGTGTGGCGGTCTAGGTCTCAGCAGCTGGGCTCAGACCATGAGTCACAGGGGTTCATGTGCCCACACTGCCAGCAAGGACTGACTGGAGCGTGTGCAGACTGTGCAGGTGAGCACCAAGCCAGACAAGCCAGTGAGTAGGATACAAGTCTTGGGAGCTAGGTGTTGCTGTAGTCCTAAGTCTGGGCTGGATTCTAGGTCTGTGAATTGGTTATTGGAGAGACCGCGAGGTCTGGGGGAAAGGCTAGTGGTGTAAAGCCATATAGGTCTGGACCTACTTGTGAGACCTGTTATGTATGTGTCTGTCTACACATGAGGCACCTAGGGATATCCAGTTGTCAGCAACTGGAGATACAAGGCATCCAGGGGCTAGATACTGGACAGACCTGGCTGTCTAAGACCAGGTACCGGTGGGACCAATATTGTATGTATATTTATAGCGCACACATTTTCCACAAATGGGATTTGATCAACCAGAGAGGAGAACAGGATGAGGCAACTGGTGTTTGTGTGAGTATTGTGTTTCCTGTTTGTGCTAGTTTGTACACTAGATGTGTACATATGTGCACATGTACTGTGTGTACATGCGTATGTGTGCCTATCAGGAACAAATGCTCAACCTTGCTACTGCAAGGTCAGGGGACATGGAGCTACAGGACCCTCACCTCTATCAGGCTGCTGGATACAGCATCTCCTAATAGGCAGCAGTGCAATTAATTGTATTTGTAGAATAATATTAACAAGAAGAAGAATGTTTAACATAATGAAGCTTTCAAATGTCTTTTTCCTTTCTGGACCAAAGCATGATGGCTTAAAATAAAAATTTAATGAATCACTATTAGACAATTTTAAGAGTTCTGGTACTGATCTAAGATATGAGACAAAGGAAAAAAAGCAAAGAATATTTTGCAGTTTATTATTGTTAGATTTCTTATGCTCATTATCAAAAGCAGGACATTGAAAAGAACGTTTTCACCACTTTTTACTCCTGACTGCAATTTTTCCTTCTGAATCCAGAAAAAAAAATGTTTTGAGGTAATCTAAAAAAAAAGGAAATTAAAAAGATGACATTAAGCAAAAGAAAGTTAAAGTTGCATATGACATGGGAAAACTAAACATCTATTAGACTGCATTACTGTTGCAAAGGAACATTTTAGCAGATGTGGTGCTGGGGATATCTACAACAAGTAATTGAGAACATACCCTAGAAAACAGCAATGAAGTAGATGACCTAAATGGTCTTTTCCTCAGCTTTTTGACTGAATTTTCATCAATCTGTTTACTCAGATACTAGTGACTGGATGTTGTTTAATTGCTTTGGAAGCATCAGCCAGTCTATTCTCCCACTGCCATGTGCTTCTCTAATTATCCTTGTTGGAATACGAACACTATAGCTGCAGAACACACTTCATAACAAAGAATAACACCATTCTGATTTGCTTAGAGAAAACAAATATTTGCATACAAGTGGGACTCCTGTATTTTTGTAATTCGTTTGTCAACACTCTGTAGCACTGTATTCCTAAGGTATCATGTGTCACTAATTAAAAAGCTGTAACACTACACACACAATGTTCTGTAAATAGGTGAAAACAAAACAAAACAATACAGTGAAATTTGCGTCAGAGGGGATCAGTACCCGCAGTCCAATTTAATGAAGTAGTATTTGTCTGGGATTTCTTACTCTGCACGTGTCTATACTCATGCCATAATTTTAGTTCTTATTAGTATCTGCACATCTGGACAAGCCAAGCTTGACTTAACTAGGCTTGACTATACTTGGATCATATTTCTCAAAGTCAAGAGAATGAAATCACAGGATTTTCCACAGCAGAAATAGTTCTAAGCACAGAAGTTTCACAGTGTTGTTTTCAGAATTGCAAATCATCTGGCTCATTAAGGCCCTGCAGAAAAGTCATCCCAGTAAATGACACAAATTGCTGTTCCACATCTCTCTACAGATGCACCAGCCGCCCGTTCACCTCCACAGTCTTGGAATCTAATAAATTCCTTGGCTACAGCCTGGTGCACACAGAACACTGATGTTGACAACAAATTGCTGCCTACAATTTGGCACAACAGGCTTTGTAGCAATCAACAAGCATTAGCATGAATTGGATTGCCATAGCACAAGCCAGTATAGCAAAATCTGGAGACAGGGAAGGCATCAGCTTTAGACTGCAATCAGCTAGCTAAGTCATTGCCTGGTGACTGAGAATTGGAATTTGCATATATTGATGATATTTTGTGCCTGCCTGAAAAGAACTCAGGTGAAATAGGTAATGTACCTATCAAAAAAGAGTGGACCATTTACCAGCAGGG
The DNA here is from genome assembly GCA_035590275.1 of Ibycter americanus. NCBI lineage: Eukaryota > Metazoa > Chordata > Aves > Falconiformes > Falconidae > Ibycter > Ibycter americanus. The sequence continues at coordinate 21,427,302 of JAVJGI010000065.1, read as the reverse complement.
ATTGTTTTATCCGTATGAAGTAGCCTATCTTGTGGCTCTCACTGATGATGGTTTTACCCTGGCCAATTTTACTGGTTTAAACTGGAATCCTATTTCTCTTAATCAAGTAGGATTGCAAGTCTTTCTCTGTAATTACAGACAGATAAGAATTCATTCCACAAGTTCTGTGTCCCTGCTCAAAGCTCATGGTAAATTCCCTTATCTAAGATCATTTGCTGCACAGGTAATAATCAAAGGAAAAGAAATCCCTTAAGGAAGTTCGCAGTTTGAATGCAGGCCTGACAAACATAGTATCATGGAAGAACTTTAAATCCCTGTGAAATTATCAAAATCCCACTGTTTTAAGATATAGAAATAAAATTAAGTCAGATGAGTGACTGCTGTGCTCAGACATTCTAAAAATCGAGATGAGTTAACACGTAACAGGATTTAACACTAACAGCTTCACCTTAAGGTCAACTATGCCAGAACTGAAAATGCTACTTGCAGTTTGGTATGCTGTGCTTTGAAACTTTCCAGACATTAAATAGGGTGGAATCGAGGTATCTGTGATTATAGTCACCTTTGATGTGCAGTTTCCAAAAGCCCTTGTGGAAAAAAATAACTGTGGCCACAGCTGTTGAAAAGTCTTACCACCTTTTTATTCACTTGATTCTATTACCTAATATTGAACTACTATGCAAGTGTAATTTGTGTTAAAGGGTAGCTGTGCCTGCTTCCCAGTTCTACAGGATCTGACATGGGATTTGTCTCAGAGAAGGATGGATTCAGCTGCAGTTTGAATTATGAATCTATGAAAGCATATGGTTATAACTGCATCACAGTATGTGGAGTCAAGCTATACCAGCTTATGTTAATAAGGAACCTAAAATCCCCAGAATCTTTCCAGTAAATCCATGCCTGGCAGAAATCTAGGCCCCTAAAGATGCAGGGATGCACCGTTGACTTTGCATAGTGAGTCTGTATTTTCCACAAGAATTCAAAACTAACTAAAAATTAATTCAAAATTACTGCTCAGCTAATCGAGCCCACCTCAACGATAAAGCAAAGTTAGTTAACCTAAGGATGCAAATGTATGTGTATTTCCAAACTAGCACCTGCACCGTTGTCTGAACTGGTGAGCGGTACCACCCACAGCCAACAGAGCCTGGTCATGCTCCGCACCTGCTTCTGCCTCCCCAGTTTGTCAGGACAGTTTCTCATGATGCAGGACTCTGTATATTTAGCATAAGAACTAAACCTAGCAGGCAGGTTTAAGTAATTTAAGTGCCAGACAATAAAAAAAGAGCGAGCCAGATCCTTGCTGATATCACCAGTGAAATAAATAAAGCTGATTCTCAGTTGCACTACGGCTCCTTTATGCCTCTCCGGCTATCCAACGTCACCAGCGCCAGCATCAACAGGCTCGTACTTCCCATGAAGGTGTGAGATATGGGAATACTGATAGAAGAAGCCCTCAGCATTAATGACAGTGGGTTCAGAGGGAAGACTGACAGTGAGACGCTTAACTCAAAGTTTCTATTAAAGGACTTGGGAGACAGGTAGCTGAAGGATGAACACCACCAAAGATTTCCATCTGTGTCTAGGAGGTGTTTCTACTGAAGAGAGATTGCCGTAATAATGCTCAGACGGCAGGAAGGAACACAATGTAAGGAAACCGGGTAAATTAATGCTTTAATAACACACAAGTAACGGTGTCATCCATTTACCCAAATCAATTCAATGAAGAAGGACATTCTCGTTTCCAGGCCGTTGCTAGGGCAGATTTGCCGAGGGCTTCTGCACAGTCCCACTCCCCCCTATTCCTGAAGCTCTATTGCCCTCTGGCGGTGAGCCTCAGCCCTGCACGGAGAACACGCCCGCCGCTTCAGCCCCGGCCACAGCTCGTTTTGGTTCCAGCCCATAATAAGAGATGTCCACTGTCGGAAGAGTTCAGGTTCCCAAGGCTTGATAAACTACAGTCATTTCTAATGTCACTCAGTTTTGTTGCTGTGTAAAACAATAAACAAATGTGCCCTTTTCTCTGAGAAAGAACTACCACGGACTGAATACAGATGTGAAATGAACCCGGAGTTCTATGATATTACCAGGAGAAAAAAAACCCACAAAACCTTATAAAATCTATATGTTTTTTATAACTGGCATTTTCCCCCCTGAACTGGTAAAAAGCACTCACAGGACTAACAGCAATAACACATTTTTTTGTTTGTTTTCACTTTACCTGACCACCAAGATACATTTTTTTTTTTTTTTCCACTCCGATCTCTGACAAGCTTAGATAATGAAAATTTCTCTATACAAATTCAGTTTCAGATAGCAAAGAAAGTCCTACTCTGGGGCAGGGATTGTTGTCTTCTTCAATTCTGTATATAAGTGTGTGTCCCGTAACCATTGATGTTAACTCAAAAAGCTGCTCAGTTCATTTCAAGATCACAAAATCAAGTCAACAGTCAGCTAAGGGGCTTGTCCCTGCCTGGGGGACACGTGTCCCCTTCAGTCTCCTTCAATTAAGAGTCCTGCCCAGCAAGAAAAGAGAGAAATGGAAAAATCAAAAGCACTGCTGAAATGTCATGAGTGAGGATGATGAAAGCACTTCTTCCTTTTTCAGGAAGGACCTCACAGAGGACATCCTTCCACAGCAAGAATTCATTCACCAATTTTTCTCCAGATGCTTCTTTGGATCAACTTCTGCAGGGTGCATCAGCAGTGCAGGCCAGTGCAGAGTTCAACAAGGCAGGCACTGAATGCTACGGCACAGCAGCTGCTTTGCCTTTCTTAGCAAAATGAAACTGGACAGAAATTCAGCAGAGCCAGCAGAACTGCTTTTTTCTTGCCATCTCTTTTCTCCTTCCTTGGTAAACCTCCATCTTCTGTTGCCCTGTGGCTTTTCTGCCCTTCTCTGGCAAATCTATGTAAAACTACACTCCTGACTGTATTAAATAGATAAATAGGTGATTAATATTCCTGGTAAATATTTCTGAACTGGATGCTTAAAGCAGTAATTCAGTCTTTTTTCCTCAGAAGTGGTGGGGAAGAAAGCTGAAACCGATATAGTAAAAATCCAGATCTGAGGACTGTAGGAATAGCAAGAGCTCAGAAAGAATTGGAGTGGATCATGACAGTCTGCTCTACAGTAGAAATGATTCCATCAGGAGGAAGGCACTCCTACATCAGGAAGGCTTGCTACCCATCAGCTCAGCACAGAGACCTGCAGTATTTCTAAGGGTGTTTTTCTCAGGCTACTTTTAACAAGGTGACTTCTGCAAAGTCCTAGTTTTGCCTCTTCCAACAGATTTGAGGGGTCTTGTTGGTGCATGTGAGCTGTGAACATCTGTTAAACATCCCCAACCATCCAAGCTTTCTCTTAGAGGTTCTCTCACAACCTAGCAGACCTTTTGGAGAAAGTTTCCTCAAAGCGAATGTAGAAGAAATAAAAACATGTTTCCCCCATCAAGTGTCACCATGATTCTTTTGTCCTGTACCTAGCAGCAAAGCTTTGTAGTAGCAAACCACACAATCAATTTTAATGAAATAAACCCATACTTTTTCAGACAGAGAGAAGTTCGGGAAGGAAAGCATATTTTTATCAGAAGTGTTTCACGAGTGTGCGTCCCTTACAAGTGTCAATCCCAGCAGTTATTTTCTTGAGACTGAGCATGAGCTTTGTACTGCACGCTCTACAAGAGGGTCAAAACCTTCAGGGAATTTCCTCTCTATTCGTATTTCTTTCCTAGTTGGCTGTTATTTTTTTTTACGTTACAAGAGATATGTTGAATGGTTGAAATCCAGGACGTTTGGGCACCTAAATGAACTACACACAGAACTGAGGTATCTGCTCCGTAACAAAGAACTCACTGGAAGATGGGGAAATCATCAGGAAACCGTATTCAGAGAATCAGTGCCTGGGTATGCTCATAATTCTTATTGTTTGGTGCAAGTGGATTTACTTTTTTTGACACATGGAAAAGCCTCCTGTGATTCTGTGATTTTATATAGAAAAAATGATATTACTGCAGTTATGGGAGGGTGAGAAGGGAAATGCTGTAAATTTCCATGGTCCTGGAGTGAACTCACCTAGCAAGAACCAAAATATTTGTGAGATTAACCTCTTCAGGGTGCCTGTTACAGATTCTGGGTTTAATTCATAACATAGCATAGATCTAGCTGGGTAAGGCACAAAGAGGGTTTACTAGCATTGCCAAAGAGGCACCATTTCTCTCTTCTGAGATACTCAGGACTCGGTCTGACTTGGAGAAGACAGGTGATAGAGAGATTTCAATAATGTGGTTCCTGCCTTTTTTGTGCAAGTTGTTGTGAGTCAGCAGGAATCTTGAAATTAAACTAGAGGATGAGCATTTTATCACACCATTCACAACTCACCAATAGACTCTTTCCCATAGCATAAAGCAGAGGAGGAAAGGCTTCAGAAGACTAACCCAAATCACGAAGGTAGTGTCTGTTGAATACTATCAAACATGATGGCCCAGGTATAATAAATGACCCAGGAATTCCCTAGATACCTGATTTCCAGAAGCTGAAGGCCTACTTTGCATATGCATATATTTACTTTTACACATATACAAATGTGTGTGTATGCATGACGAATTTATTTTTTATACACACTATCTATGTCTTAGATACTACTTTCACAGCCATCTCTGGTCATTCCTGAGGTTAGATGTGCTAAATGGACCTTTTATCTTAATGCTGCACAGAGCTCAGATGTGACCTGCAAAACAGTCTGTTCAGCATCAGTTTTGTGGGAGCTTTAGCAGATTACAGATAGCTGTTACACCTTTCCTTCTTCTCACATACCTGCACTATCAGGGAACAACCTATTTGGCCACTTACGCGTTTATTAATTTCTACTCTCTGCAAGCCTACAGACTCTCTAGTGAGGTCTGCATTGGTGTGGTAGAAAGCACACTGTTCTTGTGCCCATTGCTCACCAGTCGAAGTCTGCCTCTGTGCACACGCATGGCTCCGAGGTCATAGCCCCAGCATATTTTCCTTGCATGCATTTCTTCTCTGACTTGCGCTTCCTGTAGATCCTTTTTGCTCCCATGATGCAAGCTTCTCCCTGGAAACAAAACCAAAAATATCTTTCTCTGACACCCACCAGGCTATTTGTTTCACCCAGTTTTCCAAGCCCCTGCAATGGGAGCTGTGACTCAAGGGAAGAGGATGGCAAGTCAAATGCCATGTCAGTACACTGGAGCTAATTAAAGCTACTGAAGCTTTAACTGAAACTAAAATAGATTTTCCAATACACACTAAGAAACGATCTGAGGTTGCTTATATATCTGATTCAGTTTTGAATTTGTTCTAAAGCCAATGAGCAATTGATCCGGGCCCATTTCTCATTTATAGATTAGGTTTCAGCAAGTGAAAACACAGCCTGATCCCTCTGCAATCTAAGAAACAGAGCAGGTCTACTTCTTTGGTCTGACCTCTTTGGCAATAGTTTTGTTCAGTAGAAACTAGTAATATGTGTATATGTAGATATTTTCTATGAACTGTAAGTTCAGATTTTACAGGGTTTGACTTGTTATGTGGATGCTAAAACTTGCTTGTCTTTTGCCTTCTATCTTCAGCACCCTGCTAAATATTTCTATCTAGGGAAAAAGGCTCAGCCTTGTAATCTCAATGAAAAGCAAATCAAAAGGCAAGAGTCCACAGCAACCTTCCTAAAAATAGTTCCGCAAGCTCCAAAGTCAACATCCTCAAAGATATGTTGCAAATCCTTGGCATTTTTGCTTATGCAAGCACAAGAAAGTAAAGAACAAAATACAGTGGGATCCTACTTGTTACGTTTTACTGTTAAAATCATTGTAGGAAAGAGAAACTTTCCATGGCTTTGATTTGCCCATGAAACAGAAGGGCCTGAATGGCAACTGGTGTAAAATACTGTGCTTCCTTGAATTTCAAGGAAAACGTACTGATTTTCAACATCTAAAGATCTAAGTCATAACCGGTATTTTTAGTGCAGAGTTGTGCCTTGTGTGAGCAGCTACTCTGAGTCAAGCTACTTTCATTTCATATTCATTATTAAATTCTTGCCCAGCAAGATATATACAGAAAGACAACCTTTGATGATATAAATGGGTGTTTCGCTTTAGACTTCAGTAGAGCCTGTGGAGTTTATATAACCACAGGATTTGGGTCATATTTTATTCTAACCTGATATAACACAGGCTGTTGTGTCAAACTTGGCAAAGCTGGGAAGGTGCCCCAAGGCAGGTGCAGGCACTGTACAGAGCACCTTACCTTACTTAAGCAATGGTTCTGGGAGTGATGCAGCAGCTGCATCCAGGATGCAAGGGACAGGGCACAGGGCCCCAGTGAACTGAGGAATAAAGTGTCTGACTCCCACAGCAGAATTACCACTGCTGAGAAAGACACAACAAGGATGAAACCAAGTGAGTAAGAAATGAGGCTAAGAGGGCAGGAATTTGCAGAAACAAGTATGAGAGCAGCTAGGAGGGCCTTAAGACACTGGCTCTGAGGACAGAGAGCTTTTGAGGAAAAGAAAGGACATAAGGGCAGGGGAACTGGATGGGAGATGTAAGAATGAAGGAGTTCAGGCCTCTTTCACCGGCAGAGCTTCTGCTGTTGTTGCATTCTTCAACTCTGGATAAGTCTGAGCTAACTGCCTACATGGACAATGAAACCCAAAAGACTGCTGTCCTTCCTTTGGGGCTCACAGAGTGCAATCTGTGGCCAACACAACTATGTAACAAAACAGGCTCATCCAGTTAAGAGACAATCTGATACACCAAACTAACAGGAAACGACATTGTATCATGCTGATCTTTAACTGTAGGATCATTAGCTACTTCAGGTCAGATCCCAGCCTCCTTGCTTCTCACCTGGCTATGGAGTTGCCAAGGCCTGTAGTCCTCTTCTGCACACCTCCGATCAAAAATGGACTTGTAGTCTACTTTCACCAGCTGCCACTCCGAGCGGTGGCTGAAATGTCCAAACACTCTACAGAATACAGCAGAAAGAGCATGCAGTAAAAGGTAGAACCAGATGGAGTCTGGTAGTTACAAAAGTACGGTCACCCACAAATTTCCAACAGAGATTAATGGCTTTAGGAGTGCCAGTCCTACTGATTTTCACTTGACTGACATAGTCAAAGTGAAATTTAGGCTGCTAAATATCTACAACACTCTTAAAAATTGAATGTAGCTTTTATTCTGTGGGACAAGATCCTCCTACTTGCATCAATCCCCAAACTGACTAAACAGATAAGACTTGACTTGGGGCTGGAGACAGTTATACCTATAGGAGTTTGATATCTCAGTTATAAGTTTTAGGAATTGCTTCCACACAAATTAAAATCAGAACCTAAATGGAACATCCTACGTACATGTCTATTAAGTCATGTTAGTTTCCAAACCACATGTTCTGTTTATTACTGATCAGTCCATTTTTTACAGACAGCAACTGAATTTTCCTCCTGTTTTTGCAAATCTGATCTCAGGTAAAATGTCACAGTTTCTGTCAGGGTGAATCCAGATTTATGCACCATGCAGAACTCAGCATACCACACAGAAACTAATCATAATTTTTCATGAGTCAGCCTCTTGGCAACATTTTGTCATTCATTTCCACAAAAGCATGTCTTCATTTTTCTGTGTCTCAGTTAAATAGAAAGTAGCAGCAAAAACACAGTTATAAAAATACCCCACCATTTTTCTTTCAAATATTCATCTGTCAAGAGTAACTCTGCTTTAAATCGCGTTCAATTTGAAGAGTCGGGTTTCATGTTGATAACCTAAGTGATAATGTTTTTGCCGCTTGCAAGGAACCATGTTGTCATTCCTTCAATCATATCATAAACAAACACTGATGATTTAGCAACAGAAGACTGCATACTCCTGGCTTCAGATAGCACTTGGTTTGGTCCCCAGTCAGAAATGCTATTGTGTTGTGAACAGCCCTAATAAGACATTTATGATGCAGTTCTCATCAACAGTAGAATGATGGCATGCTCACTTACGTCATGATGAGGGTCTCCTCTCCAGGTTCCCCTAAAACTCCATCTACAAACAGTGGGAGGGATGTGAAACTGTATTTGCTCCAAGATCTCCCTTCATCAAAACTTAACCTAGTGAGGAAAGCAGAATTAGTGCCTTCTTTCCCTACTTTCCTCCTACTTTACTTGAGGAGACTCTCTAGTCCACTACAGCTGCTATAGAGAAGTGGGAAGCAGCTTCTGTTCTTGGATACTACATTTTTAGTCCTTTAAATCACTTTTTGGGGAAGCATTATAAGAGCATTGATCAAGCTTGTTTGGCATCATACTACTAACCCTTGGCCAATAATTAAGTGGCAGAAACTAATAAAGTTATGGTAGAGATTGATGGTATAAGAGCAAAATGTAGCCTAGGGCTAGGATTTTTAAAAAATAAGCAAGTGATTTTGAGCATCAGATTTTTGAGTCCCCAACGTAAGACATTTTAAGGAGGTTAGATTTCTGGAGCACAAGAGCTTTGCCTGTTCTGACCAGCAGTCTTCCCTGTAGTGGGTCCAAGTGAAAGCTTGGAACCACTCATAATTTCTTAAGACTTGGGTCTGTGTGTTTCAGATGTTGATATGACACTGACAGTAGAGGAAGTAAATTATGCAAAACAGCACAAAACTATATTCTACCTACTGCACAAACTCAGAAGTGCTAACTAGCAGGGACACTTTTGCTTTATTGGCTGAATCTATTCAACAACAAAATTCTGGTTCATAAGTGCTGCTTGCCACATAGAAGACAAGTTCATCAACAATTTTGAAAACAAAGAGTAATTTGGTAACTTGATAAGAGACAAAGGCATAATCCAGATACATATTACATAAATAAAGAACTCAAGAAGCCAAGCTGCGGAATTACATTGATGATATCTCAGATCTGGCCAAGCTGAAACTATGCAAATTGGAATTGCCAGGATATCTTAGCTTTGTCTGAGTTAATGTTTGCCAGTATCTTAACTGATCTTTTCTAGATTGTAGCTACAGAAAACTTTAAGAAAACTCTAGATGCAGCCTGTTTACTTCCTGGCATTTGAAAAGAGGGACAGCAGACATTTAGCACAGATAGAATCATTACCAGAGATGTCTGATAGGCAGAGATGTGTGTTTCATGGCGACCAGTACTCCACCTTGATCCAGGTACAGAACACTGTGCTCTTCCTCAAAGATCTGGAAAAAAAACCACATACATTTAAACATATTTTCCTTAGTATTAAGAAAATGTCATCATTCTTTAAGTACGATTATGACAGAGGACTGATATAGGCTAAGGAAGTTACAGAGTAGAGGAAGACGTTCTGTATAGAGACAGTTCCTGGGTTTGGGTTTTTTTTGTTGTTGCTGTTTTGTTTTTTGGTTTTTTTTTTTTAGTTTTTCCAGGTCCTTGGAAAATGCATTCTGCCTCTTCTTGACAGAAAGTTAGAAACACAGATTTTTGCCAGGATCAGCGATTTCCCCCTTTCAATGACAGATTTTTGTTTAAAGAAGAACTTCATGCGTTTACACCTATCTGGCCCTATCTCACAGAAGTGATGTAGGTGGAAAAATGAGTAAACACTAAAATATTTAGATTCTTGGAATATCAAGTATTTTAAAATACTTTCTTTTCCTTTGTCTTCTTTTGTACTGGCTTTCTGCAAACATCTGCTCTCCAGTTTATATAGCAGCATTTGTCAGCCTGGGAAAGTCACCCTTTCTCTCCATGACTTGATATGCCATCCAGAAAACAGGGTAATAGAACTTCCTGTTCTAAAGATAAACACATTAGAGGGTAGCAATGCTTTGTTAACAGGTGGGATTCCACTAAACATTAGGAACTTGATTTAACTTCATCATCCAGTTTCTTTTCACAATTAATGGAGAGAGAGGTAGCTTCAGAAAGAAGATGAATTGAATTATGTCTTTTTCTCCATTAGCTTAAGAGCAAGGCAAAATAATCTGTTTATATGGACTCTGACCTCTGGACAACTCAGCTTAGGTGAAATGACTCCCACAGGGAGCGAGGGAAAGTAGACCAGTGCAACTGCTGATTCTTGGGGAAGTATTACCATGGAAGAGAAAAATGGTTTGATTGATACAAAGGACGTGCAATAGTAAAAGGAAATGCATTCTCTCCCTTTAGTATTCATACTTTAATGTGTTTTCTTTGCTACAGGGTTAAATTGAAGTTAAATTATGAGTAGAACTATAGAAATAATTTTCTGTTATATGAAGTCTAATGACATATTCAGTCTTTTTCTTTGAGCATCTCTCTACCTCTCAGAAAGGAAGTTTGCCCTTTTGTAAAGATCTGCAAAAAGCTACTTTGAACCAAAAAAACCAAAAATTGACAGTTTGAATCTACTTTTATGATAATTTCCTAGATTACTATTTAAAATTGTGATTCTGTGTCATTTACCTGTCTCCAAGTGTTCCCAGCATCAGAAGAAACAAACATGCTGATGTCATTGTCTGATAGTTCAGTGCCTATATTACCTGTAAGATGAGCATTGATTAGTGATGCAACACTCTAAGAAACAGCAGAATTAGCAAATCAGGGGAGTTATTTAACTTTTGCAATTATAGCACTTCTAGTTTTGGTAAGAGAAAGAGTGGGAAGGGAATGGAAAGACTTTCAGTTTGAAGAAAATATATATGAAAGAATCAATCCATACAGCTCTACACACCTATATATGCAAAGGAAATGCCCTGATTTGAATCTTATGTTCACGACAGTAGAGGACTAGAAGTGGTCTCCTTGATCTTGAAGGCCAGTTTCCTTAAAAAAAACATGTCAAGTCGAAGGTTCATAAGGACTTCCATTTGGTAGCCTGCCTTCCTTCCCAATGCTGGTGGTGTGACACCCCACAAGCCACTGAACACCCTCCACACCCATCACAAACTCAAGATTTTTCAGTGTTTGCACATCATACGCAGGCAATCTTTAAATGTTTCATACCTGAAGCTACAATAATACTGGGGGCAGTGTCTCGGCTGGCGATGTTTCCTGAGGTATAGGGATTCTCTGAGACCTTCAGGTGAAGATGAAGGGAGCAATAGGGCTATGGAGAAAGGGAAAATAAAAGTAAAAAGCAGACACAACATGAAATGCATGCTCCTATTTCTACAGGCTTAGAAATACACGGTGCCTTTCTGTATTACTTCCTAATCCCTGCATTCAGGCACCCCTTGAAAGACATGGCCACCGTCCTAGTTCGGTTGCAAGAGCTTTGCTATCATTTTCTGACACAACCTGTTCCCACTGGGAAACTGATTCACTAGGCTGAAAACCTCTCACAAGGACAAGATCTTTGAGGCTATACCCATAAAGGAGGCAACCAGGCTTGCAAGGGCAGGTAACGGTCTGCCTAGCTCCCCTGGTTCCTAGCTTTCTTGAGAAGCAAGCAAGGCAGCAGATGTGATGAAGTGACTCTCCGAGCAGCAGTGCCCAGGCTCTCTCTACAACAACAAGCAATATAACCCTATTGGTGTGATGCTGAGTCATCACCCATTAGCCATGAGAAACAACTTAATTCAGACAGTGTCATACCATTTCTTGACTCTGAGTATTTTTGACACATGACTCTGTTCTGTACTGCACTAAGAAGAAATACCAGGACTGAAAATTGTCAGTTTAAAAGTTGTTTAAAACAGTGCTTCATGACCCCTTCTGGATGTGACCTTTGAGAGATTTCAATACAAATACATCCACGGAAACCTCACCTATTTGTTACTGATTTTGTATGTCAGGTACTCAGATATGACAGGAATGGTACAGAATAAATCAGCTGAGCAATAAGGTAAGACAGACAGATTTCAAAAGTTGTCATTACAATTCCCTTCAAATCTGTAGTGTGATAATTTCTGAAAATATCTGATAATTTTTGCTTTCTCTTGGGTTTTATTGTCAGTACTTTTTTCTTCCAAACCTCATGAAGAGCCCTTCATGAAACATTCTAAGGGAAGGGAAGTGGAAAAATACTGGCAAGAAAACCTGAAGCAAACTAACCCAGTTGAGGGGGACATCACACAGGAACACAAATATAGCAAAGCCCAAGCTTTAGCTTGCAGAGCTCTGCAAGACGAGCAGAAGAGGCTATGCAGAAAGACCTTCAGGCTCTAAGCAGGCAGGTCTTTCTGTCTAATATCAGCTGCCTAAAGGCTGGGCCTGCAGCCCCAGAAGTTTTGTAGGCTTTCTTTGCAGGACACCTAGCCCCATAACTCACTGGAGGAAGACCACTTATTTATCTCTTCTCAAAGTAGGTGTCTATGACTCTGAAAGGAAAATCCCCCGGTGGAGAACAGCAGGGTTTTTTGGCAAAGGCAAATAAGGGTGATGAGGAGGGATGGGAACTGTCACTTATGTGAGACAGGAAAAGCGGGCATGGGTTGTGCAGAAGGGAACACAACCTGCCAAGTGGAATGTACTGAGCAGCCTAACGCTAACTGACAGCCTTGCCAGGGCAGCCGCTGGAGCAGCCCGGGGGCGCAGGGAGGGAGTGGAAACCAAATCGAGCTGACATGCATGCAGGAAGTGGAAAAGCATTGCAAGAGCATGAATTCTTTCCTTTTACATTTTTATATGTTGTGAAAAGACTAAATACAGAACATATTTTTTAAACTAACATACTCCAAGCCCACTTTAGCATTTTGAAGACAGTAGCTAATGGCAGCAGCTCAGCCAATTCCCCACTCTGACAGAGATTAGACCTCATTAGACTCAAATCTAGGCGCTACCAGAGGTTTTCATTTAAATTGGTCTCATTTCACAGATATAGTACACAGAAATGGAATATATATCTCCAATATCAAAAGCCAGGTCACCTGTCTAAACAGAGTGATGGGATTTCTAGTGGCATAACTTCTTATTGGTTGGAGTGCAGCAGTGCTTTTAGTCTCTAGTGACAATTGGGTATGGTGTAAAAACCAGCATCTCCACTCCAGCCAAACATCTAAATGGCCATCTCACATCCTTACCATGGCAGCGTTCTCTTCTCCATCCCTGACGTGCACCTTCTCCATCTATATCCATATACAGTTCACCTACAGGTATTTATCCAGACTGGTTTGTGTTCCATCACATTGTTGGCCCCTTTGTGTTCCTCCTTTAGCTCCCACAGCTTAACTAACATACAGACATCTCAACTTTGTTTTTTTGAATTTCCATCAATTCTCTCTCTCCTTTTTTTTTGTTACCAACAGGCTACTGAAATCATTATTATCATCAGAATCACCAGTTTTGGTTTCCCTGTCATTGCCTAGCACCCAGCTGTGCTAGCTGCTGCACAGTCACCAAGGGAAAGACAACCACTGCCATGGTGCATTTATAGCCTAGATAGAAGATAAAGCGTGAGTGACATAGCCCATTGCTCTGCTCGCTGCCATAGTTCTTAGAGTCATACTGGAGTTCATTACTTGCTTCCTAATATTTTCAAGCCAGCCCTTTTATGCTCCCCTATCAAGAGGCTCATCAGTCCTTAGTAAAATTTCCCATAAATACCCACAAACCCACCTCTTGGCTGTTCTGCAAAGCCCACCTGAACTGTCTCCAACAGCATGACGCGCACAAAACAGCTGCTAGTGACTGGCCCTGATCAGGAGTGGGGCAAAGTATTACAAGAATGATGCTAGACACCATTCACAAACCTAGGGGTAGTCAACAGTATTGGCTCACCTGTAAGAGCAAGGAGCAATGAAGATAAACACTTGTTATCTTGTTATCTAGAGATACTCAAAATCACTTAGAAGCTTAAATTGTTCTGTAGCAGATGGCATGAATGCCCCACCACCACCACCCTTATGAGAAATGGGTCTTTGTCCAGAAATTCTTATAATCCATATAGACAAGACAAACAAAATGTGGGAGGGAATAAACAGATGTCTGGGGAAGGGAGGCAGAGAGAAAATGAATGACTTGCCCAAGGTCACATAGGAAATTTGAGATAGGCCTAAAAATTGAATCAAGATTCTCATAAGATTCAGCTCTGTGTTTTAACCACAAGACTATCCTTGAAACCTAATTGATTAATTCTCCTTATCGGCAAAGATGCCCGTAACTTGAAAGGTAGAATTACTCCTCAGTTAACCACTTCACAAAATAAGTATCAAGCAAAACCAGCATCTTTGGGATATAATACTTTGGCAGCTATTTTATGAAGATTAAGCATATTCAGCTTAGAGAACAAGTGGTATAAACAAGAAAAATAAAACTTTGGGATTAGATGACATTTCATTGCTTTCCTCTATCATCATTATTCAGAGCCATCTCACAAAAACCGCAAAGAAATTCTTTGAGTTGCTTTGAAAAAAACACCTCAAGCGTACCGTCAGTAGAGGGATGGTTCCATCTGGCTCACTTGTATTTCAACCAGATTCACTCCTAACCTCCTTAGCTGCCAGCTTAGCTGCTATGTACTTATTTCTGCATTAACTCTCACTTAGTTTAGGTTTAAAGACCAGATGCACAGAGGACACGGCATTGTACTCACAGGCTGGGGACCATTCTGTCACTCTGGGAAAGGGCAGATCCCGGTCTGCCAACAAGCTGTAACATACATCATTGCTACGTCCCGAGCTATTGCTAGAGACAATTATGCTAAAAACCATCAGTGTGAAAGCATCAGTATCCGACATGGAGGAAGGATGGGAGCTAAGCCAGATATACAATGGACTATTAAGAATTCCCTTAGCTATGCCATAAGGAAAAGCAGGATCATGCCAGGAGCAGTAATATGTAGAAGGAAAAGGAGCAACTGATGTAAGGAGATAAAACTCCTGATGATGCAGGGGTAGACAGTGTGGCTAAAGAGGTGAGTGGAGTTTGTGAACTGTTTAAATACTACAGCTATGTCACATTGACAAGGAACAGAATTGTCTCAGAGCAAGGGACGGTTGCTTTTCTCCACGTTTTCCCTCAACACTTATGGGTTCCTGACTTATTTCCAAGCACGTACATTTCCAGTGGTTTTGCTTCGAAAAGTTCCCTTCCACTCCCAACTTCTGTGGTCTCTTCTCTATCATTTCTTGAATCCTTGCATTCCATATTCTGCCTTCATCTTCCCCAACCATTAAGTGTGAAGCTCAAATCAGTTTCTAAATAGCTTGGCTCTTTTTTTATTTTTTATTATTTTGCAGGATTGTCACTTTACTTTGGGTATTTCCTGTACCATTATCCTCCCTTTCTTTTGCAGGCAAACTGACTACTCCTGTAAAAGACCTAACAAGTCAGTTTGGTTCAGATGTCACCTATGTGCTTTCCTGCAAATTTGCAAGCTGACCACCTGAGACCCTGTATGCTCAGCTGATGATCCCTGCTCTACTACCACTCCACTAGCTTGTGACAGCCTAAGCAGGAAGGAGTGCTAAGACAGGCCCAGACAGTGAAAGAGGCCTCTTGCCTGTTTTGGCTGATGTTAAGGGAAGAGGGAAAACACACACAGCTATACATTCCTCTGGCCTTATCACAGGGAAGGGCTGGTTAAGTTCCCTTCCTTTCTCCTTCTAGAAGTGCAAAGACTGGTTCAAGTCATTGAGGATCTGTCCCTTACTGCCCTGAAATCATGGACCCCTTTCTACAGATGCCCACAGATCTGAGATGCCTAACCCAGCCCAAGTCACAGAGCATTTAAGAAGCGGTTGCTTTCCAGTGCAAATAGGATGACAAGCCTACATCAAGCTTGCACAGGTGGAAGCATTCTCAGAACAATTACATGGCTGCATAGAAAGCAAAATAAAAATCAACGAGAGTTTAAACAGTGGTTTGCGCATAGTGGAGCTACAAGGATGTAAACACAATCCACAGAGAACCGAGAGCTTCCGTGGATGAGGTCTCACTATGTCCCTACAAGTGCCTACACTTCTGCCCCTGCTCGTGACCCCTTGCCTGACTTGTTCAAGTTTACCACCCTCAAGGGAATTCCAGCTTGTCCAGGCATATCTGGTCTAATTTTAAATGAAATGAATTGTGTTCTCAGATGCCCATGAGTATAGCAGCAGATACAGTACGGATGGGAAGGCTTAAAGCAGCCATAATCCCCTCTCTCCATAAAAACCATCCAGTCCTGGTTTATATGCAGTCATACAATGACTTCCACTATATCGTGGATAACTACAGTGGCAGCATACGCTTGTATATAAAATACACAGTTCCTGCAAACATCTGTTCCATAAGGACCCCACCGAGCAGTACCTCTGATTCATTTATAACCACAACAGCAAGTCAGATCTCTCTTGATCAGTGCACAGCAATACCAAGAAAGACCTTTACTCAGAACTCAAACTTCAAATTTATGCAAAAAGAACAAAGTTTACTTTGATTATTTTACTTGCCTGCATGTTTTTCATTTCTTCTGCCTTGCTCACTCCCTAAAATATTACACTATCATATCATATAATAAAAATCTTGGGTTTCTGATAAAATTGGTCATAATTTTAAAAAGTCAAGGTGTAGGGTTTTTACCAAATATGTTCACTTGAGTTAAAACTAGATTACAATCTATTTGAAACACAAAGGCTTCTACACATAGTCCCTTCCAAAAAATTAAATTGTTTTGTGTCTGCAAAGTTTTCTGAATGTCATCTTTTGGGTTTTCATCTCATAAAAAGATTTAATTTAAAAATACCCTTAGTTACAATTTTTAAACACTTAAAAGAAGAAAACAAATACAAACAAATGCTCTAAAGTAACTCTTCTGTTTGACCTCCAGTTCTCCCTATTTATTTTTTCCAAACTGGACAGAAAATGAAATATTTGCATTTTGGCTCAACCAAAAAATCAATTATATAAAAAGCTTCAGATACCAAGTTATTTATTCTTTGCTTTTGCAGTAATGCATGGGGTTCAGTTAAGAGATTAGTGCAGCATTCAGCTACCTAGCACCAAATACAATACTGATTCAGATTCTAACAAACTTACAGCCTCAAAATGAGAAACAACATCTTTTTTTTTTTCTGATGGAAAACAACATGCAGGTACAGGACAGGAGAAGGAAGAGCAGGATAAATAGTGCCCCTGATTCTGCCTGGAACCATGTTAGAATTTGTGCAATATAAAAGCTATTGAGAATGCCAAAGGCTGGGGTTCTGAGTATTATCCCACCACTGTGTATAGATTATATCAGCTGAAAAATACATTGAGATCAGTCTAAGCTTTCTAATTTGACAGAGATCTCCAATTCTATTCACACTGCTTATATTTCACTTTCGCTGTTGGAAACTGTTTGCATATAATGTTGATTAAAGGCTTGTCTGCATGTGGATCTATATCAATAAGTACAGAGATAGGTACAATACACACCCAACACAAATACATATATTTGGATGAATGTGTCGATTCTTACTTCTGAGCTCAAAAAAAGAAATATTAATACTGCCAACAGAGTGGCCTGAAAGAAATCAGAGCTCTCTTTTCCTTTGGGTTTGTCTCAAATTATTAGGTCCCTGAAAGCTCCTGAGCTACAAAAGCTCACTCCTCCCATCTAGTGTCCAGAGAATCAACTGCGCAGAAACAGCATCCAGCCTCGCCTGCTTTTTAAGGGGAGACCATCAGCTGTGCAGAAGGAAGCTGATCTACCATGATTCCTCTTGTTCCAGAAATTAAATTCAGTTAAATTACAATGCCAGCTCTTGCAATACCACCTGGCAGCCCAAGCCTTACGTACTGCACTTTTAATATGCAGTATTCCTTCCATGAGATACACTGCACGGAGAGAGGAGGTGCCCTCTCCTTCTTGTGTTACCTGGTAGAAAAAGATTGTTCTGGGACATTACCACCCCCAAGTCCCCCCCCAGGTACTTACTAGGAGGCAGTGAATGGGGTTTCCTTTCAGATCAGTGTCCGGAGCCTGTAACAAACTCCAGTCTCTTCCTTTATTGTAGGTGATGAAAGTTTTCACTTGGTTGTCAATCTTCTTGTTAGCCAAGAACATTCCCTTTATCCCTGCTACCTAGGAAAAATTGACATGGCTGAAAAATAGATCAAGCCGATGCAGGTTCTCTGCATGTGTCTCTCTTGCCCTGTCAAACCCAACAGGGATCTGGTGGCCATGTCAGTATTGTAGATGTCAGGGCAAGAATTGTCAAGGAGCATCAAAGGAAGGCAAATTGAGGAGCTGGGGACAAGATAAGACCATCACAGTTGAAAAGGAAAAGAAAGCTTATATTTCAGAATCAGCATATGACTATGGTAAGATGTCAATAGCATTATCTGTAAAGTGACAATCTCTCAACTGTGTAGGCATCCTTCCCCCTGAAAGACAAAATACGTATAGGGCAATTATATGGCTCTTGCACTGCAGCAGCAGGAAACAGCAGCAATTTTGGCCTCGCAAAGAAAATGCAACACACCTATAAACTTGCAGTTAAGTGCTTCTACTCTCATACAGCTTGCTTTAGACATTTCATCTAAGAATCCCAATGTGTTTCATAATTATCAGTGTTTCAATATGATAACTTGGGGCACAGAGGTATTTTTATTACAGTTTTGTATTTTGAGGAAGCCAAAGCACTGGTGACTCAAGCAAGGTAACCCAGAAAGCTAGTTTTAGAGCTAGCAATGATATTCTCATCCTTTTATTTTTCCTGGTGTTTTATCCAACAGCTTTACTCCATAGACCTGCAGGAGGATTTTGTAAAGATGTGATGCTAACAGACTCACATTGGAACCAAGCCCGAAAGTGTCTTAGTGGGGAGATAAAAAGTCAACCTCAGACCACAATTCACACTGCAGAATGTTCCCATCTTCTCAGCACACTGAAAATCAATAGCCCAATAGCTGCTGCAGCTTGCGAATGAATTTGTTAAGCTGCCATTCTGCAATCTGAGTGCTGCAATAAAAAGGGAAACGAAATCGGGAGGAGAAAAGTGAAAAACTTTCTGATTTCCAGCAAGCCTGTTCAGTCATCCACCCCATCTCTTCTTATGATGTAGAACTAGTACACAGAATTATTCATCAAGACTTTTTACTCATAGTGATTATTACTTAAATGGCATCATGTGACCAATGGTTACACAGCAGATTCAGAGCCTGTTCCAGCTCAACTGATTTAATTATGTGGCTGGATTAGCGTGCTGCAGCTCCCATTGAGTAGGACCGTATTGCACTTTTAGTCACATGCTGTGGGACTACTAATGTATAGTGCATTGTTACAGAACATTGGTGTACTTTAAGTAGTTAACTAATCTATTGTTGATATAAGCATAAAAAGATAATATCTTCAATTTATTAGCTGGATTGTTTGGTCCCACCCAACTAAGCATTCAGGATTTCTTTGTTGTAGTAGAAAAGCACCCTGAAAAGACAAGGGTACTTTGTCTCCCAGTGATACTGCATGAATAGACAGGGCTGGAAAAATAGCATAGTTTTGCCTTTACTACCAGAGGCCAGAGCCTATAGCTCCATTTGTACTTTTCTTTGTTGTTGTCCTGAAATAGTTGTATTATATAGTCCCTGTGAAATGTTGGCAATAAATGATTAAAGAGCATTTTATATATCAGGTGATAAATGTGTTCTGAAATCCTGTGATTTTTTCTTTTTATGATTCTAGTCATGGGCTGGGACTCAGAATCCTTTCCTGAGAAAGCAAAGTGTAAGTTATACTGTCAGTCTTGGACAGCTTTATCTTAAAAAAAGATCACACACACTATACATGTTTGCGTGCTCTCAGTAGGAAGAGATACACCTATTGCATAAACACAACCATGACATGCACAATGATCTCTGTTCATCCCTGCTGTTCATACAATCATCAAAGAGAAAGACTCATGCAAGTAAGCACATGACCACCAGTAGTCACAGAGAAAAGCCCTCCATCAGGTCCCACGTGGGCATTGTAGACAACCCTCACCACCCTGAATGCATCATGTGCAGATAGAAATGCTGTCTACACTTTTAGAAAGATTTATACCAGAGACTCGAACACACAACTCAAAACACATTCTTCACTCCCCATCACCAACTTCATACTCCAACACATACTTCCCATCCAACATGCATCCTGCTAAAAAAAGTAAGTCCCAGAGTAACAGGCATATATACCATAGCTTTAGACACATGTCCTCACAGTCTGTTATCTCTTCAGGCATGGATTCCCACTGGCAGGATTGTCTTGTTGCGGAGCAGTCCAAATACAGAGCCAAGCAGAGCCATACCGTATCATTGGAGAGGTGCAGGAATTAGAAAGGGCACTCAGATCCAATGGCCAGTGATTCTTGCTGTTCCCTTGCTCTAGGAGATGATCAGGCTGTCTGGGACAGCCCTTTTGTGACTGAAGACCCACTGAATGCTGAGTCCAATGTGCTACTGATGAAGTGGCACTGGGGGGGTGGTGGAAAGAAAAGCTATTCTTATAACCTGCTCTATCCAACACACAGAAGGGGGAATAGTGTCCCTCTAGGAGTGGCCTCATCTTCTACAAGGTCCAGCAGCAGAAGAGACCACACACTGAAGTAGCAAGGTCTGAGTGAAAGTCTCCTGGTGACTTACAGAAGAGAAGGGAAAACATGATGAAGCACCATGAAAGAATTTCTGTTTTCTCTTTATGCCCAACGCAATTCCCTGTTGAGAAGCATTGAGCAGTTTTATCCTAGATGTAGAATCAGTTTAGGAATCTACAGACACAAACACATTCGCCACAATGCAACCAGAAGAACTTGTAACACCTAACAAACATGCACACAGACACATGCATATTAAACAGGTCTTCCTCTGGCATCTTCTCAAATAATCTTGCTTTTCCAAATATATCGCTGTCACCACAGGACTCAGTTTGCAATCTCTTCACTTCCTTTTAATTTATCTATGGATTTTTTCCTTCCCTCATCTTCATTTACCCCTAGAGCATTCATCATTTGCAACAACCCTACTCAGAGAATCATGCTGGCTGACTTTCTGTTCCCTTCCAGCTAGAACATCAAATTGAAAGGAAGGTTTGTGCCAGGTTCAGTGTCAGCCAATATTCTTTCTATCTAGATAATCAGCAGATATGACGCTACAAGTCTGATTCCATCAATTTCAATCCAGGTTACTGTGTGGTGTCAGCCTAATAAAACAAAACAAAGGCTTTTCTTTCCCCCTGGGATGTAGGACACCTTTACATAATGCAGTAAAACTGCTTCTCAAGCTGACAGTAATAAGAGGCAACAGTTTTTCCATGGGTTGCCAGCGCTGCGGAGAAATTAATAGTAAAAGTCTCCAAATGACTGAAATGCCAGTGCCCATCCTCCTACAGTTCATCTGCATTTACGTACAACACTTGCACTCCCTGGACAATTCAAGGTGGTATCCAAGTAAAGGGCAGCTGAAGGCAAACTATATAGCAGAGCTAATATTCAGGCGGTGACGGGGAAATATGGGAAGCACCTTATTTGCACAGAAACTCAGATCTAGTTCGTGGTCTTTATTCTAAATGGTCAGAAAAATCCCCTGGAGGAGACCTGAAAAGAGAAGCTGACACTCAAACCAGCAGCTGAGGACTGAATTTCTACTTAGCTGAGTGCTGTCTCCAGAAGTAAAACAGGCAGCAGAGCAAAAGATGTGCGAGGGCACATTAAAAGCCCTATTCCTAGGATCAGTTGTTATAGAAGACAATGTAAATTGACTGTTTACGGGTGAGCTTAGGCAGAATGTACTTGTCAGAAAAAGGCTCAGAGGTAAAAGGGACATCAAAATGAGGTAGGAGAGTTTCCATGCTCATGGGGTAGCCCAAGAGGGTGTATCTAAAATCACTTCGTTTCCCAGAATAGTCCAAGCTGAGGAAGGTGACAGAGCTGAAAACGGCTGTCTCTCCTTACTTCTAAAACAAGAGATTAGGCTGTCAGAAATGCAACACAAACTGGAGAATTATGCTATTCAAAGTATTGGGAGCTTTCAGAGCCATAGGCTGGACCAGTGTGGGTCAGCAGGATTTTGGCTGAGAAGGCTAGAGTTCCTCTTAGGGACTGAATGAACTACTCCGCAACATCATCCGATGCCTGTCTGCCTGTGCATGAAAGAGGCCTGAGCTCTTCCTCACCTGAGAACCTACAGGAGACTACAGCAGTGAATCTGTTCATAATATTAGGCTGGGCCTAAATTCAACACTGTGTAAAACCTGGCCTTGAAACTCAGTTGACTCCACTGAGGCCCTTAAGCAAAAGGAGGGTAAAACTATGTGTTCAGTCACTTTTTGGCTCTGTTGTTCACATGCATATTACGGGACTGATGCGCAAGAAGGAAAGGGTACTGGCATCACAGGAGCTCCTGAGATAGGAATAAGATGTTTGGAGTTATGACATACCTCATAGAGGTCAATCATCACATTTCCCTCCAGCCCTTGACTACTCTTGACATTTTCCAAGGCCAGGGTGAAGTACACCCCTCGGGTGTCGGAGATATACAGATTGTATGTGTCGTTCTGGTTCCACTCTTGTACAGCTGCAAACACCTGATTCTCATCTGTGCTGATAACATGCATGTCCTGGGGAAAGAAGAGAGAGGAAGGTTACTAGAGGGAACTCTGCTCTGTCATTTTCAAGGGCACCAAAGTAATTGTGGGGGTACAAGAGATATATTTAGGCTGGAGTTTAATTGGAAACTGTAGACAACTGTAGACACTCTTGTAAGTGGGTAATTCCATCCAGGAATATTTTACACCAGCTCTCTTCTGTGAATTTTCAAAGCAGTAATTAACTGATGAGGTGTTAATTGAACATTTACATTGGCCGTATAGTGTTATACAGCAGCACTTCGCCCCTCCACCAACACTTTCATTTTAATGAGTACTTTGTTTGGGGAAGGAGGGTGGTGGTTATTTGTTAGCTTTTTTTGGCACCTGAGTGATTCCACTTGTAATTGTGCAATCACAAATATTAAAAATGTGGTGGTTGTTTTTTTTAAAGAAGAAAAAAGCAGCATCTGAAACATCTGTTTCTTGCCTAGCATTCAGAAACCAAGTATGCTTGGGGACTGATACAGGGAGGATCTAACGGCTTAATGTCTGCAGCCAGTGCTGCTGCTGCTGTTTATTATTTCTAATGACAGTGTCAACTAGAAGCCAAGGCCCTGGACCACTGTGGTAAACACTCCCCCCGCCCCAAAATGTAACTGAAAGACAATCCTAATCCTCACTAGAGGTAAAGAGCAGAATTGTAGTTAGATCACTAGTGTTATGAGTGAGGTTTTTGTTTACTCTGTTTGTTCTGTATGTTACAGCAGGCAGGAAGCAATGAAAAGATTGCATAATTAAAAACAAACAAACAAACAAAAACCAAACAGAAACTATTAAACCTGATTCCCTCTTTCAATGCCTGGAGAAATTATTACCCCGCGGAAAAAGCCACCAAGAGAGAGACTATTATAATGAAAAACCCAGGTTCTATCTGCCCAGCACAGGCACCCTGAGTTCTTTGGTGCCATAAAAATCTGTGGAGGTACGAAAAGAAATGCAGATTTCTTAGCACCAGGTGATTCCCAGAAGATTCAGCTGTTCTGTCTGTTCTGGGCAGATACCCCAAAGTTATTCTACTTCCATGAATCTCAGCCAGGGCTTTCTATATGCAAAACTGGGAACTTCATCAGAAAATATACTCTTTGGAAGCTGATGTTACTTCTTCCTTCTGTTAATAATAGTCTTTGACAATTCACTTTGTTGTGGTTTTGTAGGGTGAATTAATACTTCCAGATGGAGCCTTGTAATGTAAAGATAAAAAATAATATACTGAAGAAATCTGATCTATAAATTTGAAATTGGATTCACCACGAAGTTAAGATTCAGAACAGTTATTTGTTCATCCAGATCCAGATGTGAGTATGGAGTGGATGAATATTCACTTGATTTACTTGCTACTTTGAGCCTGGTGAAAAACTTATCCCAGAAGATGGGCTGGTTTTGTAGAGGAAGAGATTGGCTTAAGTCCTGAGGTAATAGGAAAGGCAATGTAAGGCCCACTGCCTTCTACTAATTGTGGTTGTGAATAGATATCCTCTCTTAGCTCCAGCTGTGCTAGTAGAAGTTACTGCTGCAGCTGTTTTTCAGAGATTCCTTATTTCGGACTGTCAGCCTAGTCAATCTGCTGGCAGATCTACATGAGCAGGTGTTCCCAATGTGCTTCAGGCAACATTGGCTAGCATAACTCTAATCTCAAGTTTAAACTTTTGCAAACACACGTACACACATAGGCAGACCACTCTATTTAAATGTAGAGAGAGAGATTATAGAGTAAAACTTGTTTTGTCTGGTGAATGTACAGTTTCATTAACTTACCATTTTAATGAATAGTTTTGCAACAACTAGGGGAGAGAGATAAAAAGATATTTTGATCAACACAAAGGAAAACTAAAGGCAATTTCATAAATGTTTAAGAAGCAAATGAGCTAATTTATTCACTAGATGCTTCCTGAGTTTGATCAGACCATGCTGTAAGATGCAAGTCTAAAGAAGATCCCAGTAAGGGCTGGAGAAGCAGAGGCTGAGACAGAATTGGCATAATATATATAGCGCAGAAAGTAAAAAAAGACAGTGTTCCAAATGTTTGCCTTTGGGGATCAATTAACTTTTCCTCTTAATATGGCCTTGTCTAATAGATGCAGTAACATTGCAAAGCTTTGATAGAAATGGATCAGTATATGGACATCAAACAGGTCTTTCACCCACATCAGGAATTTTTTGGTTTTCACACTGGGAAAATTAAAATTCATCATCATATCATATTTGCTTCTATTTTATTTTTTTCAGGGTGGGGTTTGATTTTTTTTTTTTAGGAATAATACAAAAAGACAGCCTTCGTCTTGACACGGACCAAGAGCTTCACTGCATCTTCCACTACAACAGATATTCATTTCACCTCCCTGCAGAAAGGGAAAAGGACAGGAAAGTGAAGCAAGGCGCCTTTCTCAAATAGTTGTCAACTTCAGGGTATCCCCATGAGTCTGTCCACAGAGGGCCTGAGCTTTCCTCTCTCTGTTTCAGTACACAGTGGAAGTACATTAATATGCTGTTCTACTATCTGTCCCTCTTGTCTTTCCAAAGACAGAAGTAAGAGCATGATGCTGTGCATGGGTTTGATCAGGTATCTACTCAAATGACTAAAGGCCAAGGCTTTCTGAATTACTAAACGTGCTTCAATTGCCCTTTTTGCACTTGGTCAGGGAACTTTTCTTCCTAGCAAGTTAAACAGCAGGCATGTGTAATGCCTGTTTTATGCTGTCAATTACTGGGACTGTCAGCTCTTTTTAAGGTCTGTATTTAAGGATTTTTTTTGTGGTTATTGCTTCTTCCGTCAGGATGTGCATCCTGAGGTTGAAAGAAGGTGATGAATTTAAAGCAGAGGTACAACAGGCACCCATCCCATCAGTATTCAGCCCAGCACCAGTTAAGGACGGGTCTTTTGAAAAGATAAATCACTTGTCTTGCTTCAGTATTCAAAGATGTCTGCCCAGTACATTGGTTTAAAATGGAGTGAATATACCCTGTGCGTACATTTAAGATGATTATAATGAATGAAATTACAGAGTCTGTGACAGAGCCCTCATTGTGGTGCTGTGGTACAGAATAGGCAGTGCCAACCCACAGATCAACATCACTGCAGAAATTATACAGGTCTCAATAAAGACTATTTACAGGTTTAACACAACCTGTATGGACATATGCAGACATCTTCTTAGATGGGAGAGACTTTCAAGTTAATTTAGGTTTTTAATCGAACTGGTTACCAGGCTTTCAATGCCAACAAGACGACTATTTCAGTTTTGATTTGCTGCAGGCCATTCCTGCCTGAGCAGCTGTATCACTTGCCAAAGATGCCTGCCATCACACCCCTCCAGTTCAGGAAGAGTGACACGCAGAGACAAAAAGCTTGATATTTCTATCTTCAGTTCCAGAAGTTGGCTTAGTACTGTTTACCATGTTTGGCCCCTCTTTCTTAGCTGAAGAAGATAAAAGAGAATTTAGGCTTGAAAGACGCTGTTTGTTTCAATTCCTTGAATAGTATAACTCTTTGTGCATTTTTAATAAAAACAGCTATCTTGCTTTGATAGCAGCCTCCGAGACAGCCACAGCTTCACTGTAGCTCCTTCCAAGCCAAATGTAGATCTTCGGTCTTTAAAAATATTCCGCGACTGTGACAAAGCATCTTCTTAAATATCTGCCTTTTTCTTTGGGTCAAATAACATGAATGTATTGCTCCAATTCCTATTCTCCAAGAACACACTGCAATTTAATAGTAGTACATTTTCCCTGGCTCTCCAGAGATCTCTTCAAGAGGTGGACAGTTGGAAAAATATGTGGGCTAAAGGAGACAACCAGTTCAAAGCAAGCTGTCTCTCTACAGATAATCTGAATCAGCTATAAATGACAAATTTGATTTGGGTATTACAATAAACATGCTAAAAATACAACTCCTTTCCTAAGGGCTACTTCTAATTAACACCTGTTTAAATTTGATCTGAATTGACTGGGTAATTCCTTCCTGCTTGGAAAGGAAGTTTCAAACCAACCTATATTTAAACATGACTGAAGATTTTGGGGCAGACCACAGATCCCCTGGGTCAGAGCCAAGAATATATCATGGCTTCTGGTAGGGTCCTTGAATGTCCTGTAAGCTGGGTTTTCAGGTGATTTAAACAGGAGCAAAGGGTACAACAGCAGAGTAGGTAAAGGTATGTCATTGAAGGCCTGGGTTTGAGCTGCAGTCTGGTTATATGAAGATCACCCAGTCAATCCACTACAAATAGGTCAGTTGGGTTGAGGAACCAAAGACAGCCAGTTGTAATATTAGCCAAATTATCCCTTTGAATATTTCCAGCTACAAAATCTGGTGCACTTTCAAATTCTAGGAACAGGCTGACCTTGCACATTCTTTTTCTCCTTTTGACAATCCTTGCTGAATTTCTGGGAATGCATTTGTCTCCAGATGTTAGACCTCACATAGAAACCACAAGATCATTTGCTACCTTTGATCTTAAATTTCATTTAAGCCAGATTATATAAAGAATGAAAACACCACAAAAAAAAAAAAAAAAAAAAAAAAAAATCCTCTCTCTTTGTTAAGAAGTGGTTAGAAGCCCAGCTGCAAAATGGTGATTTCTTCAAAATGGAGCTAACGTTTTACATAGGTCTTTTAAAAAAATCAGCTCTAGAAGGCAGCAATAGCCTTTCAAGCTCCACTGCTAATTCACCATTGTTCTTAATTAGGGAAGATATGGAGCAGACACACAAAGACATCTCTTTGCTTGGTTCCCATTAAAATCTGCTAATGAGGCAAAGCACAAAAAGCAACCCACATAGGACAGGGACAGGAGAAGGGAATTTTAAGACCAAAAAAAAAGAAAAGATAGTCTACTCCAAAACTTAATTAACTAACCATAAAGAAATGGTAATTGACATGGGCTGTGGTATCTGTCTACATTTCGTGCTGATGTCCTTGACTAGCCAAAGTGCTGAGTTTGTTTTCAGTCCTTTCTTGCTTGCAAATGTTCTGGTAAATGAGTTTTCACTCATTGCATGTCATCTTGCAGTTATTTGCATTGAATTCAGAATTTCTGTGCAATCAAAGTATCTGTATGTTCATATGGGCATTCCAGCAACAGCAACCTACCTTGGGCAAGGAGTACTTTGGCAGCTTCATCTGTGCAAATGCATTCCTCCTATAAGAAACGTAGTAATGTGGTCTTCCTCCTGACGTCAACTATGAGAGAAGCAGAAAAGTTATTATCAGGATTTTTTAAAATATTTTTTTTACTATCAGGGAAAACATCAAGCAAATGCTGTCAAGGGAAATACCATGGTGTCGGTGGCATTGGCTTAAAACTACAGCACTATTACTGCTGATGAATAAACATTGATCCAACTGACAGTGGCTGAAAAAGAAAGCAAGAGCAATCCCATTTTCTGCAAAGAGAGACAAAGCCCAGAATTTCAGGTGAAAGTCTGGAGAAAGTGAAGTCCTGGCTACACTTGGGCCAGTATGCCACTTGCTGATACCACAGCTCTCCTCTGCCTTACCACAAAGCACTCTGTTCTTTGCTGTCTGCGGAGCTGCTGTGTAGGCTGTTGGTTAGATCAGCAGACTGGCAGACATGACGCTGGATTTCTTTTTCTGCCTCCAGTTTGGTTCCTGTGTGGCCCTGTGTAAGCCATCGTATGTATCTGTTACGAGATCAGCTAAGCATTCACAGATCTTGAAGGCAGGAGAAGCTCAGCTGATTTGGTATTTCTGTGAATCTGGCCTTTTATTTAAGTGCCCAAATACTGATGGCAAGACCTTGAAAATGCTGCATTAGAGCAATGTGAAGTTTCATTTCCTACCACCTATTAAGGGCGGGGGGGAAATGGACAGAAAAAAAAGCTGTCAATGTTATCTGGCTTCCAGTGCTGCTGACGTATAATCAATGTTTGTAAAGTACTTTGAAATCCTTGGATGAAAGATACTGAAGAATAAATATTCCAAGGGATTCTCCATGCAGAACTTTGCTTTAATTGCCTGATATCTGGGCTTATCAAGACTTTTTTTTAGTACTAAGTGTTTTAAAATG
Source organism: Ibycter americanus (assembly GCA_035590275.1). Lineage (NCBI taxonomy): Eukaryota > Metazoa > Chordata > Aves > Falconiformes > Falconidae > Ibycter > Ibycter americanus. The sequence goes on along the minus strand of JAVJGI010000065.1, from coordinate 21,398,792 downwards.
CACTGCAGTAGCTTAAAATGTAAGATACACAGAGGCCAGGTTCATACCAGATTAAGTAAAATAAGAACTATATCTTTTTCCAAAGCTCTTCAACAATTTTTTTAAGGGAATTGGGAAAAATTAGGGGAAGGAAAGCCAAAAGCATTGTTTATGAGACAGTATGAGTTTGTAAATAAAACATGATGTAGTGGGAGAAATAAACCCACATTCCCTATATCCTTGTGCTTTTGAGCCTACTAATTCTCATTCCAAATGCCTTAGTTGCAGAAAAGCTAAATAGAGACCGAGGAAGGTAGGGAAGGCTAGGGGAGGGTCCTCAGGGTGTTCATCTATTCTTTCAAGCCTTTACAGTCTGGTATGGGGCTATTCATCCTCTGAAGAGCAGTGCCTGGGATAAGGCAGGGTCCAGCATCTGCCACAGCAAGTTATTTAGCTGTTTGTTGCCAGCCAGATACTATGCAACCACTTGAGAATCCCATTTCAAATTAACCGCCAACAGTGAATTCACTCACTACCTTGAACAAAGCAGAGGTTGTTTCCAGGGATTACAATATTATTATTTCATACCCATAAGTGTCAATTATTAATGATTGGCAAGTAATATCTCTTTGACTTGTTATATTTTTTTTTTTCTGTTTAAGAATCCTACAAAGTTTAAGGATTAAAATGGGAGCTTTTCAAATCCAAATATTACATGATACCTTCTCAAACTGTATTATGAACATGAATATAAAGTTGTGGAATGTCCCATGGGGCATTAAGGGGAACATTGTAACAGGCTGCCTCTCCTCACATGCTCCTCACACAGTGCAGCTAGCACGCAGGTGGAACAAAGCTAAAATTTGACAGCACTGGGAGCACTATACAACAGTTTATAGACAGCAAGAGAAATACATCAAAATAGAAGGGCTATCCAGAAAGGTAGACAATCTCCCCAGCATTGACTTCAGATGAGGCAAAGGGGTTGGCCTTTCTACAGTGTGTAATAACATCAGGTCAGAACATAGAAGACTAGCAATCTTGAAGACCACAAAACCAAGGCATCAGTGATGAAGTAATGAATCAATGCACATATGAAGAGTAATTTCCCAGCTCCTGTGTCACTCGAGCCACAAACACAGTCATTCTGAAATGAGAGAGCATGGCTGAACAGTAAAGTATGCCCCTGCTTTCCTTACCACATAAACATTTATTTCATTTATGCCTCAGACACACTAGGCACAAAAGCTATTCTGGAACGTATGTCCCAGATTTATTTGTGGGTGATTTAGACTGGTGCTTATGACTGAGTTCATTAACTGAAGGTAATTAGCAATCAACTCAATTTAAAATATCTGTCCTCTCTCTTCCCTCCACCCCCCAGCATGGCAGAATATAAACTGTCTGAAAGACCAGTTTAGTCCTAATGATCTCCAGTTCATCTCCATGCTCCCTGCTATTCTGTTGTTATTTTTGTCCTCTTCAGCTGTAATTAAATGGACACTGGCAGCAGCCTAGTGAAACCCACCCACAGTAGTTCAGATCTATTCACCAGCTCTCACCTGGAACACAGCTTGGCTGAGTACATCTCATCTTCAGCCTTTTCACTATAATCACAACTGAGGCATAACAATAAAGCCTGATTACTCCTCCTTTGGTTCTTCCCCTGACTCCCTCCCTCCTTTCCTATTTCCCTCTCATGCTCAAAAAAGCTTTGGTCTACTCCCTTGTAATAGAAGATGACTGACAGATCACTTCAAGCTGGGGGGTTAGAGCAGCAATCCCAGAGTGCTGATGAGATTGCAGGGAGTGGCACAGAGCACTCCAGTTACATATGGTGGAGGCTCCAGTCAGGAACTCTGTGACCCTTCAACGACAAAATACTAGAGGTAAAAGGAACAGTATTAGCATTGTAATGAACAGCCACAATCCACTCAGTGCCTTTATTATTTGGATGCAGTATTGTCTGATTAGTTGGGAGCTAACACACATGCACACACATGCAAAGAACTGGAAGATAAAATAATATAATATATAGAATAATAGAATATAAAATAATAGAATAAATAAGGGGGTGTTCTGCACCTGAACAAAGACATAATCATCCTGGACAATCAAGGAGTTATGGTCAATATAGCCTGGAAAGGGTTTGCTGCGAGAGGCTTCGCTGCAGTTCTGCATCTTGCAGGTGATGTATTGGGCATCTGAAAGGAAAAGAACAAAACCATGACACTTGAGATCTTGAGCACAGACTCTTCCTACTGTCACAAACCTGTTTGCTGAGGCAGCATTTCTGCTTCCCGGCCTCATGTGACATGAAATGACACCATCCATTCAGTGCAACAAAACACTTCTTTCCGGTACACCCCTTGTAAATCCACCCTTGAACACTTTCTTCCTTTAAGCTCCTTTCTTCTTCACCTGCCTCAGCCTCCCATTATTTCTTTCATTCCACTATACATCAGAACTATACGTTGCTCCTTCATACCAAGAGAGAGCCCAGCATAGCTCATCTGGTTACTCCATGCTACTCTTGCAATTCTATGCTGGAAGTAGAACAGAGGCAGCACTTGAAGGTGGCACAATGTATTGCTTGCGGCTCAGGTCTGACAGCAACCTAGTCAAGGGTATATCATTCAGCACTGTTACCTGCCCTGCTGTGTTTACTTGGCTGCTACCCAGTCTTAGACTTAAAGCAAGGAGCTGAGTGAGGGAACAAGAGACCTGTGAAGGACCCTTTACACAGGCAATAAACAGCTCAAGTCCTCTGATTCCCAAAGTAACTATGGGTCTGAAGAGTTGTGTCTACCTGCAGAACACATAGTCTGTGCTGAGCCTCTACCATTTCCCTGTCATCCCCATGGTGTGGGATTTGCTGCAGAGCATGACAGCTTCTCGATGGTCACATGCCGAGTTTATTCAGAACATGGCCAAGGTCCACAGCACACACATGTATGAGGATATCTTCAGACGACACTTGGCCCATAGTGTTACCACTGAGAGCCCCTTCCACAGCACACCTCTGTTTCGTACAGTATTTACACTCTGCAGAGTAATTCAGACCACCTCCTGTTCAGGGATTTTACATACTTCTCTGTAGACAGTGTAGGTAGATGCACTCTGGCAGACCTGGGCAATCATTCTACACTCTCTTGAAACTAGATGTCTTAGCAGTTTCAATCAGTCATATGTTTCAAATGACCTAAACGCAGTCCTAAAGCCATCTCATCCACTGTCACTGTATGGCATGTCCTCCTCTACTATTCTGAAGCACTGCAGGGTCCTCATCTCATAATCCATCACCTGAAGAAAAACAAGTTCAATTTCTTTATGGTGGTAAATTTACCCTAAAATACAGAACCAGATCCTCACTATTCAGTTTGGGCTCTTTCAGATCAATTAAGAAATTGCACTTTGTTTAATGACAAGGCTGATTTACAGGAAGAAGGATTTTGGCATTTTAGTATTAGCACTTACATGACAGAAACACTACATGGCATTAAATGTGAGAACGACTTCTAATCTTTTCTCTTGTTGGAGAAGCACAGCCCCTTGTTTGATATAATTACCACCTTCTGATCAGAGAAGTAGCATTTTACACTGAAATAGAAATGGCTGGATTTTTACCACCTCATATTTAATCTTGGTTTTAATTAAAATCTATCATTTGACATTTCTTTCCTTGCTTCTAAGGGCTGTTGACTTCTGCTTGAAACAGACATGCTGGGTAACGAACCTTTAGGAAAGTTTGATGAGGGATGATTTTACCCCAGCATTTGCAGAGTTCTTGGAATATATAAAGTGCTAAGTATTATCAGTCACTGCAGTTTATAACATTTTATGGTTTTGCAGCTCACTACAAAACATTAATTAATATAGCCTGGACAGCATGATCAAAACGCATTTTGCTTTAGAGGGACATGATTTTTTCAACGTTAGCCACGAGAGGGCAGGGAACTACATAACTCCCAGCCTGCCCATTCCAGTAAGCTCAGGAAAGTTGCCTTTTAGAGCGGCTCAGCCCTCTGCTCCCAGGAAGAAGGGGGACAAGCAGGCCAGAGCCTCTTCCACCACCCAATAGCACTGTGTGCTGCAGCATGTCCCCTCTTTGTCATAAGACAGAGCACAGGCATGCACCTCTTCACCTGCAACACGACCAATTCCCACTCCTGTTTAATTCAACCCACTGTTATCATGAAGGATAGCCTCCTACACCTGCTCCCACAGAATCATAGAATGGTTTGTGTTTGAAGGGACCTTTAAAGGTCATCTACTCCAGCCCCCCCCGGCAATGAGCAGGGGCATCTTCAACCAGATCAGGTTGCTTAGAGCCCTGTCCAAGCTGACCTTGAATGTTTCCAGGGATGGGGCATCTACCACCTCTCTGGGCAAACTGTTTCACCAACCTCATTCTACAAAATTTCCTTCTTCTATCCAGTCTAAATCTACCCTCTTTTAGTGTAAAACTATTACCCATTGTCCTATCGCAACAGGCCCTGATAGAAAGCTTGTCCCCATCTTTCTTCCAGGCTCCCTTGAGGTACTGGAAGGCTGCAATAAGGTGCCCCCAGAGCCTTCTGCAGGCTGAACCACCCCAGCTCTCTCAGCCTTTCCTCA
>JAVJGI010000065.1:21362336-21394096 GCA_035590275.1 Ibycter americanus | reverse complement strand
GTACTGGAAGGCTGCAATAAGGTGCCCCCAGAGCCTTCTGCAGGCTGAACCACCCCAGCTCTCTCAGCCTTTCCTCACAGGAGAGGTGTTCCATCCCTCTCATCGTTTCTGTGTCCCTCCTTTGAACCCACTCCAACAGGTCCATGTCTTTCCTGTGCTGAGGACTCCAGAGGTGAACGCAGTACTCCAGGCGGGGTCTCTCATTCTCTCAAGAAGGTTCCTGAGTGAAATGCCTGAAAATCCTGGGCTTAAACAAAGCAGCATTAGTTGAAATGGCTGACCCCACCGCCCCCTGTCTGAGCTGTTGGCAAGACTAGGTGGCTTTTCACATATGGGATTGAATCACCCAGCATAGAGCTATATAGGATCAGGCCTCTGTCTCCTACCTCATTTCCTTTTTTTCCCACCACCACCATTGCTTCCTTTTACTTCCACAGGTACACTGGCCATCTGGGAAACACTAAGAGGAGTCTGCAGCGCCATCTTACTTCCCATGCAAATGGGTTATCTACCCTGGGAGCACAAGGAGCTAACAAGATGGGTGCTCCTTGGACCAGCCAGCAAAGAAGATTAAGGAATCTCCTCCACCAAAGATTTTAAAAAGCAGGCCAGGCTGAAATCTGTTAGAGGTGACTGAAGTATTTTTGATCCTGTTTTAATGGAGGAATGGGGACTATGTCTATTTCTGCTCTGATCACAGGAGTCTGTGCAGCAGTGATTGTACCATTGATGAAGATTTACTAAGGCAATTCCTGTGAACTTTTACAGTGCAATTCTCCACGGCTTCAATTCTAAAATGCCAGTAATAACTACTAAAGGGCAGAGCACTGAAATTGCTTAAGCTAATCTCCCAAACACCCAAACCCTGAGATGTGCACACCAAGAAAAACTCCCTCTGCTATGGGAGACAGAAAGAAGGAAAAGCAGGCTTCTTGCAGTGTGTGGATCCCTGTTTTTTCCTAAGGGAAGTTTTGCTGTGCTCACATTAACTCAAGGATTTTGTTTTGGCATTTAATTCTCATGGACATTTTATGTGATTCCATTGGCAGAGCTTTGTAATTTAGCATTAATTAATGTCAATTAATGTATTCTGTTGCTAAGCTCTAGAATTAATTTCATTAGTTTTCCCGCACAGATGTTTTCCCTGCCATAGGTAATTAGGACATTATGCTTTTCATTTCCAGAACCCTCACCTCCAACAACAGCTGCTGTTTTTAATATACAACAACAAAGTCACGCTGTGCCTGGAGAGAAGAACATAGCAACTCCCAGCTCTTACACTTCCAGACACTTTGATTTTGACAGGTTTAGTCACCTAGAGTAGGATTCTTCTCAGGGAATGGCAGCTGTTTCATACATGAAGCAAGAAAAGTCACGGAACACAAGAATGGAGGGGACATCTTGTAAGGGAAACCTCTGACAAACTTAATTGTTTCAGTGGTGAAAAAGAATTGCAAATGCTAACACATAGGAAAAGTTATGAGCCAGGGAGACCCTGTCCCATTAAATACTTCAGTCTTTTCTGTTTAGCTTAAGCTCCATGCTAATACCTTCTCAAGGGAAATACATTCAGTCTTTCCCAGAGACATTTCTTGGCTTAATTGGTGGAGATGGAAGGTTGTTGGTTACTGGAAGCTGGTCAGCCTCTGCAAAAATACACAGGAGAGTTTCAAATCCCTTCATAAAGCAGAGTAGGGCTTTCTTCAGGCCACTTTGCTGCTGAGTGTTATTTTGGATGACATACCAAACCCCAATACCCACTGCTTTCTTGTGTAAGTTTGAATGCATATCTTTCAAAAACCTTATCTGATCATAAGAGGAGTCAGAGAAAAAATTCACTGTACTCACTTCAAATGTATCTTTTTTATTTTTCTTGTCTCTAATTTATTGAGGAATGTGTCCTTCTCTTTACAAATAAATCCACTAAGGACAAACCAGGGGCTTATACAAAAAGCATCCACATAATCTATGACTTGTTTGTCTTCCAGATTTACTATGGAGTATCCCAGGTCATTACTGAGCAGCTTAGACATTAGGGATAGTTTCTGCTTTGGAAGGATGATGCACCCTGTAACTAATGAACGACAAGAACATGGTAGTAACATGTCTCACTGAAAGACCCAGGCCTATAACCCCTCTGCAACAGAGACTAATAACAGAAGCCTAGAAAAGTTCATAAGAATTTGTCCTGGTGCCTTCCTAGTCCAAGTACATGTTCAGCATCCACAACCTGCCATGGCAATGAATTCAAAAATGTAATAATGTTCTCCCACACTTTCATATTTCTACTCCTTTTTTTGAGAAACACACAAAATGACTGTTCTTTATCCGTTTCCATCTGGTCTGAATGTTGATTTGTGAAATGTTTATGATATGGGGAATGTATTCACAACTTTCCAGGACTCAGCAACTGCAGAGCAATTAACCAGTAATGAAGATTAGTGAAATGAAGCCATCCCATTTACTAACTACTCACAAATCTGTTTTTATCCTGCTGCTACTCTTTCTTCATTTAACATCAGAGTCAGGAATCTTTCTTTACATGGGGAAGTATATCCTCTGCCATTTCTGGCATAAGGCTATGATTAGAGAAACTAACAGATGTCATTCTCTAGGACAAACACTAATCATGATCAGGAAAACATACTAATCACAATCAGGAAAAAAAAATCACCGCAAAGATTTAGGGCACTTTGGGAATTAATTCACCACGCTAGCTATGTTAGCAAAACATTGCCAGGCTAGGTTGCCTACTTGTTTTTTTTCCACAGCAGTGGTTATTTTATTCTTCCTAGCAATGTTCTGTGAAAACAGAAATTAAAGTCCTAGCACAACTTTGCGATTGAGACACTAGTGGCCAGATGCTCCGTCCCTGTTGATCAGCAAGCAGAGCACTCCTGACCCCAGGTGAGGCTTTGGCCTTACCTGTAATCACAGCAGCACCTTTCAAGAAGAAAAGTTGCTGTGTAAATCAGGACAGCAAAAGAAAAGGAAAGGAAAAAAAAGTATTTTGTAAATATCAGGAGCACTCTTCATTTTTGTCAGCCCATTAGAAAACCCCTCGGCTTCTTTCATCCACACTTAAAAAAAATATTAAAAATTACATAAATTAAAAACTTTACTCAAAATCAATTGGCATCTATCTACATAAGCAAATGCGTATCTCATAAATGTAACAGTTGGTTTTCTTGACTTGCATCTATAGAAACTGTCACTTAGACATCCTCTGAGTCAGCTTTGCCATTCTCTGGAGGGCCAGCGGGTACCCAGTTAGTCTCTAAATGCCTTGTAGGAATCCATCTTTCTAATTCTCACCAACAGCTGGGATTCCTCAACAGGCACCACCTGAATAAAAATTACCTCCCAAGTCAATCACTCTGAATCAGGCCTTACTGGGATAACCCTCCTTCCCTAGCTCAAATCAGATCTGCCCATTAATTAAGAATCTTTCAGGACTTGTGTATTCTTCACAAACCTTAAACTCACATGTCATTAAGTTTAGACATCTCCTGTAAGCACTTCAAGCTGCATTTGAGCAAATCTAGACTTAACTTCCACCAGTGACTCTGCCTGCTATGTTGGTGAATGTAACAAAGAGAAGCTTATCACGTAGTTAAGAACTGTAGGGGATTAATTGTCTTACTGGGGTGTTGACCTGAAACCAGGCAAAAAAATGTCACAATGTCACAATTGCTTCTGACTTTGCTGGCTCATCTTTGATCCTGTTCCAAAATCAAAGTGGAACACCAGGGACACCCACGTGTACAAACGGAAATGTGAGATAAGGTTCATATGAACTTCTTCCAACCAGAAAAAATTTACCACTGTGCTCTCAGCCCCAACTTGACTCGGATTGGGCCTGAAGCCTTTAAAACACAAAACCATCACATTTGACAAGATGAAAATTTGCCTGGTACTCTCCAAAATTTACACAACAGTATTAAAAGCATAAATGGCAATGATTAGCCCTGCAAATCTGACTTCATCAATACTACTAAATTGCACAGTCTGTACTCTGTTTGTTTGTTGCTGCCTGCACCCTAGTTTGGTGAGACACAACGCTCAGGAGTTCAGATTTTTCTGGATCATGAGGGGGAAAAAAAAAAGAAGTAGGGAGCATGTGAGCTCAGGTACAACACTGCTAGCCAGATCCTCAGCAACTGTAAATCAACATGCCACTGAAGTTGTACTGATTTATACCTGCTAAGAGACTGCTATTTTGGTCCTTGTAAACCTTTTACGTTATGTATATAAACACAATAAATAAAATGCACAGACAGACCATAATCAGGGAACAGAGATAGAGAGTTATTGGTGCTCTAGCAGGGAAAGCCCAGTACTAAGGCTGTTGCTGATACATATTCTCAAACAACTCTGCCAGGGAGATGGGCTAACACTGTACTCTGCTGACATTTCTATTTTTTCTCACCTAAAGCTCCAGTTGTACTGCTCAGCTTCTGCTGGAAAAGATACCAGCACAAGAATGAGGTGTTTTTTCTTATTTGTACTGAGTTCAGCAGGTTTTTGCTCAGCCCTCATATTTCCACTTCAGGATCTTTTATTTTATTGTACAGATTGTGTGGTTGTTTCCACACCACTCCTCTTTCCTTCTTTCTCCCTGCCTTGTTTTGGCAAATCTACCGTCTCAAATTTAATCCCTTTATTGAATTTTTACAGTTGGTTAACTCTCAAAAGAGATATTCCAAACAAAGTATAAATAAGTAAATGCAAGAAAATTAAACAAAAAAACCCCAAAAGCCCCCAAAACAAAACCCCAAGAAAAATTATTTGCAAATTATCCTCAGCCTGAAAAAAAGATACCTTTCTCAGTTCAGCACATTTCATCCCATCACCCCACTGGCAGCAACACTGCTGTTTCATTCCAGAGGAGGAAGGTTTGTTCATCTATTGGAGGGTCATCGTTACTTTGTCCAGGAAAAGGAGACAGATTTAGTACTTAGAAGAAGGCTCTAGTAGCCAAGAGACCTGTACATAGCAAGTCAGTCATGGTAACTAGAGTAATGGACCATGCGCACACTCTTAGCCTGTCCCAGTCTCAAAATCCTGTGACCTGCAGTGCTACCAAATGTCTTCTGGCAAAAAATGCTGCGCTATGTTCCAAGGTTAATGCTTCCAGCTACTCACTGTAGTCCTCTGCCAGAGACCAATGCTTCCTGGAACAATGGGCAAAACAGAGCATGCGCTTACTGAAAATCCAACACATTTTCCTATATTTCTAATGAACCAAGCTGGGGACCTCCTGACTCATGAGGAGAAGTTCCATTTGAATGACTGGTTTGCAAGAGGGGTCCCCACTGGCTGAAGGTTTGACACCACCACTATATTTACATTAGTAGTTCTGTCACTGCCTGAACAGAAAATCTTAAGTTGTGGTGCCTTACAACTAAGCTAATTTAAGTGTGCAGAACCAGTTACTAGAGCTCAGTTGATGAGCAATAATTTGTTATTCCACAGTTCTTTACTAATATGCATGACTCCTCAGTGAAGGTAGTTTCATCTACCTGTTTTTTGGTTTCCACCTTAAAAGCTGTAATAAAGCTTCCTAATTTGTTAAGCACTCAAGATATCTTTTGCAGAAATGTGCTGTAGCTGTGCAAAATGTTCTTATTACAGCCTAAGAACTCAAACAAGAAATTCAAGGCATTTGGAGCATGGCACTTTCTCTGCCCACTGTGAGCTGAACATCCCTCAAAAGCATCGCCAGAATATAGCTCCTTAAACATCAATTGCAGTGCTCCATCTCAATAACCTCGAATTCTTAATGCCTTATAACAGTAATATTTTGTGCTAAAACAGACACTGTCCTGTTAGAATAATTCATTCTCATTTAGCATGTCTCAAGACACAGAAAGCCTCATGTTCCCAGCCTTGCTGCCATGTCCAGGTAAGTGAAACTGAGAGGAGAAAAATAATCTGAGATCACAAATGATAAGAAATAGAGATAAAACATTCTTTTACTTTTACTAATCTTGCATACCTTGAGATGGAGACCTTTAAAACTTTATGGTTTCTATCGCAACTGTTTCTTTTCAAAATTCATCTTCCAAAAAATTCTCTTTCATGCTAAATTTCAGTGAGTTAAAAAACTCATTACCTGGCAGTTACCTTTTCAGACAGTTTTTAAGTTTCCAATGAAAAAATACACATAATACACCACTGCATTTGGGGGTACAATTCAGGGGAGAATTTTATCCATTTTGAAAGGAATTAAATGACTGCATCATTAATACTTATATATTGCAAATGGTTAAAATCTGCTTGTTATGTTGCAGCAAAGCTGCTGTTTACAGGGGAAACAATATGAAATTACAATGATGAGATCTACAGCAGTCAGGCTTTCAGTGTGATGCCTGCCTGAGGCAACCCAGTGTTGTGGAAAAGAAATACATGGACAAAGATCTGCAAAGGCAGTGGAGCTCAAAGAAAAACCTTGAGGAAGCATGGGTGGGAGGAGAAAAGGCCAGTGGGTTGTTTAGGGTGTCTGAGAGAATTTATAACCAATTTTGGAGTTGCAGAAAAAGGAGGCTCCGGGAATGGAGAAAAGTACCTCAAGAGGTAAAGCAGGGAGGGAGAGGAGCTGATGAAAGTGAAGGACAACGCCAGGACAAGCAATAACAGTGAAGAATGCGCTTAGGCTGGTTGTTAAAAGGTTTCTAATGTGGGACAGATGAGGTACTTTCAAAGGTAGTACCTAAGGCAGCGTATCCCTGGTCTGTTAAAACTGCAAAGCTATGAACAAGGTGATGTTATGTACTATGTGAAATAACAGCAGCTAGATTTTGTGACCCAGGAACTTCTCTCCAATGCCATGTTCACATGAACAAAAATCACATAGGAAGACAGAAAAGTGTTGTATATACTAACTCCAATTACTGCTTATCACATATTCTTCCTTACCATGTTCTTGGCTCCTTTCACAGCCTGTTAATTCCAACTTTTTGCTCTGATTTAAAGACTTTGCTTCTGACTGACCTGGCTTGGAACCTCATATTAAATGAGTGAATCACTAAAGAGAAGTCAGATTTCCATCATGACATTGTTTGGTTACAAGAATATGAGGGCAATTCGGAACACCACAATATTTGGAAGCTGCTGTACTTACGACCATCCACTGTTTTTGCCTCCAGATGCACAAGATCAGGCTCTCTACCGGAACCCATCATAGACCTGTAAAAGACAGATTGATACAAAGGCATTAAAAACAACAGCTAACATAAATGTCTGAGATTAATTCCACAGGAGATCCTGTTTAGCTGGACCTATACTCACACTCACAAGCAAGAATGATAATTTTGAAAGTATTTTGGAGATTTCCCTAAAATAAACTAAAAAATGCGAAAGAAATTCTACCATTTTATTGAATCAATGCCACTGTACTTATGAGTTCTTTATTTCTGATCCCTTTACTTCTTTCCACCTGGAGACTTGCTTTTATTCTCATTGGCACCTGCATTTTGATGTGTCTCCTGATTTGGTCAGAAGGATGCATTTCAGTTCTGGGGGGGATACAGGAGACTAACTGATGGTATAATAGTGTTTGCCAGCATACTAATTATAATTGTTCCTTTATATTCGACATTTTATGCACATTTGCTTAATTGACACTCCTAATGATCAATATTCCCTTATTAATTAAGATATTTAAAACCCCCATTTCATCCTGAGACATTTTATCATTTCTGATCTAATAAAAACAGTGTTCCATTAATGAAAGAAATGTCAGATTGACTCAGAAAATGACTGTTTGTTCACTCTGAATTAACAAGCAACAACATAAAGACATTGAACACTGCAAATAAAGGGTTTATGGGCTCAAGTTTTGCTTCCATTGTTGAGATTCTCCTAGACTGGCGCTGCTGGCCTTGAGAATTCCCTGGGACAGTCCAAATGGCCAGGGGTTTGATGGACAGTCTGAATTATGGCAGTACTGACTGCAAGTATGTGCCAATCCCATTGTACAGGAACCTCAGCAGCATCTCTGGCAGTCAGTCTTGTTTCTGGTCTTAGTCCTATGATCCAAGTCATAATCCTAGACTGAGGCTAAGGGTTAAATGACCAGTTTCTTGTTAGCTGCCTGACCTCCAAGTTAATAGATGCATTAAGGAAAAGCAGCATTCATTTTCAGTGATAGACAAATTAGATGCTGTTCTGTTCAAAGCCTCATTATTTTTCAGGAAATCAAAAGTGAGATTCAAACAGTGATTTAGACCTTAATTCGGTTCCCACTGACTGCAGCACCAGGCCTTAATCATAATGAACATTAACTAATAACCATTACAAAAATGATAACAAGACTATTTGTGTCCTGATTAATCCTTAGCTTTGCTTGACAAAATCTGTAACAATTCTCTAGTTAGAAACACTTTGGATTTTTTTGTCCTCCTTTGCTAAGGAGCAGAAGTTTCACTGAAGACTCTGAGCCAGCACTGCTTTCACCTCTTCTCCATTTTCAACAACATTTATGACAAGGTCTTTTTCTCCTAAACATTCAACTTACATTTAAAATCTCTGCTTCCTAATAATTGACACCTAGTGGGTTGGAAGGGAGTACCTTCCTAGGGCTTTTTTCCTTTACCTGCTGTCATCAGCAGATTTAGGGCCAAAATGCTGGGCCTGCTAGTTACAATTCAGTTCAAGGTAGATCGATGCCCGCGACAAACAGCTCTAAAAAACTGCAGAACTAAGTTTGTGATTTGGCATATCTCCTTCTTATTCTTGTTTATTCAAGCAGGCTTTAAGCACACCTGGAACTGGGCTATTGCAGAAGACACAGTACAGCTTTGTCAGTGCATTCCTCCTCCTGACCTCACACAGCCCCCTGGGGATGTGAACTCTCCAAAGAAACAAGGATTATATCCCACAGATTTGAACACTGTCTCTTCAGAGACATAGAATAATGGTATTCATCCAGCAAAGAACTTGTTGTCCTAGTTTAAGCCTGTGAGTCTACAGTCAGGTGCTTTGGGAGTTTCCTCCTCACAGTACTATCCTGACCCCAAGAAACCCCTCTCTTGCATCTTCTCAGGCAGTTTCTTCAGAATGACACATCTCACTGATGGATGGGACATAACTGTCACTGTTGTTCTCACTTGTGATATAAGCCATAATTTACATCAAACTCTTAAATGTCTTAAGAGCAGCATATAAATATCTGGACCCACCAAGCCCTGAAAGTTAAAAGGCTACAGATGTAGTGACCTGCATGTTACTTAGTCTCACACTACAACAGCCAGTATTGGGACTGCAGAAGCTTCAACTCAAGGTAGAATTAAGCCATCAATTGTCCCAAGGATGTACAGAACAAGGATGGCTGAAACATGACTGGTGATAAACGTTCTTCATCTTCTCAAGGGCTTCCTTTCTTTTGATGTCTCCTAACTCCTGCAAATTAGAAATATGATGACAAATGAAGAGGAAAACTGCAGTCCAGAGAATCTAAGGGAGTTCCTAAAGTCAAAGAGGACATCTGAGGCAGAGGCAAGAACCATATCCAGGTCTTCCCATCTGTTAGGTTCCTACTTTAAAAAGTACACATACCATTGCTTTGATTTATAATAGTCTTAATTTACTTGTGACAGCATAAGGTCACAGTCACGCACATAATACTAAATGATAACATGAACAATCAGTTGCAAAAGACTGGCAAAATACAAATACATATCTGCTCAAATCAATATTAGCTATGCACAGCTGACATCCAGAAATGTATCACTCCCATCTGGATTCTGCTGAGAGTTTACTGACCAGAATTTTTGTAATGTCACATTTTCTTGTATCATGCCATCTTGTTCCATGGTAGCCCTGTGATGTTTCTCTATACATAGCTTAATACCACCTGAAAAGCCACTTAAAGTAATATTCACCTTACCCAGTTATACACTATAGATATTTAATCCTGAGCCAGCTGCTATCACACTCAACGCTTTTTGCAGGCAGTGAGGAGAAACAGGCAGTTTTGCACCGTGGTTCATCTGAGCTGTGTTAGATGTGACTTCATGAGAAGACAAACTTTACCCTAGAAAGGGCTGTTTTTCTCCACTGAATATAAGGTGTCTGGACACCTACACTGTAGACACCCACATGGGATCATATAAAGGTGCCAAAGCAGGTAACACAATACACCAGAAATATGTTTATTACCTACATTTAAAAACATAAATTACAGATAAACTATGGATTGTAAGTGAAGGGGAAAGAGAATGCCCTGGGCCACCTTCGCTCTGAGATACTTTATACAGCTTACCTCAGCTTTATTATTTACTATATGGCATGTAAAAGCCTAGAAGAAATTCAGAAATGCAATATTGACCACAATGAGCAAAAACAGGAGAAAAATACTATGCTCTCAGTTGAACTGCACCTGGGAACATACACTTTGTAGGAAGATAGACATATCCTTTTACATGCACAGGACAATCAGGTCTTTAAGCATCTACTGGAAATAAGGTGTTAGGAACTGTGGAATATACATCAGAAATCTTAAATTTTTAGTATGTCAACCGGATCTATCACAACACTACTGAACATTCAGCTACACTATTAGTGGGTCTTCTAGGCTTCTTCATTTGGTTGGGGGGAAAAAAGGATCATCCTTAGAAGCTGAGGAGGACAATGTACTGAGTATTACTAACAGTATTAAGCCCATGGCATCAGTATGAAACAAAACTAATAAACCTAACTGATTAGAAAGACATTCCAGTCTCGACTGTTGACCGGATTTGAAGGTTCTTACACCAAAACTAGAGTGATCAATAAATACAGGCTTCACTCACACATTGAAGAAGGAAATTACATACTGGATTTGCCCTAGATAACACCAAAGCCTGAAACTCAGTGTTTCTAACTTGATACAACTGCCAGCTCTACTTCATTATCTTTTGTGCACATGGTCAATGCAACCCTGTCAACGTACACTTTCATGAGCTAAATAAGGAAAAGTGATGTGCATTCAATAGCTTATAAACCAAGCACCCCGCAAAAAACATGGGTACACATGAACAAAGCTCTGGGATCCACTCACTGATTTATCTCAGAAATTTCTCTAAAAATAAACAGTAGCCCAAAACTTTGCCATGCCCTATTTGAGCAATTTTTGTTAGCTATGCAGGCAGCACTTTCTTTTCATATTTCTCAATTCTGTTCTTCCCTTTCAGCATCTGTTCTCAAAGACCAATCACTCATATACCCACAAACTTTTCTTCTTGTCACAGCCTATGTTTTCACTTTATGGTAAAATGCCAGCATTAGCCCTTTGTCCGTCCCTTTAATCTCAGGCTTTCTGTAATACTCCCTGAAACTTCAGTACACCAGGGATATGCTTGCAACACTTTCTGCTGAACAGTGCCTATTGTATTTTTGTGATTAGGTTTTTGTGTTTGGTTGGTATAATTGTTTGGATGTTTTGAAAAAAGAAGGAAAAGAGAAAAAATAGACCCCAAAAAATCTTTTGGGAAAATGAGGATTTAAAAAAACCAAGGGGAGTGCAAGGCAGTGACCCCACTGCCTTTATGCAGAAGGTGCTCACATTATGAAAAATGTATGACCCCCACGGTCCTATTACAAAGTTGCTTCCTAAAATTTTAATCACCATCAAGCTTGCTAAGTAGTCATCTGCACTTGAGAGCTTCACAAATCGATATCACTGGCTGCAACACAGTAATTGCTCTGAATGCAGATTCTACATCTACCGTGAGAAGCAGCACAGGGAAAAGACCCTGAACCATCCTCTGGTTTAGAACTAGGCTGAACTAAACAAAAGCAGCCTGGCACTGCCCATTGCACAGCAAATGCTAGTTGGCATATTTCTGTAGTGACCAATCCCTTGCCATCTCTCTGTCTGAAACATTTCTAAAACCTTGGCTTCCTTGGCCTGTCAGCTGTTCTGAGCCAAGGAAATTCAATAGAGACCCTGTTATCCTGGGGTTTCCACCTCTTCTATCTTTTTTTCACTTCTAGGGACAAAAGCAATTGTTTATGGGTGCTGGGAACTGATGAGGCTTGCAAGGCAGTCAGACCACTCAGAACTGCAAATAGGCATCACTGTGAAGATAGCAAAAGCTTCCACTTGATGTACTTAATTTCAAACTACCATTTTTCATAAACAAAGAACTTGAAGCACCAGAAAATAAGGGCTCCATCTCAAGGGCTTATGCATTCTGGGAGGTAGGTTTGTGTGCCTTTGGTTTTGGATACTTGACTTCAGACACATTCACACCAGATCTGGGACTACAGGCACAAGAAACATGATGACAAACTTTTTGTATATTTTCCTTGTATCATACGTGCTCACAGCAGCTAAGATCAAAGGTCTTTTAAGCTAGGCAATAAAAGACAATGTTATTTTACAGAATCTTCAATGCAAATGGCCCAGAATGAAAGGCTGGAAGAACAGAAATGCTACCATGCCCTTTTCACAGACGGAACCAGTGCAAATGTCATTCATTCTTCATATGCAGACAGAGACGTTATGCAGCTTTCCCACATCTCAGAGGAAATGAACAAGTGCAAAATCAGGACTCCTACGACTACCCCTCACCTTCTTTTGGAGGTAACCAGGTATGATTTGTTCATGCAACAAAGGACGGCAGATAAATTACGGATGACAGTATGACTCTGCTAAGGTGGGCAGAATGAAATTCACACAGTTCTGGCCATTTTGAGCTTATCAACACCAACATAAGAGTAGGTTAGAAGTGGCTGCAATGCAATACCAAACAGAAAAGTGACACATCACTTGGAAAATCCAGTTTGACCCCTCATCATTAAAAATGCTCATTTGCCTCTGTGCCCTCTCTTCCCATTCCCACAACCTGTCCTGATTCTCGTTCTGGACATTAGACTCTAGTTGCATTCTTAAGATGACTTTGTGCTTAATGTGTTATTTATTTTGAGACGTCTCCCAACCTTCATCATTCCTTCTTCCCAGCCCGTTTGAGCACACCTCCATCTCCACATATACTGCATTACACAGAAAGACTAATTACCTGCAACAGACAGGTGAAAGAGGGAACATACTTTCAAAGATCCTTATGCCAAAGTTGTCCTATGAACATAAATATTCTAACAAGCTTTATCCTGTCACAATCGAGCTATAAAGTTGCTCTCTTCAGCCCATGATAATGGCTTTGTAATTCAATTATTGGTAGAATTTGCCTTTGGGGATTTATCTTCCTTTAGCCTCAGCACTCATGTGAATCCCTTATCATAAATCTTACCAATGCAAAACCAGCTCCCCCACTGCCTCTGGGTCACATCCTGCCACTTCATGTCAAAAAAATTGACAGCTTATTCCAACTTAGAGAATGGCAGGGTTTTGGTTTTGTTTTAAAGGACAGAATGAAAACAACAATGGATGACGTTCATTGAGTCCTCCATAGCAACAATTTTTTAGCTCCACTTCTGTAACACTCTAAATCCTAATTGCCATTCATAAAAATAGTAACATGTAGCACCGAACAGGGAGCTTTTCGTTCAAAGGATAAAAAAAGTACTTGACAATCAACCTTTAAGTAACCTTCTCTGCATGCTACTGATTTGTTCAAGACCTATGGAAAAGTACAAGACCAGTAGACCAAGTTAGAAATAGGGGTTGAGGAAAATTTTTGTTCTCAGCTTTGTAGATAAACTCCACTGATTAGTCAAGAGCACAGTGACCTCATTGATTTGACCAAGATCACACAGTTGTTATGTGGCAGAGACAAAAACAGAGCCTGAAAGTCCTCCAGACTCTTTTTTCTTTTGCTACTATATTGACTCCATGAGGACTTTGCATATACTCTCTATTCCTTTTTTGCTTGCGGAGGTCAGTGAATCTGCCCCAGGGAGCTTAGTGTGGGAGGGAATTCTTGTGGTTTCTTTAGTTCAGTCCCTATTATGTGAAATTTTTACAGATTTTACTATTCCTGGGATATATTTTAAAGATTGCTTTCTAGCTTTAACATCTCTTAACCAAATTGTCCTGACATGTTTTATAAACAAAGGGCCAGATTCCAGACATGCATAAATCTGCACTTCATATCTTTATATCTGGCCGATTAATCTCCCCTGAAAACAACCTAATTAGATTTTCCTTACTACATCTCTGTAGTATTCTTTCCTACATTGTCCAATTAGATGAAATGACATAATTCTGTGCAATTCAACTGGCATCCACTGGGCCAAATCCATCCTATGGTATATTTTACTCAGTTTGTTACCTTTTCTCTAGAAGTGATGGAAAACAGCAGTGCGGTGAGTAAAGCCCAGCTTCTCCTGCTTGTACCACTTCACAACACTGACCCAGACAAAGAAGTGGCTGTTGCTGCTAACGCTAAAATAGATGAGTAGGTAAATGGGGGTAGTGGTCTGATTTCTAGGACATGGGGAGTCACTTATACTCTCACCATCTTTTTTTACAACCCTCGAGTGTGATTAGCCACAGCCTTCCACTCCATGATGTCCACATACCCCACAGCTTCAAGGACAGTAGCAAACCTTCTCCCCCACTGCAGTAACACCATAGCTCTCTGTGGGAAGCGCCAGAGAGGAAACTTGTCTAAAACTCTGAAATAGATGGATTTGAATTGTCAGGGACGTATCTACTGCTGCTAATACTGGCTTGGAGGAATGTCTTAAAATGAGGATCTAAACTAAATGGATAAAATTCAATTAGCAGGACCAGATCCTGAATTTAAGATAGTCCCCCTGTCCTACATCTCTTTCATATATTGCAGGAAACAAGACATCATACTGGCTTAAAGGGAGAGAAGGAGGAAGGTACCCTCTAGTTAGAGCATCTGAACTCAGCTCCCTGACAAAATGGACCAAACATACCTGATTTACTGCATCTCTGCTGGTACAGTCTAATAGGACCACTGTTTCCCACTGTGTTAAGATGCATGTTTCTGGCATCTTGTAGTGTTGTGGCCCAGTCAGTATGTGCCAGAGGAGGCCAGGAAGTCATCTACAGCAAGACTGCAAAGTCAACTTCTGGTAACACCGTATGCTGCTCATTAAACATACAACAGAAAATAGCAGTGAAAACTTCCTGACATAGATCTAGACAAATCCACAGCTAACATTACAATACAACTGCCTCACCCTCTGAAGGACTGACTTTTATAGGTGCATACGGAGAAATTAGCTTCTTAGGTGCAATGCCTGTTGAAGACTGACACGTTCCAGGGTTGTGCACAACACTGCAGGCTTCTCCCACTGAGTAACCACCAAATCAAGATTTTGAACCTGGTATATGGATGCCTGCCTACTTCTGCAGATCTTTAGTGGGAGGATGTAGATGATGGGAGAGAAGTTGAAGCTTGTGGTAGCCTGTACTCATTTATAAAATATCTCTGTATGATTTTTTAAGATAAATCTTCTGAACTGGGGAAACCAAAACACACCACCATATGCATCAATCAGACTAGGACCTCTCAGTCCCAAAAGGCTTACCATAGAGTCATAGAAACATTTAGGTTAGAAAAGACCTTTTAAGATCATCAGACCCAACCATTAACCCAAGACTGACAAGTCCACCACTAAATCATGTCCCTAAGTGCCACATCTACGTGTATTTTCAAACACCTCCAAGGATGGTGATTCCACCACCTCCTTGGGCAGTCTGTTCCAATGCTCAATGACCTTTTCAGTGAAGAAGTTATTCCTGATATCCAATCTAAATCCTTTCTGGTGTAACTTGAGGCTGTTTCCTTTTGTCCTATCACTTGTCATCTGGGAGAAGACACCAACCCCCACCTGCCTGCAACCTCCTTTCAGGTAGCTGCAGAGAGCAATAAGGTCCCCCCTGAGCCTCCTCCTCTCCACGCTGAACAGTCCCAGTTCCCTCAGCCACTCCTCATAAGACTTGTGCTCCAGACCCTTCACCAGCTCCGTTGCCTGTCTCTGGACACGCTCCAGCACCTCTGTGTCCCTCTGGAAGTGAGTGGCCCAAAACTGAACACAGCATTCGAGATGTGGCCTCACCAGTGCCGAGTACAGGGGGATGATCACCTCCCTTGTCCTGCTGGCCACACTGCTTCGGATATGAGCCAGGATGCTGATGGCCTTCTTAGCCACCTGGGCACGCTGCTGGCTCACCTGTTCCTGTGCCTTTAAGACTACCTTCCTGAATAACGTCCACCCCTCCTGGACCCCTTGGCCCTTCAGAACTATCTCCCATGGGACTCTATTGACCATGCTCTCAAATAGGCCAAAGTTGGCCTTTCAGAAGTCCAAGGCAGAAGTTCTGCTGACCCCCATCCTTCTCTGAGAATCGAAAACTAACATCTCATGATGTCTATAACCAAGACGTCCTCAGATCACCACATCACTCATCAGTCCCTCTGTGTTTGTAAACAGCAGGTCTAGTGGAGCATCTCCCCTGTTTGGCTCACTGACCAGCTGTGTCAGGAAGTTATCCACACACTCCAGGAACCTCCTAGACTGTTTCCTCTCTGTTGTGCTGTATTTCTAGCAGACATCTGGTAGGTTGAAGTCCTCCATGAGAACAAGGGCTAGTGACTGTGAGACTTCTCCCAGCTGCTTGTAGAATGTTTCATCTGTCTCTTCATCCTAGTTGGGTGGTCTATAACTGACTCCTATCAGGATATCTACCTTATTGGCCTTCCCCCTGATTCTTAGACATGAACACTCAACCCTACTGTCACCATCATTCAGCTCTAGGCAGTCGAAACACTCCCCGACATACAGAGCTACCCCACTGCCTCTCCTGCCTTGCCTACCACTTCTGAAGAGTTTGTAGCCATCCATTGCAGCCCTCCAGTCATGCAAGTTATTCCACCATGTTTCCATGATGGTGATTATGGCATAGTCTTCCTGCTGCATGATGGCTTCCAGCTCCTCCTGTTTGTTGCTCAGGCTTTGGGCACTGGCATGGATGCACTTCAGCTGTGCTGTTATCTCATCTCCAACTCTGGCATGCCATGCCCAGGCTCATCTCTAATGAGCTTGGTTTTATTCCTTTCCCTATTCAGGGGAATATACCTCTTCTCCCTATCCAGAAATGGAGGACAAGGCTCTAAGGGGAGGAAGGGGGCAGAGGCAGGTAAATGGTCAAGATTCTATACAGTTATGACTTTTAGGAGAACATTCAAGTTACTATTTTGCTCCCACCTTTAGAGTCCCCATGAAAACCAAATAGGGCTGACAACATTTTTTCTCTATATGGTGGAACTCTTCCAAACAGGATTTGGGACTGAAGAGTTATATTTCACTCTGACAAATCTTGATTTGATTATGAGTAACAAGTTCTCCCAAGAGGCTACTGGGACTAGAGGATCAAGTTGTTATAGACTCAGAGGACTAGAGGTCTATCAACCTCTGCTGTGTGACTCAGCAATATTCTCAGCCTTGTCTAGGGATGAAAGATACGTATTGTGGCTCTGTTTCTTAAGAACTAAAACTTGTCATAAGTCCAAAGAGTCTAAATGAGCTTTTAACAGCAACAGAAGGAGGATGCTGCCTGTCTTTTTTCTGCCCTTGCTGACCCACATGGCACAGGCAAGTTTGTATCTCTGGAAGCCAGACAGGAATAAAATCCTAATTCCCAAAATAAGTCTATGAAATTTCAGCATTCATTTGTACCAAAACAATAGAGCTACATTAGGGTCCAGAAGTCTGTGAACTGTAAGCAGAGATTTTCACTAAATCTATCGAAAAGCCAGTGGGATCTTTAGTGAACACTGCCAACTGAAAGTATGCTTCCTTGCACTCTGGCTGGGCAGGATGCAACACTGACTTTTCTGGTGAGAAAATGGTAAATGTCAGGAGCACTGAATGGTGACAAAGTGCTCTAATGTCTGCCGCTCACCATCAGCATGTTAGCAGCAGCAGCATGGTAAGGGCCAAGGAAGGGCACAGTTGCAGATTTGCTCTTTGCTGTGGTCCCTGGCAGTGTTGCTTGCCTGCAGCTCATCTGTATCTTTAAGCTAGCAGCCATGAAGCTGCCTAAAAATATTAGCAAGGTAATAGCAGCCTGTGTTACAGAGGCTCAGATCTTCAGTCTGACTTTCTCCCAAAGCCAAAGTGGAAGCAAATGTGTAGTGTTCAATTCAGGGGGGAAAAAAAGATGGAAATCAAGCAAAATTCAGTACTCTTGCTATTCTCCATCAGTCACCTACTTAATTCAGATCTCCTGAAAACTATCACGGGTCCTCTGTGACACGCCTCCTCTGGCATGTGCCCATCTCCACCATATTTAAGCTATGAAATACATATATTTTTAATTATATTTCTAGTACACTTCAACTCATTGGGTATGGCTTGTGTGTTAGATCACATGGATGATTTTCTGGATAAGCTGTCAGAATGCTCTTTGATTGGTTTCTTCCCTGTCAGCCTCCAGCAGTTGCCCTGCAGTGATTAAAAGGCCCTGCCCAGCAATACACAGTATTATTTGTAAACAGCCCAGATACCATGCCATTTAAATTACCTCAGCCCACCTGGGTGACTGTGCTAATCTCACCAAGCCAAGATCTGACGAGAACACTCAGACAGTTCACCCAGCTTGCTTTGACTGCTTGAAAATAATGAAGTTTTTAACAGGGCTTTGACACCTTTTTTCCCTTGGTTTTCAGCTCTTTCAGCTGCTCGAATGAACACAGTCAGAGCTTTTAAAATACAGTCTCTAGCCTCCTCTGGAAAAGAAAAGATATATACTCTGTAATTCTACTTTGAGGATTAACTTTCTTTGCCATTGCTCATAAAAGAAACACAAATATAGCCCTATCTACTCATCTGTCCTCCCAGCTGCTTACCAGTTTATCTTTTTCTCCCTTTCAGCGTGTGTGCATATCTTTGTATTGTTTGAGGGGAAAGGTTGGTTGGCTGCTTTTTTACAATGTTTGCATCCATTTTCTTCTCCTTCTTACACTCAGGGAAAAAAACAAGACAGAGTGGAGACATGGCAACATCTCTTACCAAACTGACATATCTCCTGTAAATTAAGGGAATCATTAACATCATGGACAATGATCCAACTGGAAATGAGATATACTATGATATGTGTTTACTTCTAATCAGCCTGTTATACCTATGTAGTGCATGAAAGCCCTGAGCTGTATCTTTTGTCTAGTTAAGACATCGTAGAATCATAGAATGGTTTGGGCTGGAATGAACCGTTAAAGATAATGTAGTCCAACCCCCCACCATGGGCAGGGACATCTTTCACTACATCTGGTTGTTCAAAGCCCCATCCATCCTGATGTTGAACACTTGCAGGGATGGGGCATTCACAGCTTCTCTGGCCAAGTGTCTCACCATCCTCATAGTAATTAATTTCTTCCATATATCTAATATAAATTTACCCTCTTTAAATTTAAAACTGCTACCCCTTGTCCCATGACTACAGTCCCTACACCAGTAGAGTCTCTCAATTTTTCTTGTAAGCCCCCTGTAAGTACAGAAAGTCCGCAATAAGGTCTCCCTGCAGCCTTCTCTTCTCCAGGGTGAACAACCCCAACTGTCTCAGCCTTTCTTCATAAGAAAGGTGGCTCCAGCCCTCTCATCATTAAAGCTCTCCGATCTTGAAGTATGGAGTGGTATTACTTTTGTATTCCTCCTACCTGCTTGTCTGAGTGCAATAGCCAAATAAGTTAAAAATAATAAAAATCAACAGCACTTAATATAGTGCTGCAGTTATATAGTTACATATAGCTAATACATTACATACATGTATGTATTAATGTATTACATTACATACATTATATTAAATACCATATACAGTTAATAATTGTAATTTGATGATATCATTTACTAGCTGGGCTTTTGTATTGTTCATTTTATGTCAGTTTTTAAGACACCTCTATTATTTGGCTTTATTTCTTTACCACCACTCCCACCCTCCACCCCAACGCCCCTGCTAAGTTTTCCAAGGTTAGGTTATGGTTAGAATTAGCTGAGAATCTTTTCAGAAAATGTCTTATTTTGCTTTAAAAACCATTACATTTTGCAGACATCTTAATGAGCTTTTTAACCTTTTATTTTTATTTTTTTAAGGCCAACTCTAATTGTGATACCTTGACTTTCAGAAAATAATTTCTGGTTGAAGGCATGACTTGATCTGAGGACCAGAATAAAGATCTCGCTTTTAATGAGCAATTTCTGCATATATATTTTGGCCATACTGAACTATAAGCACTTTGACTAGCCTTTTTTGCAGCTACTGGTCATGAATGTTTGGATTTGCAAGTCACAAGGTATCATTATTGAACTTTGACTAGATGACAGGACCACTTTATAAAAGTAAAGTAATTCCCAATATGACTGGTTTGCCAATTGTGTTCACATTTGTATTCACTACAAACCAGCGTCTTTGCCAGCAAAATTCCATCATAGTGGTATGCTGAAAATCACCAAGTATCACAAAAATAAACTCAGAAGTGTTTAGATAAAGCATTTATCCAACTCTTCTAACTAGCACCTACTGCATTCTCTTCCCCTAACGCCAACTACATTAGTAAACACTCTGCTATGAGCAATAATCCATGTCTATTAACTTGCTGTTTCTGTATTACCCTGCTGAACTAATACTGCTTAGAATACTCCTTGCTAGTAATTACAGTATTTTCATAGAGCACAGTTCCAGAATTACTAAGCATCTTGATAACTTCTATGCATTTTTCTGTCACAGTACATTAAACAGCAAAATCTCAAGAACCTGCCAGAGAAGTAATACAAAACATGAAAATTGTTGATACAGTGCAGAACTGCAGTGCCTTGGGGTTGTATGCATTGTGGAGTCTTTTATGTTTCCATCAGACACACAACATGTGGTTGACTCTGAGTGGATTATGCTTTCCTCAGTATACCACTTTCACATACCTAGATTATGTAAACAGATATGTGATAAGATACCCAAATTACAGCAATTATTAGAAGTGTAAATTTTACAGTAGCCCAGCACTAAAGCCTGCCCAGCACAAACGTGTCCTTACAACCTTTTAATGAGGTAGAGAATTACAGACCCCTTTTTCATCCTTTTTTCTTTTTCTTAAGATAAGAAAACTCCAGTCACCTCTCATTTTAAAGGTTTGACTTTATCTGCTCATCCCCCATCTGATATCTTCCTCCAAAGAGTGACATTACAACCTCTTTCATCACAAGTGTGGATGTCAGGGCATCACTTAGAGCTGCCAGGTGGAAGAATGTAAAGAGAGAATAGAGGAGCTTTGAATAAACAAAGATTCTATTTTCATGTTAATGACTCCTCCTAATGAAACAGAAGATATAAGAACACAAAATACATATGAGCTACAAGGAGCTGAGTTGTCTCTACACAGAGTGTTTTCTCAGAGTTATGCAGTAGGCATCAGCAGATTGCTTTAATGTTGTTCTTCAGGGGTTTAAATTTCTCCAGGGTGGTAGTAGGAGAGGATTCACAGAGCAGTCAAAAATAAGCAAATAAAAAAGAAAATTCTCTTCAAAACAATGAAATGCAGCTGTAACAGACACTAGTTTCTCTGACAGCATTTGCAGGCAAAGGCTTCTCAAGACTAAAACGAGCAAGCTCAGTGGTGTTTATTCACAAGGCTTAGAGTGACCCACAAACTATTTAGAAAACCAGACGACAGAGTAAAATGGCAATTAAAATACCAGTGAGCAACTAGGAAAACGCATCTTTGCTTTCATCAACCATTCAAATCCAGATATTCCTTCCCTATCAAAAGAAGCAGCATTAAGTGAATGCAGCCTCAAGAAGGCCTGATGCCAAAGGTTTTGCTTCGTGTCTTCCTGATCTTAGAAAAGTCCCAGTTTAGATAGTCCTGGAAGCAGTCTGTAACAAAGCAACTTCTCAGCCTTCCTTAGGTATCGGAATATAGCCCTCACTCTCTACAGATATTATAGCCCTCATTCTCTGCACAATACAGCTGTGCCCTGGTTGATCCCTTCAGAACTATTTGATTTAGAGAAAGCACCAGGAACAGAAGAGATTATCCCACAGTCTGCTTTCCTTGAAAGTTGCGACTTGAAGATATTTTCCTTCACTATTCCTTTCTGCCCTTATGAATAAGTGGAAGTCAGTCTTCCGACTTTTCAGGTTGATTAGACTCTTGTCTGTATATTTCCAAGCCAAGATGTACAATAATTAATTAAAACAAAACAAAACATAAACACACCATAGGGCATTGAACAAGGCTCCACCCAAACTTGTATATCAGCACTGGCTATAGAGATGTTGCTGTAGAAATTTGATTTTCAACTGTACATCTGCACCCTCTTATGTCCCAGTTCCCTTTTGCTTTTCTTGCATGGGGAGTCAGCAGTGGCCACACTCTGCATGCAAAGGGCTGCCCTTCTGATTCAGCACTTCGGTGCCTATTTTGTCCTCAGGTACTTGTCTGCACAGAATTGTAAACGCATAGAAAAGCTCAGTGTTGCTCTCTGTGGTGTACATGTTCTCAATTGCACATGCACAGCTCTGTTTTCTACCATGGATGGCTTTGAGGACAGGCAGTGTCCATATAATTGCAGCTAACTACTTTTTTCCCCAAGGTGATAGTGACCATAATAAAAAAGCCAGAATAAGATGCAGCAATGTCTCCACAAGTTGTATTATGTTTATCTTTGATAGCAGAAGTATGGTCTAGCTCACACTGAGGTGTGTTATGCAAGAGACATTTCGTTCAAGGTGAAAATACAAGCTTGCAGTTTCATGTTTTGTTTATGGCTGTAGGGAATTAGATAGGTGGTTGAAACATCTTTTCATCTTTTCAACTTATTCTTTGCCTTTGAAGCTCCAAGCCTGAGTTCTCTTATTTGTTAGGTTCTAAGAGGCCTTCAAAGTTCGAGCTCCATGGAAAGGGAAAATGATCATTTTCAACATTATTCTTATTGCAGACATCCATCAGCTCAATTCACAATAAACCACTACTGTAAGTAATGATGGGAAACTTCAAAAGGTTTGGAGCGCAGTAGAAGACACAGGGATCCAGGCACAGTGACATTCTTTCCAGCTCTCTGACCTGCTTCAGTGAGTACAAGTTTGTTGGATGTCTGAAAGACTGGGTGCCCAGATTTCTAGGACTTTCTGCTTTTATTAGCCCAGAAAAAACAAGTCATGTGTGGGTCTGTGTTTTTGCATCTGACACTTTGAAACACTGTTAGGAGTCCTGTAGGAAAGAAATAGGAGTGGTATACACATGCCTGTCTATACAGACACTCATACAAAAACAAGTTTAAGTTAAAAATGGAATTTAGTTTGCAAAAGCTTCAGCTAACACAGGTTCTGAGAAAGGATTAAAAAGCAGGAGCAGCAAACAAAATCTCTGGTATATCCCTTGCAGACCAAATATAAATTCAATTTTGGAAGTAAATTTGACCTAGAGCTCTTACTTCGTTCATAAATTAAAAGAAAATATTTGACTGAACCACTCCTGAATCTTGATATGCTCAAAACCTGTGCTATTGGCACAAACTTATATTTTAGAAGCTACCATGGGAGTCTCATTTTAATCATCTGATTCAGCTCCTCCTGACTTCAAGATTACTATTTTATCAAAAGCTTCTCTTTTAAAGGCCAGATTCACAGGACATGAGTCAACTTCTGCTCACAAGTGGACTACTGCTTCCATAAAGAGCTGATGAGAAGTCTCAAAGATTTACACCAGCGTAAGCAAAAAGAGGAGTAAGGCAAAATATAAAAATAAAATTATCTTTGATTTAGACTATGACAACCATATTTGCAGGAAAAGTCCTGTGTCTCCTTTGTGCCTCAGCTTTCTTTTGCACATAAGTCAAAGTTACACTAACTGCTATCACGTGACAGCATGGAGGTGTTTCAGCTAAGTATTATACTGCAAGTGTAGTTACAGAGCGTTACAGTGGTTATGCAAATCATTGCTATGGAAAGCGAATGCAAAGAGATCTGCCTGGAATCAGAATCACGAGAAGAGAACCAGTACACCAGAATCACTGGGTAAATCAGTGGTGACTAAAATTGAAGGAGATGAAACTCAAAAAACAAAGAAAATTGCTAGTAGTGAAGAACTGCAGAATAAAGTTTGGACCTACATCCAGGGGCTATTTTTCAGTGGCTGTAGCTGTCAGAAGTATCTGAATCTGAAGTCAAATCCTCCATTACAAACACCCCATATATTAAAAATTGTGAGATGCTCAGATTCTATCATAACCATGTAGGCTACAGCCTTAAGTGAATTTAGATACAAATTGTATAGCACAAGTTAGTGCAGCAAAGATTTAAGCTTGCATCAGTGACAAAGAGCTACGATACTTCTTTAAGGTAACTGGCATAAAACATACAAACGCTTTGCCATTGCTGTAACTGTCTGACATTCAAAGAGTCAGTGAGAGGAATTCACACATGGCTGATTCATATAGCTTGAAATCTGACTGGAAATTTTGCACTGTTGCTTAGAAGCAATATTGCAGAGTGATTTAAGTTCCTAACGAAGAACTGTGTGTGCCTAGTTCGATGGTCATTAACTTGCTTACTTTCAAGGACTGAAACAGGTCTAACAGCAGTTAAAAGCATTAACACCAGCCACTGGAGGATGTCCACTGTTACTAGTGGCAGAAATGCTAGTATCCTCAAAAACTGCAAGACTTCAAGCCTTTGACCCTCCCTGGTAGCAGTACCAGAATATCTTTGTATTTGGTGCAAAAGCAAACAAGCTTCTGCTGTACAGAGTTGCATTTGAACTCAAAATATTCACAGGAAATTGTAGAACTCTCTCCTCCCAAATTAAAGCTTTCTTCAGACTATTATGCTATATATTGCAGTTGTGCATCATCCTTAGATCAAAGACCCCATTTTCAAGTGCTGTATAAACACATAACAGAAAGAATAATGCCCTGTTCATACTAGTTCTAAATTAATCTCAACAAATCAGCAGTGCAGATTGTATTCAGCCACTTTGCCTTCAAGCCCCCATTTAAACATCTCTGTATGTATGGAGCAGCTGTATCTAGGAAATGAGGAAGGGGGTTTTGCTCTTACCAGTAGAACCTGTTTGGTGCAACTCCCTCATGAAGAAGCAGCCATCTTCTGCCAAACTCCACTGAACTGAATAACTAGGAACAAAAACAAACAGTCATGAATCACAAAGATAATAGAGAAATTAATCTGAAGAAGCCTGCATCACTTCTGAGATAGTGACTTAGATTTTTACTTACTGCAGTCTCAAAGGGACATGTCTGAGGCAGCTGAAAAGCGGCAGAGGCAATACTGAGCTGTGTGATGTGAGACACAACTGGTATTAACTGAGGGATCACTGTATGGGCACACACAGCAACCTTCCATAACTGAAAACTCATCATCTAGCTCTTCATGGCACTCCCAGAAAATAAAATTGTGCAGTGTGGGAATGCTGCCTTTTCCTTTTTCAAACTTGTGGTGGACACCAGGCGTACAGAGGTCTGATATCCTACCCTAGCCTGACAACACATATAAACAGTTGCCTTCCTTGATATTATGTTAAAAGGTCATTCTCTTTCCAATTACCATAGCCATCCCTAGAGAGCTTGTTCAATCTGGCACCAAAAAAGTGCTCTAACATGTCTAAACTTCTCTTGCAGCATTGAATGAGTTTAAATAGCACAAGTTACTTGTACCATGGAAACCCCCAATTCTCTCTTTGCTCCTGTCCTTCTCCTGCAAACAATGTGACACCTTCTCTTAGTCTGGTTACACAAACAATATTCAAACACATCAATCATTTCAGAAAATCTTTCCATGAAAAATACCAGACCAGACTGAAAAAGGTCAGCAAAAAGGCACGTTACAGGTATTATAAATACTTTGACATGTCTTTGTAGAATGATATACAAATGTTACTTCTACAGAGCACTTACAAACAGCTGCTCTCCGTAAAGGCTGCCATCAGATAATTCTCAGAAGGATAGTAGAGGGAAGGATCACTTTGATTCTGTCTTTCTTTTGCTTTATTTAACTTCAGATTTCTCATATGGAAGCACTCAGCAGCAGTCAGCCATATACTTTTCTTGCAGATTCATGCTATTTCCCCTCCTTCCCTTCCTCGGTAGACTTGGTCAGTCCCCTTTTCTGGAAAGGCAGTTGTTGGACCCCCTTTTTGAACTGTGATCTGCCTTTTCACAACACCATTTTTGGGATCTCGCATAAAATACGAACAATGTGAATCTTTATGTGGAAACCTTGACAAATTTTTTTTGGAACAAGTAGTGGCAGTGGATTGGCAGGGAAGAGAAAGATGGATGTCTGTGAGAATGACTGAGAAAGAAAGAAACTGATTTTAAAGCTTTGGGTTATGAGAAAGATGATATGAATGTATTTTAAGAATTATGAGACTGATACGTAAGAAACCTTGAGATCTACTTCTTATTCTGCATTACATTCCCAGCACAAACCCCTGTATCTCTCAGCTTCCCTACTGTAAAACCTTGGAAGGACACACAGAAACTAATTACAACAGCTTTTTGGTAAACAGCAGACTAGCATATATTAAAATCTACTTTAAAGTATGAAAACTAAAAATTCACCTCTTTTTCTCACCTCCCCTTCTCTTGAACACTGTCAAAGAAGAGATAGGGAAGAAGGGGAAGGGGATAGAAGATAACAAGGGTAAGAAAAGGAAAATCAGTTTAGCTTTGTGGTTAGAATTGCATCCACTTTTAAAACTTCAGTAGTGAGTCTGTTATTTTTCTTTAAGTAGAAGATTCTAGACACATTCTTATTTGAAACTTCAGGAGATCCTACTCATAACTAAGGAAAATGTCCAGTTTTTAAATTAAAGAAAATCTTTTGGAACATTTAACAATTACTTTTGCAAAGTCCTCTGAGGTCACCTAATAAAGAACTTTACCATTACAGAAAGTATTTCCCCCCTTCGCATTCAAAATCCATTTCTAGACCGCTTTCATAATTGCAGCAAAAATAAAAACGTAATAACAATAAGCTACTGTCAATCTCTCTCTCTGATGTCAATGTTTTCCCTCTCATGGCAAAGGAGTTTCTTCCATGCCAAGTAATATGTCTTTGACATACATTAAGTTTTAATAAAGTTCAGATCATCCTTAAGAACAGGGAGCAATCCAAACAACTCAAACACCTCTGTGTTTCCAGACAAGGGATATATAGGATGAAGGCTTTCCAGGGACACTGATGTTCAGATGGCTGAAACCATCACAGTAAATCTGGTTTTTCTCCTTTACTATCTCTCATCCTACTCCCTCTCTTGTTTCCCTATGCACAGCTCTCAGCTGGTTACCCCCTTTCTGAATTTGCTGGTGATAGTAACAGTATCCAGAATACATTAATTATAGCCTGCAAAAGCTTTGTCTGTGCTTGTGTAGCATCCTCCTCCATGCCTGCTGTCCCACCACAGTGCCAGGTGGTTGAATGGCCCCAGTGCCACTGCTTCCCTCTGGTTCTTTCAGCAGAACTCTTCAGAGGGGCTGTTCACCTGGTGCATCCAACAACTCCCCCAGCACAACAGAAGCTATGATGCTGCACAGCACCCAGGGAGCCTTGCTTTCTATTAATGTGTGCCCTGAATGAGGCGTGATTCAGGCAAAAAGTGGAGAAATGCAAGACTTTCTAAGCTTGTTTCACAGGAAGGAAACGGATGTAGTAATCCTACTTTCAGGACTAGCGTCTCAAATTAGAGGCCAGTGCCCAGTGAGCTGGAGACAGTGCATGAGCAAAGGCAACAGCTCTCAAAGGGAAATATCAGCTCCCTGGGAACCCATGCCCAAAGCTGTCATTGTCTTTGATGAGACACTTTAATAACCAGGCTTTAGGAGGTTTTTGCTCCTTTGCTATTATCTCAGCACCAATCTCAGCCTTTACTCACAGCAGCACAAGCAGCACTAATGTATCTTTAGCAAAGGGGGAATTCCCTATTTAATGTCTCACCCCCCACAAAAAGAAAAAAAAAAAAAATCCTTTGCAGTGAGGATGTTTTCAGATATTTTATTCAAAGTATCATTCATTCTGGACTGAGTTTATTTAGTTGGACCAGAAAAAAGACATATTTGGAGGCTAGGTTTTTGTCAAGTATCAGTTATGATACAGCTGGGATTATTTTCCCCCATTTAACAATTATAGTGCTTGTATGGATATTTTTCAAACCCAGCATCATATTTTGTTGTTGTTATAAAAGCCCTCTCTGTCCTGGGACTTCTTGTGACAGACTAGTGCATGCAGTCCCTTCAGAGATGACATTTTATTTTCTTTGGCAAGCACTGTTTTCTGATGACAATTTTCATTATTAGACTGAAGTTAGATAATATTCTTTGCTACACTTCTTTTTCAACCACAAATAGAAAAGGAATCTATTACAACTTCAATGTATGTTTTCATCTGAGGACCAAGTAGTGATCTGACATTTCTGTTTTCACTGAGACAAAACAGTTATGAAGTACAAATCTTGTATTGATCTCTCAGATTTGACCCTTGCTCATCAGGGAATAATTCTCTTCTTTCTTCCTTTTCTCTTGTATATTTATTTTTCTGTGTAATACCTGAGTACTTAACAATCATTAACAGTCTGGGTTTGCTTTGTTTCGCTTTTAAAAATTCTAATATTCTGTGAAGTAGAAACCTACCACCTACCTCTTTTATATGGGAAAACTGAAATGCAAGGGAAAAGGAAAGGCTGTCCCAAGTTCACAAAAAGCTTCTGAGGCTGAGCAGGGATTCAAATAAATCATCTGAACTGCAAGACAATCCCCCAGCCATAGAAAGAGCCTTCTCTCAACATGACACTGTCTTCTGAAGTAGGGAAAGCTGACATCTGAAAACTGAACTTCTTTCCTTATCTACACCAAACACTTATCTGTATGCTACTCTCCCTCCCTGTTGTTTCCCAACCTGTGTGAGAAGTATAAGAGCTGTTCACGTATTTCATAGTGATAGCATAAACTTCATCTTAAAGTATTTTGGGATATCTGGATAACAGCAAGGTACAATTGCCATGTAATCATCTCTTACCCTTCTAATTTCCTGATCTTTCCAGCACTGATTTTAGACTAAAGTAATTTTTTTGCATTTTGGTCTACATTAATGAATAACATTTTCAATTTGAGATGGTCAAAACATTCTTTAATATATAGATATTTTTAAAAACAACAAATAGTTTCCAAACTAAGGATAACTTTCCTATAATCCAATGAAAATGCAGAAGAAAAATAAAATATTTTAGAAATATTTGTAGTTAAAAAAACAAAGCATTTGATGAAGAAGCAGCTGTATGTATAAATTCTTAGTAAAAGTAAAATATTTAACAGAAATCAGTCAAATCTGATTGGTTTATTTACTTTAGTTTGACAGTTTGCACTATAAATAATAGCTACATTTCAGAAAATGTAAGGAGAAAAAATATTGTTTTTCCCAAAATGTTCCTTTAAGAGTAACTGGAATTTTATTTGACTCAACAGATCTAGACTGCAACATCACTTCTAGAAGGGAAAGCATGTACTAGGGAAGAGGAAAAACTCTACATTTTCCTTCAGCTCTGGAAAACCTCTCCAAAGCAGAAAGCTCTCAAGACCTTAGCTTTATAAAACCCTTTATCTTTTGGACAGCTCTGGACATTTTCATGCATCCTTCTTTGCCCTTCTGCCCTGTATTGTTTCATAATCTACCCGTGTGCTAGTTCACAGCTGTAAAAGAGCTCTGGCCCCTTCCATCATGTGATTAGATCTATTTTATTCTTCCCTCATTTGCCCATGTATTGTACCTCCTACACATCTTCCCTTCACTCAGATTTCTAAGCTCTTTAGAGCAGAAATCATCTGCTGTAGCATGTGTTTACACAACATAAAGATTGCTGGGGCTTTCAGTAACTATTATAAATACAAGGAAATTATAAGTGCAGAGAAGCATAAGCCCAAGTTTTCCCCATAATAGATATACCAGTAAAAATTTCCATTATTCAGGATGGTGGAAATTAGATGATTTTCCCATATTATGTCTAATACTTTTGGTTGTCACCCACAAAGCAGCACAACTATCCAGGAATTTTGTACTTTCTTCTGGAACAAGGTGGCTACTGTTGGGAACATTGGATAAGACAAAACAATGGTTCTGCCATAAGATTTCTACATTACACTGGCTTCAAAAACAGCTGTCAAAAAATTCACAGGACTTAGAAAATATTTAGATACCATTCATTCCATTCTTCTTATTGTTCTTCAATGGCTTATGTTTTATAAGTCTCTGAATTGCACTACTATCACATTTGAACACCAGCATTAGTATCAACAAAGTTGGTATTAACTTGTATGTTACATATACATAAAACATATATATGTGTCCTATATATAACTTATGTAACTGGACTATCAAAAGAGGATTCAGAAGGTAATCAACTCCTTCAATAGTTCTTCCAATGGACATGTCTTAGTAAGCAATACCTCTAATAAACAAATACTGTAAAGAACACAATCTCACCATCTTGCAGATAAAAGTTACAATATCACTACTGAAAAACTATAGATAAACTAACACATAATAAACAGACTCATCCTTAAAACACCTCTTCTAATGGGATTGTGTGGGAGTCACAAGTACTATAAAACACCAGACTTTCACTCATTTTTATGGAGCTAAAACAATGACACTGAGGATTCATCTCTCTCTTAAATTTACCAGCAGTGTTATTTGGCTTTGGTTTTTTGAGTTTTTTTATTAGTTTATGTGAATTTTAAACACTCCAAAACAAGGAGCTAAATAAGAACTTTGAGGGCCTGATGTTCGCTAGGCATCAGACAAATTTGATTCATTCCAATGTAATCACCGATGGTATGAAATTATGACTTATAGGACCCTGTTGTCTACCTGGGTTTGACTGAATTACGAAGTTGAGATCTTCTGACATAAACACATCTTTAGGACAAACAAAATGAGCTGTTAACAGTTTTATAAGGCATTGCACCTGGACATACACTTTAATAAAATTGTACTGTGCACCACTTGTTTCCCTTACAAACACTGGATTTCCCCTGAGATTTTCCCAGACAAAAAAATGGCTCTTACAAGTTGAATTGTTTATTTGGCTGTTGAACCTGATGAGTAAAAGAAAGCATGGTATCAACACATTTTGCTAGTAAATGCAAACTTGTCTTACAGAGAGCAGTTGCCATTCCTCCCCAGTTCCAACAAGCTCTGTGCTCCCCACAGCCAGCGGGTAATTCTGCTACCTGCATATTCATTAAACTCACCATACCAAAAACTTACCCTCACAGTCAGTAATCTCTATAACAACCAAGACGACAGAAAAACATTCCCCATTTGACATCTGTCTTTGAAAGCAAGGTGACTGTCCTGGGTTAACCCTGGATGGACGCCAGGTGCCCACCAAAGCTGCTCTATCACTACTCCTCCTCGGCTGGCCAGGGGAGAGAAAATATAGCAAAGGGCTTGTGGTTGGAGATAAGGACAGGGAGATCACTCAGCTATTACCGTCATGGGCAAAACAGACTCCACCTGGGGAAATGAGTTCAATTTATTACCAATCAAATCAGAGTACGATAATGAGAAATAAAAACAAATCTTAAAAGACCTTTCCCCCACCCCTCCCTTCTTCCCATGCTTAACTTCAGTCCTGATTTCTCTACCTCCTCCCTGCCAGTGGCGCAGAGGGATGGGGGTGGGGATGGGTCAGTCCCTCACATGCTGCCTCTACTGTCTGCTCCAGTGTGGGGTCCCTCCCACAGGAGACAATCCTCTACCAACTTGACCAACATGAGTCCTTCCCACAGGCTGCGGTTCTTTGTGAACTGCCCCGGTGTGGGTCACCCCGCGG
>JAVJGI010000065.1:21346315-21362088 GCA_035590275.1 Ibycter americanus | reverse complement strand
TGGGCCTCCATGGGCTGCAGGAGGGGATCTGCTCCACCATGGGCCTCGGGGAGCATCTGCTCCACCATGGGCCTCCATGGGCTGAGGGCACAGCCTGCCTCACCGTGGGCTCCACCACGGGCTGCTGGGGAATCCCTGCTCCAGCGCCTGGAGCCCCCCAGGCCTCCTCCTGCACTGGCCCCCGTGTTTGCAGTGTCTGCAGAGTTGTGCCTCTCAGTCTCACTCCTCTCTTCTCCAGCTGCAATTGCTGTTCTGCAAGGGTTTTTCCCCCCTGTAATACATTATCCCAGAGGCCCTGCCACCGTTGCTAACGGGCTCAGCCTTGGCCAGCAGTGCGTCTGTCTTGGGGCCAGCTGGCATTGCTTCTATTGGACATAGGGGAAGCTTCTGGCATCTTCTCACAGAAGTCACCCCTGTAGTCCCCCTGCTACTAAAACCTTGCCATGCAAACCTGATACAGTTACACATAATGACAACCAAGAATCTGAATGACCCACCACTTGTGATACAATGCCATTTGAAGGGTCATTATGCTAGTCAAGACCCTTCCATCACCCCTTCTCAAGA
Organism: Ibycter americanus; assembly: GCA_035590275.1. Lineage (NCBI taxonomy): Eukaryota > Metazoa > Chordata > Aves > Falconiformes > Falconidae > Ibycter > Ibycter americanus. Next base: position 21,361,521 of record JAVJGI010000065.1, on the reverse strand, counting down.
GATTCATTTTCCCAACCAAAGATTTCTGTCACATGCAGAGTCCCTCATGGCTTCAGCTTCATTTTAACACCTATACAAACTGCTGCAGATACAAGTTACCCAGAGTGCCCATGATGGTTCATCATTCAGCATTTAAACTAATTGGATATTCTGATTAAACATTTCATTCTGATGCTTCTTCCCAAACGGATCTTGAATCATGTGGTAGCTCCATGTGCTTCGTATGCTGATGAGGATATTCAATTTTATGTGCTGATTTCACCTCATGTAAAAAACATAATGCACATACCAATTCAGAATGTGACTAAAGAAAAATTGCATGCTGGAAGTGACATGAGGCAAACACTTAGAGCAAGCTGGTAGTTCCCATTATTTTTCTTTTACTTAAGAAATTTCCCCTAAACAAGTTATAATGGAATATGGCATGGAATCTATCTATTGATGGGATTTACCAACTTTGCTATTCTTAAATTCACAAAAGAAAAAGCTCTCTTTCTGTCACTTCTAGTTTCCATGAAAGCATCACTTATTCTTCCTGGACACAGATCTGACCAAAGCAATTCAACCTACACTACAGTATTGACCTAAAAAAACCATATGCAACTGGAAAAGTAGCTCAGAACATCTTTGAAAGAACTGGGTTTTATTCAAATTAATCTCAAATTCCCTGAGGAGGTTCCTACTGGTCAATGCTCATGGCAGTTTCTTCGCATATGCTGACTTCTTGCCTACTACACTTCCTGGTGCTTCTATGAGACCATTAAAACTAACCCTCTTCATAGTGTTTCACCATCACCCTTTCAAATAGAATTTACTCACACACAAAAAAAATCCCCAAAACACTGGTGCACCTAAACCATAGATATTGTACTGATGAACCATACAGATTTTTAGGGATCAGTTTTTCCTCATCTGCAGTACAATTTTTTTAAACTTATCTCAATTTCACCAAAGAATACAACATTCCAAAATCACAGTTTAGCTTTCTATAAAGATAACAGAATCAAACTGGATAAAGACAACTCTTTCTGAAGATGCAACAAGGTAATTTGAAATAAATGCAGGCAAGTCCTTCTTCTTATCCTCATTCATTTATACTGAACTAGTTCATTGCTTATAAATTGTACTTTACTACCACGACAGGTGCATTTGAAAAAATTCTAGTTTTCTGCAAAGTTTCAGTCATTATTCTCATTGTTCACAGGGGCATTATTAAAGTGTTATTCCCCTGTGAAAGACTGTATTTAGAACTAATCTAAAACCTTCAGGAAAGCAAAGAGCAATAGGATACACACATGGATTTATTCAGTTCGTGATGTACTACAGTTTAAGTCTCTCTTGTATTTCTATGCAGTCTGCAGAATAGGATGCAGTTAGTGCACCAGGTAAGGACTTAAGATTGAACATGTTTATATAGGTATATACAGTAGTCCTTTACGATCTTTCAGACCCTTACGGCATTGGATCTACCTGCTGGATGAAAAAATTATCACAGTGGGAAAGAAGTTTCCACAGTGGTGCTACAGACATCTCAAACCATGAGAAAGAAAGAGCAGGGACTTGGACACACACGTTGTCAACGTGCACCCAGAGAAGCTTACTTGGGTATCAAATAAAGTACATTAAAGAAATTACTGCACAGGGCATTTTTTCTTCAGAGCAGTCAAAAGCTGGGAGGTATGCTGTTATTCCCTGAATCACATTATTCTTCATTTAGAAAAGCAATGAGACAGGCTTTTCTCTTCCTACATTGATTTTAATAGAATAGTATGTTTTGTATAAGCAAAGAATGTGAACTCATGCATGGTACTTCTTTCCTAGAACAGAGTGTAAGACTCATGATCCAGGATACAAAAATGGGCTACAGGGTTGATACTCATTTAATTCCCCGATCTCTAATCTAATTGTAAGTTCCAGTATTAAGATGTTTAAATAACCGTGCAGCAATTAAGTTCATAGGACACTGCACAGACTTTGAACATTTTAAGTTGCTGCAATGCATTAATCATGCAACACAAAGCCATCAATAAGGTTATCCAATAATTGGTGTTTATTGAATGCTGATGGAAACACATCAGAGTGATAAAGCTTTCAGATACCTGCTTCATATCCCATTCAAACGCCAGTGAGGTCTGCAGCTCTGTGGCTGCTTTTGCTGATGAACTGCATGCTATTTGCATGTAGACTTGTTCAGTATGGTTGTAACACAGCAATTTCTTTTGTGCGTGTTCATCAGATCAAAGCATCCTGGAGATGACTCTCAGCTTTCTTCTTACCTGTCCCTCAATAACTCCTCACATATGCTCACATATGAGCCAGATCAGCTGGTGTTCTGGTTCTGTGGCAATTTGCGAGCAACTGTATTAGCATGATGTCTCCAGTGCATTCAACTCATATACTGAAAAAGTGGCAGGGAATGCATTTTTACCAGCAGATATTTAAAGAAATCTGCCTGGCATATATATTTTAAAGCCAGAAGGAACCACTAGTATTGTCAGTCTGTTCTCCTCCTAACAGATGCTGCACAATCTTTACCACTAACTCAAGTAGTAGAGAGAATTATTCAGGCGAACAACTGATGGTAAAAGTAGATTGTATCATTTGGAAAGACATCCAATCTCAAGTCCAAGGGATGATGAATTTACCACTCCACTTAGTACGTTGTCCTTAAGGTTAATTCAATTCTCTATTAAAAAATCCAATCTCTGGAACAGGTAATAGGGTATCCTGCACTTGCTTTCTGTTGTATTGTAAGTTTACTAAGTAGGTTCATAACCTCTTAGATAACTGCATTAAATACATGCATTTTTGTTTAGAAAGTGTGTCATATTAGAATGGCAACATAACAGAAAAGGCTTATTACAGCAGAATTTAGGGTAAAGTGTCAGAATTTTCATGCACAGATGCATACCTTTAAATTTAAAAAGAAATTATTATTGTTTACCATTTGCATTATATTAAAACCTATGGCTTCAAATGAATTTAATGTAGACAGGCACTTTGTATAAGAAACTAAAGACACTTTGGAGAGTACAGTCAAAACAAATGATAGAGGAAGGGAGAGGTGAGTAAACTATGGAAAAGTAAAGGGAGTTGCTCAACACCACAGTGATCAGTGGCAGACCTATTGATATGGAGCACATTTCTTTATTCCTAGTCCAGCAAACTATCCAACTCTGATGGAAAGGAAAAATGTAATTTTTTCATGGAAGTAGAGGAACTGGAGTTATATAGAGCACAGAAACTCTTGCAGATAAAAAACACTTCTACCCATAACTATAAATATGCATCCAAAGATCCCAAAGCAGCAAAAGAACACGTTTGTTGTTGATACAGGGGGCTGATGTTTATACAGATGAATAAGCAAGGATATATTGATTTGCCTGAAGATGAGTGAGTCAGTGGTAAAGAGCACAGTGATTACTGCTCAAGAGTCTTTTCTTCTGTTTCACTGATCACATTCCTGGCCCAGAATTGTATCTTTTTCTCTGGACTGCCAGGCTGTCGCTGGGCTCTGCTAGTTGATGTTGGTTTGGGTTTTTTTTTTAATTATTATTTATTAGCAGAGGAAAGAATATTAGAGATTCCTCCTACTTTTGATTCCATTCTTTATTTTAAATTGTTACCCCAGCACATTATGCTTTCTGAGGTGTGTAAAAGACTGATGGGTACTCTAGGAAACCATATTTTATGACATAGTTTGTACACTGGCTTATGGCCAATTAAAAAAAAAAAAAAAGATACAATCTGATGCCATTATACTTCTTACTGATACAATGCTGAGGAACTGACTGTATGAGAAGAAAGGAGGAAAACTCCCAATAAAATAGCCAGATGAATAGTTTTGATGTCCCTTCCTTGTTTACTTTCAGTATGCTGGTTGCCACCAAACGCTTACTAGTTTGTCTAGCAATAACAAGGCATATTTTCAAAGAGTCATGTGCAAGATGTGTTATCAGGTTGCCTGACAGGTGTCTGTGCTTAAGGTCTTCACACAAATGGTGTGCACAGCCCTAGCTACAAATGTGGATGTTTCTGTGCATGACTGATCACTTGCTTGGAAACATAACCACATGGAAAGTCTTAAAAATAGGGGTTAGCATTCACAAGGCCTTTGTGTGGAAGGCACTTTCCATTTCCAGCACAAGTGCTGGTAACCCAGAAAGCATACCTAAGATCGTTAAGAAAGTGCAACATTGCAAAGGCTGGGACAACTTTTAATGCACAAATTCCTTATTACATTTCATCTTCAACAATATGCACCAAAGAGAATCAAGTCTGCTGGAAAACTGGCTTGGTTGATTAGTGGTGCCCCAAGTATTAACACAAATGGTGTAGACTGTTGCAGAAGTAATGCCGTAGAGAAAGGGGGAGTTATTAATGTAGGCTAGTGTTAGCTTTATGCAGACTAGCTCCCTGGTTGTGTCTGTAGCCTGTCAAAGGAGATAGGCTTTTCTAGACAATGATTCAAAGTGGTTAACTTACCACTCTAGAGAAGCTTTTTCCCCTCTCCATTAATTTTAGATGGAATTAGCCTCCCTCAGTTAACATCAGCCCAAGTGAATAGTTGTCTAAATGTTGTCATCAGTGCGGGGAAAAAAACACCCCAAAATTATGTCACTTGATGTTGACACAATTAAAAAAAACAACTATGATGCAATTTCTGATAAAATAAATCTGGATATTATTCCCCCTTCTCTGATCTATGTAGGCAGTGCCTGTTACCACTGAAATTGAGAGGGTGTAAACAGAAACAGAGTAATTTACATCGAAAGGAGTATCTGGAGGTCTCTGGTCTGACCTGTTTCCAAGCAGAGCTGCCCTCAAAGTTACATCCTGATGCAGTAAAATTAAAGGGTTTAGAATTATGAAGTGCATCCAAAATAGTCCATCACATCTTGAAGAGTGAATATTGGCTATATCTATGGCAGATAGTCTACTGTCAGACACAAGCATTAGACGAAACACATGGATACATGGGGCTGAAGGTACTCTTGAGAGTTGTCCTGTTCTCTCATACAAATATCCTGTAGCTATATGCATCCTTATCTATTCTAAGTGGTTCCTCTGTCATCCCTGATATAAGAACACCTTTCTCTTCCACTTGAATGCATGAGGAGTGGACCTCCTTTACTGTAGGAAACTGAAGAAGATTATATGGTTTCATGACAGAAGATAGGTTGTCCCACAAGCGACAGAATCCTGATTTGCTAAACTTCAGCACTTCAGCTACCAACCAAGTATCAGTCCCTAACTCATTGATGTCCAGTGTGACACACGTGATCAATAAAGGCAGACAAATGGAATATTTGGGAAAGGCCAAAATGAAAAAGGTAAGGAGTAGGGGGTGGGGGGCGGTGGGGGGTGCGCGGCGGGGGGAGGAAGTGAAATGTAAACCTCTTCATTTACTAGTGCTATGTTGACAGAGCTCCCTTAGTCTAGGGCGCCTTGCTTTTCACGAGTTCATTTAAAATGAGAGAGGAGAAGCAACAAGAATAACTCCGTTTTAAACCTGCTTTCTCAGCCTCTGTTGCTGCCTTTTACTGCTTGACTGCCTTTGCACATTTATTTTTGAGCTGGACAATTACAACCCTGCATTTTGCCCATCTGACTTGTGTTTCCCAATTTCACCTGTATTTCATCTCTCCAAATAGCTGTTATTCATGGCTGATTACTAACCATTCCTCTGTGTGTCTGACCCATCTGAATAGCAGAAGATGTCTCCACATGAAGTAGAGGCTCTTACAGCCCACCCTCTGATTACACAGCAAATCACTTTTGAAGATTACATAATGATACATAAGCAATACTCCCATAAAATACAGCCCCTCATCCTAAAAGCAAGCTGATTAAACCCATGAGAGCTCACATATACAAGACCTCCAACAAGCTTTTGCCTCACAAGCAATGCTTTACTGTGTCTGAAGTTTCTTTCTGATTTGTAACTTCTGTTACACAGAAAAAGAAGAAGCATGCAGTAGTTCTGCAATTACGTGGTCAGAATCAGCCATGTAACAACTATACTTTCAGCCAGAACAATGAAAGCAATCATGAAGCAATTAGTGCAAGCGGCAGATGGTTTGCTGCTCTTTTTTTTTTCTCAAGACTGGCAAGAAAAAGTCATGACTGAGTAAGGGACTGGTCTGTCAGCAGTGGTAATTCAAGTCTGGTGCCCAAGGCAGAGACACAGGGGAGAGATATGTGAACAAAAGCAATCCAGTCACTGAAGCTTAATGAGATATTGCTCGTCAGCTGAACCACAGTAATTAACCACATTCACCCACACACAACACCCAAGAAACTGGGACATAAAATGACTTCAGTTAACACACATTTCCCTACCATTGAGTAAATCCCTATTCAACCAAACAAAAAAAGATCTGTAGTACTTATCATAGTGATAGACTCAGTGGGCTGTGAGGAGATTGAGGGATGATGCTATGTGACCCATTTCCTGTTCATTACAACTGAGCAAGGATAGACATGCAATAACTGCTGGCTTTGCCCTCATCAGTCCTGAATTGGATGGACAACTTCTGAGAACAAAAGCAGTCCAGACCCAATGTGATTCCTGTCTCTCCAGCTCTTGCTCTTTTCACCACCTGATTTTCCTGGTCCCACTCACTGCAATGACAAGATGCAAATGGATGGCAACAGTGCTGTGGCTTCCTAGAGGGAAGTAAACGTGTTTTCTAGTTGATTCCCACCTGACTGTCAACAGCAAAATTAAATGACTGCGACAATCCTAACTGCAACAATCCTAACTTCATGACTGAAAATGCCTCTTCAGTGGCATCAAAGTCAGTGATATCAAAATGTAAATTCCTTACCATGCAGATACGTTTCCCTTGCTTCCTCGGGTGACTTTTCATCATTGTGCACATGGTGCCTGAATCCAAGCAGTAATGGGGTCTTTTTCCTTAAACCTGGCCTTAGCATGAGATAGTAAAATAGCAAACAGCAGTGTTGTTTATTCCAAGCTACCCCACAGCTCCCATTGCAATTATCTAAATACGGACAGGACCTCTTAATTATTGTGAGAAAATTCTGCCTTTGGATATACATGCATGAAACCAATGGGAGTCATTTACACTTCGCCATGGGCTGAACTTGACCCTTAGTTTGAGTAACATTTAATTTAGTTCAAGCTGATTAATACTCTGCCTGTTGGTTGCCCTCTACAACAGTTCTTCGCCAAACCTCATTGAATTCAGAAAATGTATCCTTTAGGCTCTCAAGTAGAAACCAAGCCTGTGACTCATACCAATACAGAGTACTTTTAAAATTCTATTTTAGAGTTAATTGGTACAGATCTACAGACATTGTGCTACATGATTTTCCTCTTGCAACTACAGTATTGAATTACCAAAAGTTACCCAACTTGCTAATCAATGTCATAACACAAAGAAATTTTACTGTACAGCCTGCAGCCTCTCACCCAAAACACCCCATACACAAAACTACAACATCAAGACCATAAATTCAGGTTAACACACAAAAGGGTCTTTGGTTCTTATATCTGGATTGGTTTTCTATAGAAGAAGAGTGAGAGTTTCCTATGGAATACTGACAATATACTTGCTGGTAGCCATCTACCGTAAATTAGATGAGCATTAGCTGTATGGACTCTAATTCAGAATTATTTCCTGAGCAGGCTGAATACCACAACAGCTGAAATTCACATTCTACTATATCCTACTTTTACTTGACAAATTTACCACTGAAAGTTTCATTAACCCTCATGTAATAAATTTCCTGTTACTAACACACAGTAACTTTCGTTCCAATGGGTCCTAAAAGACAGCAGAGACCAGATTCTGTTGAGTCCAGAGAATTCAACAGCCACAAGGGTAAGGAAACATTTTGACTTTGTCTAATTACATACTGCACACCCAGAAATAATTTAAACTGCATCTTCTTCTGAACAAATTATAACCACAGTACACTCTACAAAATGCTGTGAGAGGGGTGAGTGAAAAACATTCATGGAAATGCCTTTACAGGAAGAATTAGCCAGGCAAGATGCATTTCTCATAGTTGGGAAGGATACTATGGTACAGTCCTGGAAGGATACAGGTTTTGAGTTTAAAGCACAGGACTGAACCTCTATTCCAAAAATTCCAATAAAATCCTTCTGTGACTTTACCTACTTATTTAGCTTCCTTATGCCTTTGTTTTCTCAGCCTTACAGTAATAATAACAACAAGCCTAATTTAGGTTAAAGGGAAATCAGCTGTTTAATGTTTGTAAAATTAATTCAAACACACAGATGAAAAACATCATGGAAATCAAACTGTTATGTTGATATTTACATTAATGTATAAGCCAAACTATTCAGCCAATAGTTTCATTATTGATTAGATTCAGATTCTCATAGATCCATCATATGTAAAACAAAGACAGACCACTACATTACTTTGTAGAAGCGCTTATATACTAGATGCCAAGATATTTCACTCTTTTACCCCGTTAGGAGATCAGCAAATTGTTTTGGTCTTTTTCCAGTTTTATTCAAAAACGACAAAATGTCAGGATGTGAAATCTGCCATTTCTCAGAGCGGTTTGCTGCAATGGTTAGTTACTTCACAGTTGAGTTTATCTGCCATTGACTACTAGCCATCAATTCTTGTTAGAAGCTTTTTTGCTAGTTCAGAATGCTTACTGATATGTTTTGTCTTCCCCCATGGAAGTATTTATGCACAACTACATAGTTTCTCTTTCATCTGCTTTTTGGTAAACTAAACAGATTAAGCTCTATAAAGTCCTTCACTGGAAGATGACAGACTTGTGAATATTGACGTACCTGATTTTCAAAAAGTTCTAACAATGAGGTCTCTTACAGTCAAGTCCCATTCTGTTGTCTCAAGTTGGGCAGCAAAAAATCAAGGCAAATTTCACAGCATATTTATTCAGCTGATGGATTACCCATACTGAAGGAACTAGAATTCAAAGGACATTGATTCACCGCTACTTTTCTCTTAGAAAATCAAAGGCTACTCAAAAATATGCCAACCAGATAGGAACAAGGAGTGTCTTTACTGTTCTTGGAGTTGGTGCTAGGCTGAAGCAAGAGAATTGTTAAATAAGAGGACAAAAACCCTCATTAGAGGTTATTATTCCAATCATGAAGTATCCTAGCTGTCTTCTCTGCCCATTGCTTTTCACATGATATTGCCAGGAGGACTGATGAATAAATTCAGGCTGCCAGGTCAGTCATAGAGGGCTAGGCTCCAAAAACTTAGTAGGTGCCCATGTCCTTTATTTTGCCTTTTACATTGAGGTTTACTAAATGTTTCTTACTTGGAAACACCAGTTTGGTATTTCCAAAGATTGTCCCAGTTATAACCCCCAAAAATTCACCTCTGTAGCAGTTATGTAGAGGGATGAGGAAACCCTAGGTTCTTCCTGAGCAAACAAAGAAAAATGCTACCAATGATACTTACCTTCTGATCTTGGCTGTACGCTAAGATCCAATCTTCCTGCTTGGGGTGGAAGAGCAGACTGTGGATGTAGAAGTTCAGACGGTATTTTTGATAGGTGGCCCCTTCATCAGAACTGATTAGTAAGCTGCTCTCAACTTCTGGATCAGTCAGCAGCATAATCTATATGGAAAAGACAGATGAAAATACAGTGGTGAAAAGAAGTCAGATTGAAAAGCAAGCCAGCAGCTAGGAGCTTCAGATAGGCTTATTAAATATGTCTATTTCAAGATGTTTCAATGTAATGTCAAAACTAAGCATAGCTAATCTTTGAGTAAGGAAAATAGTATACTTCAGCTATGTATATAAACACATAACATATGATTAAATAGGCAGAATGACTTCACCACTAGTTTAAACAGACCTAAATGAAGCTATGCTTAGATGACCTGGAAAATCAAACCTGAAACTTGTAACACCAGAGTGCAAACTTACTAACTTACCAGACAGCCACAGTGGGCTGCTAGGGTCTTCATGAATGATCTACTGAAGTGGCAGAAAAAAAGTTAGGTATTAAGAAAAAAAGAGACAGGGAGAGAGTAGAGAAAGATACAGAAAATTATCTCTAATGGTGAGGTTTGTTAGACCCTGGCAGAATTTTCAGAGAAGATGACAGTTTCATTGCCTGAAATGTTATAACCTGGCTGTCTGCAACAAGCAATCTTGCTTTGGCAGGAGAATACATCTGATAACATTCTGGGTTCTTTCCATCTCCAGTTTCTATGGTGCTGTGAAATATAGATTTGGTAGTGTATCAAAAATAATCGCCACGTAGTAAAGTTGCTTTCTAGATTTGTCCAAGAGTGTTAGTTCAGGAATGACAGAAGATATACAGCTTGCAGTTGTAGTAACTACTTCTCCCCATTAACTGTGGTATTAATTGGCCTGCATTGCTGATGAATCAGAGAGAATAATGAAATACTCCTCTTATGTGTCTCCACGAGAGAATATATGGGTTCGAGCAGTAGAAAGAGATCGTTCCAGTATTTCAGCAAGCAACAGAGTAATAGCCCTAAGGAAAGGGAATGAGGCACCATGAATGACAAACATGAAAAGCTCTGAAGCATATTTGCCTGGGAGGGTATTAAAGCCTTGAATGATTTTTTACTTCTTTTTTTTTTTAAAGTACTGGTACTGCTGTTGCTTTGCAAATTGCAAACACTGATGTGTTCTTAGACAAGCCTGAAATGAAATGATCAACACCTGGCATTTCTCAGAGCAAATTCCTGTTTGGCTTTGGGCACTGCAAAAATTATGCACTCCTATTCCTTCTCTTCCTTTCATTTAGGCAGGCAGAGTTGGATATAACAACTCACAACCTAGGAATTGTAGTGTGCCATAAATCTTCCTAGACATCAGATGCTGAAGATCTATTTGTATGTGAAGGTGTAAATACACATATAATCTACACAGGAAATGTCCTTCATTATTGGGTAACTGCCAGAGGATTTTAACTATCTCTAGAAATGCCCTTGGCAGCATAACAATTTGGCTCATGACTTGGAAGTTTGGGGTTCTTCAAAATCCCTGAACTTTAATATCCTGAGTGATAACCAATTACGTTACAAGTGGTAACCAGTTATGTTACCACACTGTATCTCTAATGTAAAATAGGGTAATGTTTCCATTGTAGCATAAAGGTACAGTCTGCTTTTGCATCTCTGATTTACTTTTGAAATCTTGTCATGAAAATATGCATTATTACAATTAAGCATTCTTATTTTCATTTAACACTTTCAAATATATCAAGCATATCATCGACATGACTTCTAAACTGAAGATTGCATGATAAAGCATTAACAATATCAAAATGTCAATATATAGATCATCCATGATCACTAAGTAGCCTGTCCAGCTTCTGAAGGAAAAAATGAATTGTGATGTTTATCAGTCGGCTCTTCTTACCAGACTAATTCCTGGGACAATGTTCCTATGGTTAACATTTATCTATTCAGTACTATGATTCAGGCATTATGATTTTCCTGTTTTTATGACTTCTTTCTTGAGTGGACTTTGTTTATGTTGGTATTTGAAAATATCACAGCACAGCATTAATTTGGACTACAGCAACTAGAGCAGAAATAAGCACAAATCAATGGGCTTGATCTGAGCTCCCTGAAGTTAATAAGAGCCTTGTCATTGACTTTGGATTGTGCCTCTAAGGCAAGCTGTTAATCAAGATCCACTCTAGTCTCACATATTTCCTTCTACCTACACGAGGAACTCATCTGACCTCATCACTGTCACATCCAAGCACATCACTGCCTTAACACATTTTCTGTCAGGCCACTCCTCTGAAGTGTGAAAGTGCTCTTATCTCTATTTCTTAGAAAGGGAATTAAGAGACAAACCGTTGAGGCACTGAAGCACCTAATTCCCCATTCAATCAATAAAAGCAAAGTGCCTAAACAGACTTGCCAGCACTTCTGACTTTGGCTTTAATCTGCTAACTACCACCCTGGGCTATTACTATTGTGTTTTCAGGTATCTATGGTCTCCAGAAGCCTTAGCTGTTGCACTGTGACAACGAGCCATTCTGTACATATGAAGTGTTTCATATGTTTTGCTATATATGTCAATAGCAATAGTGTCTTAGACGCAGTGGAGCTGTGCAGAACTGCTGCAGATCTATGCGAGTGCACATGGAGAGTGGGAGACGGGGGAGGGAGGTGACAGATGACTCTCTAGCCACTAGTCAGATTGTTACCTGTGAGACCAACTTTCAGTATTTTCATCAGCAATGTCTGCTCCACTGCTGTACCCTGTATTGCAAACCACTTTGCACAGATGCCATAAACCAAAACAAGCTAGAATTGACTAAGCAGTCACTACCCACATCACAGTCAGCACCATGTTTCTTACAAGGTAAGAAAAAGAAATTTAATTACAACATATCTGCATGTAAATAATCAGTTCCAAGCCAAAAAGATAGCATTTATTGGACAAGTAGCAGAAATTGATACCTGTATGAAAAATCTGCCAAAACAAGAGGGAAATGCTGTGTGAATCTACGTGAACCTCTCAGATCAGACCAGGAGTGTGCATCTGAAATGAATCTCCCAAATTCTGTGAGGAAACCTCTATAGCAAATTCTTACCTACTATGTTCTGGCTCATACCACAGTGATCTCAGAGCACAGGAACTGAATTCCCCTTCAAGGAAACTAAACCAGAATATACTTTTCTGGTGTGCATCTAATGTGCTGCAACCACTGCTGGACGTTTAGTTCACAGTATCAGGTTAGCACTCCTCTGAAGTCAGACCTTCTGCCTCCAAAATGCCTATATTGCAGATAGATGTCATCTCAACATCAATCATTTCATTCCACCAACCCACTTCCACTGAGCTGCACTACATGCTAACATAGTTGCAGCCACATTAGCTTAGTTTTATTGCCCAAGTTGCCTGGAGCATGAATGAGAAAGGAGGAAGGTACAATTAATTTTAATGGTTTTGTTGTTGCAGCATATGAAATACAGAGTAAATACATTTAAGAATTTTCTTTGAAATAAACAAAGCCAATTTCTGCTTTGAAGTAGTCTATTACCTATTGACTTGATGCAGTTGCTTATAACAGAAAATAAAAGCAGACAGAGACATGCTGAATAGGAAAAGCATGGAAAATAAAATCAACAACAGTAACAAAGTGAATCTAGGTTTAGAAGTCATAAAATTGAATACCTAAGAATTTCTAAAATAAGAGATTAGAATGGAACTATGTTCATAATTTCCGATTTCACTGTAGAAAGCATGTTGAATTTCCTTAAATGTAAGGTCCTCAAAGAAGAGATCTTGCTCTGTTTCTACACTGCCTAATACAACATATTACTGCTTTCTCAGCTAACACTGGTTTCTGGACAAGTATATTCTGGACATTACTGAGGTATCAACATGATGTTTGCACATAAAAATCGCACCTTAAATCTATCCAAGTTCTTAGAGCCTGTAGGGAAGGACAACCTAGCAGATGAAGTCTAAGAGGATTTTTGAGGGTTTCCCTTGCCAAAGGATCTTAAGTTGTCATGGGATAAATAACCTTTCCATAGATTAATTTATAATTAGAAGATCTGCATCAAATGTTAGGAAAAAAATCTTTCAGTTTTCACAATGGAAAGAAATGTTCATTTGGAATTTCCCTGATGCTTTGTGCTGTGCAATATATTCAATAACGATTTGGAAAGAAGGAAGGACAGGTAGGTGACAAAGTTTGCTAATGGCAGTAAGATATTCAGAATGACGAAAACAAAAGCCAGCTATGAAGATCTGTAAAAGGATTTCACAATACTCAGTACTCAAGCAGTAAAAGGACAGGTAAAATTCAGTGATGATATATGAAAAATACACAGATGGGGGAAAACAACCTCAGTGTAACAGACAGAACAACAGGCTCCGAATAAGTAATTCCTTTCAGGAAAGGAGTCTGGGGGTTTCTGTGAAAAGGTCTGTGAAAATAGAAGCTCAGTTTTCAGATCCTATCAAAAAACCTCATTACAGCAATAGGAATTACTAAGAAAGAATTTAACAGCATAACAAATGATGCTATTAGGCCACTGTAAAGTGCTCCCACAATTTTAACACTGGCTGCTATTCTCATCCTCCATCTTAAAACAACAACAACAACAAAAAAAAAGGCTATAGTAAAAAACACAGAATAGCTATAAGGGTGATCGAAGAAAACTATGAAATATTTTTCATACAAGCAGCAAATAAACTATTCAACTTCCAAAAGAGATAAACGAAAGGCAATTTCACCAAAGTCTAAAAAACTATGAATGACCTGGAAATGCTGAGATAACAGTTATTCACTCTGTCATAATACAAAATTCATGAGCATCAAATGAAATTATCAAGAGTGAGATACAAAACACACATGAGGCCATAACAAGGGAAGAGCTATGGATGTAATCCATCTGGACTTCTGTAAGGCCTTTGACATGGTCCCCTATAACAGCTTTGCTTAAATTAGAAATACAGATTTGATGGGTGGACTGGTTGGTGGATGAGGAACTGGTTGCATGGTCACATCCAGAGGGTAGTAGTCAACAGCTCAATGTCCAGATAGAGATTGGTGACAAGCGGTGTCCCTCAGGGGTCTGTATTGGGACCACTACTGTCTAATATCTTCACCAATAACATATAGTGGGAGCGAGTGCACCCTCAGCATGTTTGCAGACAACACCAAGCTGAGTGGTGCAGTTGACATGCCTGAGGGACGGGATGCCATCCACAGGGACCTGAACAGGCTTGAGAGGTGGGTCGATGTGAACCTCATGAGGTTCAACAAGGCCAAGTGCAAGGTCCTGCACCTGGGTTGGGGCAACCCCTGATATCAATACAGACTGGGGGATGAAGGGATTGAGAGCAGCCCTGAGGAGAAGGACTTGGCGGTACTGGTGGATGAAAAGCTGGACATGACCCAGTAACGTATGCTCGCAGCCCAGAAATGCAACTGTATCCTGGGCTGCATCAAAAGAAGTGTGACCAGCAGGTTGAGGGAAGTGAATCTCCCCTTCTATTCAGCTCCTGTGAGACCCCACCTGCAGTACTGCGCTCAGCTCTGCAATCCTCAGCACAGGAAAGACATGGACCTGTTGGAGTGGGTTCAAAGGAGGGACACGAAAATGATGAGAGGGATGGAACACCTCTCCTATGAGGAAAGGCTGAGAGAGCTGGGGTGGTTCAGCCTGCAGAAGGCTCTGGGGGCACCTTATTGCAGCCTTCCAGTAC
>JAVJGI010000065.1:21300793-21346054 GCA_035590275.1 Ibycter americanus | reverse complement strand
GAGTAGATGACCTTTAAAGGTCCCTTCAAACTCAAACCATTCTATGATTCTGTGATTTTTTGCCTGATTAAACCATGAAACTCCTTGCTATAGTTTGTTGTAGATGTCAAAAAGTTTATATGAATAGGAACAATGAATAGATAACATTCCTGGAGGAAAAAAAGGAATAATAAAAAACATCAATTCAAAAATATCACTGTTGGCTCAGGAATCTAAACCACAGATTGCTGAATTCTGGGAAAATATTATATACTTCCCTGACCTGACACTTCCCTCTCAACAGAGAGTGCGATTGGTTAAGATTCAGTCTGATTTAGCATGGCTGTTCTTACATACGTCACTGGAGAGTGAATGAAAATAACTGGTAACCACATTATCAGCTCGGGTGGGCTGATCTAGCAACTTCTTATGTAAAGAATTGGGCTCATCATTTTTATCTTGACAGTTTTTAAACTACCTCTGATTCCACCATTACAGAATAAAGCTATTAATGCATGAGTAGAAAGGCATACATATCTGCCTCTCACTTCCAGCAAAAGCCCTTAGTAAAGGGAGACCAATCTCAGAGCACCTCTGGTCTGGTTTATTGTTGTCTTATGTTAAATGTAAACGAAGAGTGAGGATAAGCCAAGATTCTACTTCTGTCCAGCAAAAGTAATTCCTCTCTGTTCAGATCAGTGCTCAGCAATGATCAGAATCTGCTTACTCACACCACACACAGCAAGCACACGCTGCACTTCCTGATGCTTCAGACTGATTCAGTTTTTTCTCTGTAAAAAAAGTCAATAAAGTCAACACAGGATTTTGCAACCAAATTCAAGGCATCTATTAATCATCCACCCTCTGAAAAGGGAGAAACTTGATTTGCTTTTTCTAGAAATGACAAATGAAAACAAAACATAATTTTTAGGTCTTAAACAGGCCACCCTTTTTTCACCCCTTTTTTGGTGCTAACTCTGCTGACAGCAAATTGCCCTTGACAATTGTGTGGATTTTTGCTGTCCTCGCAAAGAAATCCAGGAATGCTTTACAAGAGGATTCTGATTCTGCTTCTACAAATGGAAATGTGATCCTTATACAACTGCCCTGAATGCTAGATTCAGCGGCTTAGTCAGAACAAGTCCAGAACTGCTCTTTTATTTTAGCCCTGTATATCTCTACTTGGACCATATTTTCTCTAACATTTTGTAGGAAAGAGCATAGTGTCAGAAAATAGAACAGTATGAAAAAAATACAAATATATTTCATAGATTCACATGTTCTTTTATTCACTTCTGAGGTATCAACAAATCTGAGTTATATCACCTGACCAGAAGTCGGGATGAAAGTGCAAATCGGGTTTAATCTACCGAAAGAACCTTCACCTTCCTCACCTATTACATGCTTCATGCATAGACCCAACACTGGCAACACACATGGAACAAGTAACATTTCTCACAGGAAAACATAAGAGTAAAGTAAGGCAAAAGAGGAAATCAGAAAGGAAAACCAGAAATGCCCTACTCTTAAAAAAACCAGGGCATTCCCTACTTAAATTCCCCAAACAGTTGCATTTTTTCCAGCTTCTCTGCACGCCAGTTACATAATTTTAGAGGGTTGTGGGGTTTGGTTTTTTTAACATGGTATTTGATTGCAAGAGCATCAGTGCTATGGAGTCCCAGCATAATGAAATGTAATTTCTGCCACTTTACATATCACTTCTGAATTTGGATTGCCATTTACAAGACATGAAGATTGCATGAAGAGAGAAGCTGATTCTCCAGATACAGTGATTCACACATGCATTTTAAAGCAACATGCCCTTAACTAATCGAACTAGTTCATTGCGTAAGCTTTTGCAAGACCTAGAATAAGAAATAAAATTAAACATGCCAAAGAAAGGAACTGCTTTGTCCATGACATTGTGAAATAAATGCAAGACAACTGTAAAGCAAATTAGACTAACTCCTTTTACAGGACTGAGTTGCTGGAAGCAGTAAATGGTTTCAAGAGCAAATAAATTAAGGACAAAATTAGCAAAAAGAAGTAACTCAAGCATTTATTTGACTATTAACAGAGAAAGAGGAGACTGAAGCCTTTGTGAAGTTTAATAAGCTTTACTCATGGGCTAACATCAACTGCTGTAGAACTGTGCTCATGAGTAATGCCACCAAAATTTGGCCCAAGTCTCTGCTTTAAAATAAATTGGCTAATAGTATTAGCACCTAAATGAAAACATGAAATGAGCTAGAGCTGACAGTTTCGAAGCTGTCTCTAACGCCAACTAAAAGACGAGGTTAGTTGCTGAGCAATTTCATTAAGACACCATTAAAATAATACACCAATAATTCAATCAAGGCATTATGAAGTGTTTTATTGCCAGAAGTTCTTGTTAACTCAGAAAGTGCAGTAATTTTGTAGGGGAAAAAAAGATTTCAGTGACAGAATTACACTTTCAACATTAAAGAGAAAGAAAAAATAATTGCCTTTGAATGATGACCTGGTTTGGAATAGTCTCAGAAAAAAAGTAGAAATGACCACTTTAACAGAAGGAAAAGTTCTGTGGACAAGTTATTTTGCAACTATAACTCAGTGACTTAAGAATAAAAAGGTTCTTATTCATACAAATACACATAACCGAAACTCATTGAATCGGTCTCCACTTTGCTAATATGGAGAGTAACATACTCCATGTCTCCCCCAAATAAAACTATACTCATGCTTACTAGACAGTGCAGTTCAAATTCAGACTCAGTCCAGACCTGGATGGTGGAAACTCTAGCCTCATTTCCCCCAAGAACCCACAGAAGGTCTATAACTGGTAGGATGCCACCATCTTCCTCAAATCTTGCCTGTTTAAAGGTAAGAGAAATGATGTTGTAAAGGGTTCAGATGGTGAATTCGTCTTGTTTGCACACATGAAAGATTTAGTACTCATTGAGTGATAAGACAGTCTCATCAGGAGAATACTAGATGGCAACGGACTATCTTTTAAGAGAGAAAAATTATCACCTGCCAGTATTTTTGAAAGCTAGGATTGTATGCTGTTCCTAATAGAATTGTTGAGAACTGCATTTGGCATCTTGATGAATGTGGTTTGAAATAAAAAGCTGGCTAGTGGCTGGAAAAAAGAATCCATTTACCTGTTCTGTATTAGCGAAGAAGTTCATTACAGGCCAAAAGTGACTGCAAAAGAAAGCAGACAATGAAATTTCTTGTTTTTATTATGTGTGGGAATCATCTGGCTTTGTTTTACCAGACAGAAAAAATTAATGTATGTATCAACAACAACATAAAAAAAATGAAACAAACACTGTATAACTCCCCTTTATCCAAGCCTCAGCCAGGGAAATAAACACTCACTTCTGAAAATCTGCTGATAGCCTCTTCAGTTATACAGAATAATACCATTATTTAGTGAAAGTCCAAAACAATCTCAAAAGAAAGAGAAGAAATTTTGGAAGCAATTTTTAACCTTAGGAATATGTCTGCCTCCCTGTGTTACACTTAGCCAGAAAACAGCATGCATCTATATGTGGAAGTTATCACAAAATACATGAGACATCAGTAGCTCTTCTGTACAGTTTCCTGTTGAAAGGTTTTGGAATACTAAAAGTATGAGAGATTTTACTAATTTTTACAGCATATGCCTATAAGTGGCTAAGCAAAGAGCATTGAAAAACCACAGAATCCCACCACATACATATGCTAACCAGAAAAACACCCAAATAAACAAGAAAAGGCATTTCATCCGTTTATAAAGAACATTCCTCTATGCATCAAATGGAAAACACCGCCAGCTGTCTTAGCAAACACATGTTTTAAAATTACATTTCCAGAAACTAGAGCAGTCCTGTTACCCTATGCGCTGAATAAGGCCACTGATTGGCTACCTTGGCTGAACATGTTTTCCTTCTGTTGCGGGATTTAAGAAAAATATGGCCTTAAACACTGATAAGCTGTCTAATCCTCTGTGTTTTGTCTCTAGCCCATTCTTGGTTGAGCACAATATTTGGAGTCCTATCCAGATGCTTTTTAATGGACTTTATTAAGTCATAAAAAGTTTTTGACTAATAACTGTGAGCTTTAAAAAACTTATTTCTGATTGTTCCAGGTGAATAAAAGGTTACTGCAGCTTACTGTTCCCCCTTCCCATCTTGACTGAAATAGTTAATATTTTGTAATAAATAAAAATTTTAATTTTCTCAATACCTAAACATACAAGTTAAACAAAAAACTTCTTTTTCCATGTTTAAGAACATTTCCAGAATTACAACTACTGTTACAATCTTCAGTGAGAATCACAAGCTTAGCAGCTGGCAATTCAGCGTTTCTTTTTCAAGCATGGTACACAACAACAGCTTTTCATTATTACATGACTGCTCTCTCAATGCCAGTGAATAAGTACTAGTAACCCTCTCTATCTTGAACAAAGCAAACCCAAATCAGTATTAGTGTATTAACTGTATTAATGAACAGTTGCTCTTATTGTTGTTCAGCTTTCTCTACTTTGACTAATCCCAGTTTAATGTGGTTTCTCCACATTATCTGAATTTTCATACCACCAAAGTCTGAGGTATAGGGCTGGATCAATGCAATATAGACTCGTGAAAAACAAACATGAGGCTGAGACATCTGTGCAGATGTGATTCAGTTGTTCTCTCTGCTAATCCTACTCGATATGAATGGAAATATAAAGAAAGTCCAGAGGTGCGGGGGAGAAGAGTTTTCCTAAGACAGAACAGATACAATAACCACCTCTCCTTACTTGGAACTTCAGAAAGCATCTGAAGCACCGGGTGGGATGGGACTGATCCTGTTTCTACCAACATCCAAAAGAGGGCAGTGCACCCACACACAGCCCAGCTTGTTACTCGCAGCTCATCTGCCGGGGGACATTCATCAAGTGGACAGACTGCTACCTACAGCCTTTTCTCTCTGTGGCTGAGCTTTGGCAGAAGCCCCATTCTCAAAGGTGCCTCACCTTGGACCAGACTTGAAAAGATTCAGCTACTTCTTTTTCCATTAAAGGTGAAGAAGTTGCCACATCTTCAGGTTTTTTGTGCGCTGCTGAGTCACTGCTTGTGGGTTGGACTGTGAACAGACAAACATCGACCTTCACCTTCCCAAGAGTAAGCTGCAATCCCAGCAGCTAGGGTGAATTCTTAAAGTATATGCCTTTGTTTTGAGGAAATAACTTTTAACTAAAGGAGGAAAAAAGATGAGATGGGAGAGAAAGGAGTCCCTGAAGATTATCATCACTTGTAAAATCTTAGCTTTTTAAGTGCAGCTTCTATTTCCATTACTCAAGAATTAAACAAAAATAAAGATTCTACATTTTGTCCTTACTTGAGTTAATGCACCTAGCGTCATAATGAAGACTGTAAAAAAAGAAACAAACTCATTTGCATCATCCTTATGCAAAAATAGAAATGTAATACTAAAAACAATAAAGAAAAACTTTCATTAATATAACTTCATAGACTACTGCAGGATGTTTCAGAGCGATATTTGCTTTATCTAGAATTATAAAGTGATTTATAATTTATATTATTTAATTTAGGTAGGTAAAGACCTCTGGAGGTCTTTTACTGCAAACTCCTGCTTCATAGTGAGCTTTGAAGGTACAGATAGATCCTCAGAACCTTGTTCTGTCAATATTTAAATACTTTCAAGGATGAACATTCCACTAACTCTTCGGACCTATCCAATCTGAAACTGTTTAGTTTCCATTCAGTGCTAATCTTAATTTTAAATGTCTAAGGTTATAATGTCAGTTTTATAACGAACAGGAACATGTTCAGTTTTACATTCTTTTTAACTTAAAGATCCATCTGAACTTAGCAAGACCTTTGGAAGCCAGAAGGGCTGTATGAGCCCAAAGCACCAAGGTTAGTTTCACCCGCCATGATCCTGTAGCAGTGCTGAAAATAGAATTCGTCAGGCTCAGCTTCTAATCACGCGCATAAACATTAGCTCTGGAGCAATCAGTTCTGGGGGAAGGAAAAGATTAAGCTTCTTGGGTTTTCAAATCTCCCTCAAATCAAATTCCAGATTTTTATCTCTTCATTCCACAGTCTGTTTGGTCTAATTTAGTAGCCTGACATGGAATCAAATTTTCCTATTCTTGTTTCATTATTATTACACACTGCTTTCTCTTCTTTTACATACATTTGACATAAAAAGCTTTATCACTGAAAAAAGCTTAAAAATCTATTCCTTAAAACTGAAGTAAAATACAGTAGAAACTTCCATTCTGGAATAAAATCTAATTCTTTACAATGATTGTATATGATTATTATATTTTGAGAAGAAATAAACAAACTTGGGAAAGCTACAGTACTATAGGCACTTTATTTTGGACAGCGCAAACTAGTTTCAATTATTAATCATCTGTTCTTTTGCAACAGATGTTCTGCATTGTACTGAATGGGGAAAAAAATAAGCGGAGACATTCTTACAGACTTACTTGCTCAGAGGAGAAAAGAAACCTCAGCTTTGTAGAGATCTAGAATGAGTTGTGTTCATACGTATTGCCTGTACTTTGTTCTGTTGCTCAGTAAAGCATTCCTTTCATTAAAGAATCTTACGAGATTAATTAGTTAATTTTCCACACCAACTTTGTGGTAGAGAATGAAAGTGCACTTATCAAGAGGGAAAATTACTTGGACAAACTCCACTAATCAATCAATGGCACAAAAAGAAAGAAGCCACTTGCACTGTAAGCGTATTACAAACAATAGCTATCTTCTGGCCCCAAATATCGGGCCCTAAGGGTCATTAATCCTAATCAAAGCAAAAGGAGACTTGGCCTAAAAGTACGGTAACCTAAGAAGAGCTACAAAAGCGACATGGAAAAGAGGAACTCTAAGAGAGCAGTTAGTGATAAATTCACAATCCACGTGATCTTCCTTCCTCTTTCGTGTGATATCACCTAACATGTACTTGAACTTCTAGTGCTTTGAACTTAATCCTGAGAGACGTCGAAAACAGCCTACAAGCATGGGTGACATACACCCTGAGTTGTAAAGTTTATAGACACATCCTCGTTGCCTATAGACAGTGTGGTGCACCCCATTATCAGGGTATAAACAGGGATAGCCTGGAGCAGGAAAAAATCTTTACTATAGCGTGAAGATGGATGAGTAGATGGCTGCTCAATACATTTCAATCCCTGGCTACAGGAAATCAGGAATTTACCTGGCCTGAGAGATTTACCATTTCAAGAGGGTTTAGTCTGTTTATTTTTATTAGGCCTCATGAACACTCAAATCTTTGCAAGACTTTTTTATCAAATCTACAAGAGACACTACTCCAAAGTAAATAAAGCTCATTAAAAAGGAAGCTTGCCATGATGTTCATCTTTTACGCCCCCGTTTTCCATACCTAGTTTTCCATTTCCCCTGGTTATGCCTCTTTCATATCCCCCTACAGTAAGGTTTTCCTCTTGGGAGTGATGTTCTCAGGTGGTTCATTGTCTTCAGTCAGTCTCTATCCCTAGACATATATACATGCTCTATAAAGAACGCTGTATTAAGAATGATTATGCCACTACAAGAAAGACTCAGACTCACCTAGACACAACTATTATGGTACGAAGATGCATAAAAAAAAAAAATGCAAGCAGAGGAACAGTAATACCAGATTGGCTACTGGAATGAGGATAAATTGATAAGAAAATTGCACGCTTTTCAGCCCTTAAAACAGAGGAATAATAAAATATCTCCTGCTTTCTCTCAGCCTTCCACAAATTAGAACAATTGGGAGGAGTAGGAGGGAGAAACACTACACTCTAATACCGCCACATGAGGCAACAAGACCATGGTCTCACCTCAAACTTTTTGGCACGGAGACCTCTTGCACCCCCAGTGTTACGTCAGTGCATGCAATAATAACTAGAGCTCATAGAATCAGAATGGTTTGAGTTGGAAGGGACGATTCAGATCATCTAGTACAACCACCCTACCATGGGCAGGGACATCTTTCACTAGATTAGGTTGCTCAAAGACCTGTTTCAGATCTGTCTAGCCTTCACCCTGCCTCTACCACATGCAACTCCATTACAGTGTGAAATTTATTTCCTTGAGTCAGGGACATTTCAGAAAAATGAGAGAAGAGATGGGAATGGTGACAAGTTGCAGCCATGAATTTAAAAAAAATGTTAACATAGTAAGCAATTTTAAATAGCAGTGTTGATGGTCTGCTGATGGTCTCTGCTATATCACAGTTATGCCAAGCTTGGACAGATGGTCAATTCACTAAATACTTTGTTTCATAGCCAACTGTTTCAAGCCATGCCACATGCCTCTGGCTAGCCCTGGCACCTGGGTGGCATTGTGCTGTTTAATATTTCAGAGGCTCTTACTATTGCCCGTTTTGTAGCATACCCAAAGTGAAGAAACAAGGGGAAGGGAACATCACAAAGCTACATGCACCTCAAACTGTGGGCAGAGGAGCCCTGCTGGTTCCAAGGACATTTTTATCTGTACCTGCTCACCTCCATCTCTCTGCATAAGATTCTTATCCCTCTGTTCCTTACAAATGCTCTCATCTTATATTTCACCTAAAATCCACCAGCTGAAACTGTTCAATAAATATGGCTGATTTTATCCAAAACACTATAACCAGCCTATCAGTTCTCAGGTGGGAGCTGGTGCCTCCAGCAAGAAGAGTCCTTATGAACCACTGGAGTTAGTAACGACTTTGAATAGTAGTTGTTTGAACCAGGTAGCGTTGGTAAGAAACTGCTATTTTTCCTTAAACTGTTTAGCCCTAACTCGCCAAATTCTTGGGACTGACTTCATTGTAGCTGGTGACATTATACCTGTCTGAGGCAAGTATCAGATCCTTTAGTATCTGCTGCTTTCATGTTCTGAAAGTAAGAAAGTATAACCTTAACAGAAAGTATAACAAGATAGAACTTGGCGTATTCAGTTGTTCCCCAAGATATATGTTCTGGGTGGTATAAAGGGTGCAGGGGGGGAGAAGTAAAAGTACAGTTTCTCACGATAGTTATAAATGTTTTGAAAAAAAGTAATTTACATTTCAGACTTTTCTTTTTCCCTGAAATTGTAGGGAACCTATGTGAAGGAAAATGAAAACTTACATACAGTAAAAAAGCAGTAAGTTTACTAAATTGTCTGCAGAAATAAATGGTATTTTCAGATAGTGGAAGATTTCTTCCATTTATTTTGCTCATATATTTTACAAAAACGCAGACAGTATTTTCAAACTTTACCTGAAAAACAAGAAACTGTCTACAAAAAGTCATTAATAATCTCATTTCATTTAGGACTTTTATTTACCTTTTGGTTGTTCTTGAGGTGAGAAAAGGTTTCATTTGGTAATGTTTACATTACTTCTTAAAGCTTTTCTGTGGAACTTTGAGGTCTAGAAACTTTATTTTAACAATAAATTAAACTCTTTCCAATTTAAAATTAATTCTACCAGCTCACCACTTTAGAAAGACACTTATCATAAGACTCCTGACAAAATCATGAGAGCTGGCATCACAATTCCTGCACTGAGAGTTACGCCTCTTTTCTCTTGGGAGATGGCTATACAATCTAATGGTTCTTAGTGATATTTTCTGCCTAGATTTAAATGGAATTTCTTTCAAGTAATTATCTATCTTTCAACACACATCTATGCAACAGATTATCGTAATAGCTGAGCATACATTTGCTGGATCAATATAAACTTTGGCATGGTACAGCTGGTTCTGCTACTTCTTGATTTTTAGGTGTGGAGATGGAAAAGATGAGCACAGGGACAGGAATTCAGCATGAATGAAGTCTCTTGCTTGAGGGTGTGAATCAGTATCGTTTTCCTAGCCTATCATGGTCATCAAAACAAGGTGGGGAGGAAAATCAGAAAGACACTTTCTGGTGAGTTCTCTGGCAGTGATGAGAGTGAGCAATGAAATCCCCTGTGATTTTAATAATAGGTTCACTACACCAGACCAAACATTTCAAGCAGCATGTTGAGTCTGTCCTCCTGTGCCATTGAAGTCAATTTCAAAAGGCTGTTAGAGAAAAATCAAAGATTCTGCAAATAAAATTGGTGACATGTTGGAAAGGTAAGCTTAGACTCTGAGCTGTGAATGAGGACAGTGGAGGTTCTTTCTCTGTTAACTACAGTAAAGAAGACAAGCATGCATTTACAGCAGAAAACACCAAAGACAGCACAGTCTCCCAACCTTGCCTGTTAATTTTTCAGTTCTCACCAATCAGTGAATAAAGCCTCTTCAGATTCATAGCACAGTTCTGTTCTACTACCTACCTGCTTCCAGGCTTTGGGTCATCTTTATCCAGGATATGTGCTCATACAGCTGCAAATTCTTCCTTACTCACATAAGCAAGTGCGCCTTTCCCAAATATATGACATGATACTTTCTATACCTCTGAATCCCAAAGCAGTCTCTATGCATTGGCTTTGTTGAAGCTCCATGCTTTGTTTCATTTTGGGTTGTTACATAGTAATTCTGAAATGTTCTTTAAAATTTCTCCTTAGTTTAGTTTCAATTTTTCCCTCTGACTGAGAATAAAGCACAGCTTCACAAATTATGTCTACAGCTAGTTCTTTTTATGCACATTTATCTGATTTGCTTCTCTCCAAAGCATTTTTTGTATTAATGCATTAATTTCATAATCACTTCAAATTATGTTCCACATTGCATGAACAATTGGGGAATTAGCATCTGCTTGCAAGTTGTTAGCTTGGCTTTTTATTTCTGTTGCTGCAGTTGATGAACTCAAATTATCCATACTGAATGTGCCTAAAAAGAATTCCACCTCCAACAATAAATAATTCTCTTTACTTTCTGGATTGGTTCTTGTTAAGGGAATTCAGTGCAGTCCGTTAAGCAATAACACAAAACACTGTTTTTTCATTACCAGTTTTGGTATAATGGTTGAATTACTATGTAGAGTCACTCCGAAACACTCTCACACGGTCTTTCACATATGCACCTAGGTAGCTATTCCGTCAAATTTTTCAGTTTGTTATTACCCTCTGGTTACCATAATGCTGGGTCTCAAATGGAACTACAGTGTCACAGACCACCTGTGATATCGAAGCAACTTCAATGTGAGCATTAAGATCACATTTAGCAAGGGCACCGTTGCTCATCCAACAAAGACACAGCATAGCTGTTTTTCAGAGATGACTTCCTGAGCCTGTTCAGACACATGTACCTGAAAGCTGTTCTGGGTCATATCAAGATGTTGAAAGAGCATGAGAGATAAAATATTCATGAGGAAATGATGCCCCATGCCTCATTTCCCTCCTTGCATATACCATACGACACCCAAGATGGATGACAGTGTAGAAAATAAGGGGTTCATACTAATACTATGTTCCAGAGTTGCTGATGCTTCTCCTCCTTGACCCTCTTGTCTTTCCCTTTTCTTTCCATGCAATTTGCTCTCTTCTAGAGCATTTCCTAAAAGCTTTTAAATGAAAGTGACAAAATGAGTATGATACCTCAATCTGCTGGGATTTTGTTACTACCCTACCTTCAATTCATGATCTAATCTACATTTACAATGTCTAAAGCAAAGGATCAGCATTCTTGGTTTGTCTTCATATACCACCATGGCAGGCATGATCAATTAGTCCAATACAGATGGCAAACCAATTTTTAAAAGAGAATCTCAGCTGGTGCAAAAGCCTACTGAGGCTAATAGAGCATGATTAGAAGTTAATGGCACTATTAGAGGTTGAACAAACTGAGGCTATACTTTTCTATCTTCATCCCTTAGTGCACAGTTTCATCAATGAGAACAAAGTAGGCTCCCGTTTTTTTTAAGAGCACTGATTTTACAGAACTACTGCAGCAAGTTTTATGTTTTGATGTTATTACCTCCAGAGCCTTCTTTAAGACTGAATGTCACCTGTCTATGTCTCCAGAGACATCCTGAGACTTCCTAATGGAAAGTTCAATCTATACCCCTCCTTGGCTTTTTAATAGTGTGACTAAAGCTTTTAGAAGTCACACAGCTGTGGAGCTTGCAAGAAGACTTTCTTGCACAATAGACATTATAGCTAATTGCCCTTCTATAGTAGTCACTAGAACCAAACCAGGTCAAAGCATTGCTAGATTTCTGTATGAATATTGCTACAACAGAACTTACCTTTCTACTTAAAATAGAGCGTATGAGAAGGGCCATAAAAACCTACTCTCATTTCAGGTTTTTTTAAAAGGAATAAAAGATGGTGGGTACTTTAAAATGACCTTCTTAGCTGTGTAGCTGATCTTGCTAAATCAGAATCCTACTCATTATTAGACTGATTGCCAAAACCTTACAGAAGTAATCCTGCAATAGCGAGGAATCATAGTTAGCAGCATTTTTAAAATTGACTGTTTCAAGAGCACACTAGAATTTATGGTATTTTTGCTTTAGTGACTTGATGTCATTATGGAGTCAAACTCAAAAATCACCTTCTGCTTCTACTCTTAGCAAAGTTCTTTGAGAGCATGAATTGTCCTATATCATACTTCACATCAGGTATTTGGGTGTCTGCTTACCAAACTTCAATTAATGTTTGAAAGGCTGAGGCACTAATGACTTTAAGCAGTGCTATTACTCACAAGATGACAAAGGAAACAGACTCAGCGTGTAATGCTTTAATGGCTTCAAACAGCTGGGGATGTTAAACCGTGTGATAGCTCACTTAACTTTGGAGAGTATGGAACAAATTTAACTCAGTCAATTAGCTGGCTTAAAAGATGGCGATGCATTTTTGTTATCAGAAGCCGATGGTCAGTATCAGTTTCAGCAGCGTAGATATGCAACAATGGCTGTTCAGTGCCCATGACTTCTAATGAGAATTTGATCAATAGCATTTCTAATGATACAATTCAAACTGTAATGGGGCTGTTTCTGGTGACAGGGAAAGTTAGGAATTATTATATCATCAGCCACCGCAAATTCCAGTGTTGCCCATTTCTTGTTATTCCACCTGCTGCTTAAAATCCAAAATGTATTTCTTCAGTTGTCTCTGCCCAGTCCAGCCCCTACATTGAAGACTCTTAGGATCACAATGCTTAGATGCTTACAGTTGCCTACTAATCATTTGTTATTTCTATAAATCTTAGATGTATTAGGTGAGAGCAAAGCTACCAATTCTTACTATTCAGGCAGCCTCAAACAGGATCATATACTACCAGTATTTTCTTGTGCTACTTCCTGGATGATATTCCAGATAGACACACGTTGATGTCCAAGTCTCTCAGTTTTTCAGTGATGCAGACAAGGTTAGTTGATTGGATGCTCCTAGCAATTGCTCTGCATTTCCACTCAACATGTAAGGTTTCCTTTTCCTAAACTTTCTCTGGCCATGTTCAGCTCCCAAGGAAAAAAGAAATGATAGGCCATTCTGGCCACTGGGAATACTACCACCACTGCCATAGGGGGCAATAGCATAACACAGTGCAACTGACTTCTCTGTAATATCTTTTGTGTGTAAGTTGAAAAGGTGCCCCAAACATATAATTTCAGATGGCAGTACATTCCTTAAATAAAGAAAACAAGATGTGATAAGCCAGTGACGGAAAGAACACGTTCCAGACAAATTGCAGAGAGATCACACAAGCATGGGAAAAAGTGGAAAGCTGAGGGAATAGGATCTAATAACTTTACTACAGAAAAGGTTCAGGTAAGTCAGAGGCCAGAGAGGAGGCCTTCATTCTAAAGTGAAATTTCAGAACTGACTTGACTCAGTTAAGACAAAGGCGCCAGAATTACATGCAGTGAAAAGCCTTTCGCGACAAATACGGTTAGTGTGAAAAACGGTGAGAACAGAGGTGAAGCCAAACAATATGGTGAAGCCCCTACTATGCTGGATCTTTTCCTGTCATAGTTCAAGTCATAAAAGTGTCAACTACATTTTGTTCATGCACTGTATGTTCAAAGATCCTCAAATCATAGGGATCACACTAATGAAACACATCAGTTTAATTTCATTCCATGTGTGTGGGTAAATGAAAAAATTATATGCGCTAAGAAGTCTAGAAAAGAAGTAAAAACTGGCTATATAAGTCAATTCCCACAAAGCAAGGTAACTGTCCCTTATTTTTTGTACATTAGTTGCCCATTTGTACACATTTCTCCTCACTTTCACTAAGGAGTAAGCACCATCAAATTTATCACACTGTAAGAATAAGCATATGGACAGTTACTATGCAGTAGCTAACATGATGGAAATCAACAGCCCGACATGCCTGACAGTAACGTGTTATGGAGACATAACCAGAAGTATAAAACAATTAAGGACTGGCAGTCAGAAAGAAACAGGCAAAAATTCAAGAGTCTTAATAGTCTTGGCAACCAACTCTAACCACAGCCACTCCTCATAAATACATTATTAAGCCCAGTCATTAGAGATAAATGGAGCATTCAAAAAAATGTATCCTTCTCTAGATGATGCACTAACCCTGCTAAAGGAATACTTCGGCACCGTACAGAGCACACAGAGAGACAGAGTTCATGCTGAATTTTCTGCTACCCTTAGTGTACTAGTAGAAGAAACCTTCTCTTGAGGCTATACTATGTTCTAGGGGAATACAGAACAGAAGAGCCACTAGCATACACTGAACATCCAGGTCCTTGAAAATGAAGATATGATAGATTTATATGGTCATATCAATAAACTCAAAGGAGGTCTTCCTGACTATAGTGGATCATTAAATAGTGCTCAGAATTACAAGTGGTATGTTTTTGTCATAATTATGGAACGTGGTGAAGACGTTCTTTTTCACATAATTGCTTAATCTTCTGGAGTCTCCCACAAGGTATTTGCCACCCTCATCAGTTGACCTGTCACTATAAAAAACAGAATTCACTGAACTGGAGCTAAGAACATGACAAATAGCAGACTTTTCCAGGGCTTTTTGTTGAATAAATTATTTGAAAAGTATTTCCTTAACCAGCTCGCGTAATATTATTCTATTGTACCTGACCCATCAAAAAAGTGTCAGAGAGGTCTTTTTTCCCCATTTCCCCAAGTTCTAAGAGATAATACTGTGCCCAATTGTTAACATTCAAAAGCAGAGAAATTATTAATATTTCTATAACCAATTTGTGAAGTTTAAATTATTTTCACTTTAGAAATAATTGGCATCAAATTTACATCAATCTCATAATGATAATTATATCTATCTACCATTGATTTCTATGGGGCAAATGATCTCCAGAAAATTTGATTACTTCACATGCATTCATTCAGTGATCCTTTGAATATCATAAGTTTAGCAAGCGTTCTCAGCTTCACTTTTAATCATGGAAAGATGTCACAAATCAATTAAACAGCACATTCATTAAAGGACGTAAGAAAGCCTGTGCCAAACCTCAAATGCTCGAGTGCAATACGTTCAATAGAAGACTATCCTTCTTCCTATAACATATTTGTGGGCCAAGTATCTTCTTTGGTGGACAATCAGCCTATAGCCATGCTGTCAACAAAGAAAAGAGTTGTTGACAAACACAAACTTTGTGACATTTCAATGCCAATCTCTGAATAATTTTGCATACAGTGATTCTCTCATTTTAAAAAGGAAGTTAAAATTCATCCAGCTGAATGCCCCAGTCTGAGAAAAAAAGTCTCAGGCAGAGATTACACATTACTGGAAGTTGGAGGTAAAATGGTTCCTTCAGGTCACTAGCTCCATACCTATGCTTTTAAAGAATATTTAATTTGGTTTATATACCTTTTGTCTTTTTGTTAAGTTCCAATAATCCTGAAGAACAGAGATGTTTACTGTTTCTTTTCACACACTGTCATTGTTAGATAGGTCTCTCAAACGCACTTGCACAAAGTCTTTTTGAACGGCTTTATGAAAATCCTGCATCCTCTCTGATGTTTGATCCAAAGCTCCCTGGAGCGAAATCTCTCCAAAGGATTCAAGTCCCTGGAGGCCTGAAGTTATTTATTAATTCACAGAACACATAAAAAAACCCACAGCAAATGGGTATTCCCTCACCTCTGTTCAAGTGCCTTAAGCATAAATGCAGACAGAGTATTACTTTTGAGCACGCCTGTAGTTTTGAGCCGGTGTAACCCGAGGACAGCGAGGCAAGCGGCTCTGGTGCCAGCACAATCAGCAGTGGAGTGCTCTAGCATGGTGCACAGGGGGGGTTCCTGAACCAGGGGAACCTCAGGGGAGTTGAGAGAGCCACCAGCAGCCCATGGCTGGCAGGGCCAGGAGCAGCAGTGGCCAAGCCTCCCCACACGTATAAAAGAAGCCCATAGGGAGTGCGAGTGACCAAACCATGGAATGGCACAGCAGTTCACACAGAAGGGCACTGAAGCCCTGCCAGCTTACCCAAGGAGCAATGGTATCCATCCAGCAGAAAGCCACGGCCTCTTTAAGCTCTGCATTCATCCACAATGACAGATGCAGCTGCCCAGACAGCCCTCCGGTGGGAACATGCAGCCACCCAGGTGCTGGGCTGCAGGCTGTGCCCTGCTCTTACACCAGTACTGGTGGGCAGCAGTGAGCACACTGGTGGGAGCTACACCCAGGTAGAGGATCTCTGCTTAGTGACAGAGCTGCAGGAGGAGACGAGTAGGTTGAGGAGTATCAGGGAGTGCAAGAGATAGGCTACTGGAATTGCAACCTGCCTTCCCCAGGACAGGCCCAACAGGCAGACAGGACACATGATACAGAGGATTCCCTATCCTCTCTCTGCCTGGCTGAACACTGTGACTTAAGGAATAGGGGGCAATGGCTACAAGTTCCTGCCCAGTGCAGCAGGCGTCCCTCCTCTGTGGTTACCCCACCTGCCCAGGTCCCCTTGCATAATAGGCATGAGGCTCTGCAGGTGGAACCAAACAATTGCAAGAACTATGGTTCAGCTACCATGGAAGTGTTGCCAAGGTTAAGTCAGCCTATGCCCTGCATCAAAACTGCTTCCATAAAGAAAGAAATATGGGTCATTGTCATAGGAGACTCCCTTCTGAAAGGAACACAAGGCCTATTATGCAGATCAGACCCACTTCTTAGGGAAGCTGGTTGCCTCCCGGAGGCCCAGGTTAAAGATGTGAACAGAAAGCTTCCTACCCTGGTACAGCCCTCAGATTATTATCCATTATTGATTTTTCAGGTAGGCAGCAATGAAGTTGCAACAAGAAGTCTGAGGGCAATCAAAAGAGGCTTCAGGTCCTTGGGATGACTAGTTAAGGGATCAGGAACATCTTTTCCGCCCTTCCTGTTGCAGGGAATGGTGAGGGAAGAAACAGGAAAAGCCAGCAGATAAATACCTGGCTTCGAGCCTGGTGTTACCAGCAGAATTTAGGGTATTTTGACCATGGGTCAGTCTACATGACACCAGGCCTGCTGGCAACAGATGGGGTACACCTGTCTCAAAAGGGGAAAAGGTTCTTTGCACAGGAGTTAGCAGGGCTTATTGAAAGAGCTTTAAACTAGACGTGAAGGGGGAATGGGATAAAACCAGGCTCACTAGAGATAAGCCCGGGGGCAGCACACCAGTGTTTGAGGGATGGTGTGCTAGCAAGGTCCTTTGGTCTGCTGTCTCAGTGGAGACAGGAGATGGAGATCCACATGGCAACAAAGGCACAAGGGTTATGAAAGGCAGGTCCTGCTTGACACAAACCTGATCTGCTTCTATGACAAAGTGACCCACTTAGTGGATGAGGGAAAGGCTGTAGCTGTTGTCTACTTAGAATTTAATAAAGCTTTTGACACATTTTCCCACAGCGTTCTCCTGGAGAAATTGGCAGCTCGGCTT
Organism: Ibycter americanus; assembly: GCA_035590275.1. Classification (NCBI taxonomy): domain Eukaryota; kingdom Metazoa; phylum Chordata; class Aves; order Falconiformes; family Falconidae; genus Ibycter; species Ibycter americanus. The sequence continues at coordinate 21,328,325 of JAVJGI010000065.1, read as the reverse complement.
CAATGGGTGTACTCCACTCTGGGTAAAAAACTGGCTGGACAACCAAGCCCAAAAAGTGGTGATGGATGAAGTTAAATCCAGTTGGCAACCAGTCACAAGTGGTGTTTCCCAGGGCTCGGTACTGGGGCCAGTTTTGTTTAATAAATTTATCAACAATCTGGACAAGAGAATTGAGTGCACTCTCAGCAAGTTTGCAGACAACACCAAGTCGGGGGGGAATGCTGATCTGCTTGACAATAGGAAGGCTCTGCAGAGGGATCTGAACAGGATGGGTCAGTAGGCTAAGGCCAATTGTATAAGGTTCAACAAAACTAAGAGCCCGGTCCTGCACTTGGGTCACAACAATCCCATGCAACGCTACAGGATTGGAGAAGAATTGCTGGAAAGATGCCTGGCGGAAAAGGACCTGGGGCAGTTGGTCAACAGCCAGCTGAATATGAGCCAGTAGTGTGCCCAGGTGGCCAAGAAGGCCAATAGCATCCTGTTCTGTATCCAAAATAGAGTGGTCAGCAGGACTAGGGATCATTCCCCTGTACTCTGCACTGGTGAGGCCGTACCTTGAATACCGTGTTCAGTTTTGGGTCCCTTACTTCACGAAAGGCATTAAGACATAGAGATTCTGGAGCGTGTCCAGAGAAGGGCAACCAAGCTGGTGAAGGGTCTAGAAAACAAAGTCATATGAGGAGTGGCTGAGGCAACTGGGGATGATTAGCCTGGAGAAAAGGAGGTTCAGGGGAGACCTTATTGCCCTCTATAACTACCTGAAAGGAGGTCATAGTGAGGTGGGTGTCAGTCTCTTCTCCCAAGTAACAAATGATAGAACAAGAGGAGATGGCCTCAATTTGCACCAGAGGAGGTCTAGATAGGACATTAAGAAAAATTTCTTCACCAAAGGCGTTGTTAAGCGTTGGAACAGGCTGCCCAGGGAAGTGGTTGAGTCACCATCCCTGGAGGTACTTAAAAGATATGTAGATGTGGCACTTAGGGACACGGTTTAGTGATGGACTTGGCAGTGCTATGTTAACAGTTGGACTCTATCTTCAAGGTCTTTTCCAACCTAAACTATTCTATGATTCTAAGTTTTCTAAGACCACTGACCAATTAATGTAAAATTTTATCAATAATAACATTTGTCAATCTAGAGCTGTCTGGTTTACTCTGCATAGCCAAGGTGTAATGGATAGTATGTCATATTCTTGGTCCTCTGGACATGCCTCCTCTTTAGAGAGATTCTGAAGAATGATCTCTCCACAGCCTAGACCCAATTTCATGAAAGCCAATAAAGTCTAATTACTATATGATAACAATTAACTGTTTTTCTTAATAAGCCAACATTTACTCCTCCACACATCCTGATTTCTTTATTAAGCTTAAATAGAAATCGCATCCAGAAAACTTCATCAATGACTTAGATTCAGACAAAAAGTCACTAAGGAGAACAATATTGCCCAGAGCATCCTTTCAGCTTTAGTTTCTTTTTAGGTTTATGGGTCATTTGCAAATCTGTTCTGACAGGAATATTAGGCTGCTATATAGCTATAGCAGAAAATTCACCAGGGATTTAAACTCTAGTGAATGTTCAACATTTGCATGGACTGTGGATGAGATAGCTTTTATATCAGTACTTGGCTAGTTCTAAAACATCAGCCAGCTTTTCTCACCCTTTAAAAAGAATTTTAAAAATCTTCAAAAAGAATGTCTACTTTGTGTGCTAAACAGCTCTCTAGGAAGTTTGCTGTCTGATTATATACAGTCTCTCAAACAATTATTTAAGTTACAAGCATTTGGTCAGCAGTTGTATGTGGATTTTCCCCTAGTTCCAGAGCACTTGCAAAGAAACATGTAAACCTTATGGATTTCTAACTTTGTAATCCTACTGGCACATCTGTATTTTTTTGTAGGCATGTATCTGAGGTAATTACATAATTCTTTTAGCTGACAAGCAAAACATGTCAGATGACTAAATTCTTCTTTGATTCAGGTGCCCATTTGGCACAGCTTTCCCCCTTTTATTATACTCTGATCTGCCTTGTCCATGTTCTTCTGCATAATAAAGTCACTGGGACAATTTAGATAGTGAGTAAAATGGCAGAACTCCAGAAAACTCAAGTGATTTCAACCTTCTTGTACTAAGGCTCTGAGAAGAGCCAGAGCAAAATCCAAGCATGAGAACTGTGCCAGCTTCCACATTTAGCTGTGCATTGCCTAAGAGGCACTGAAAAACTATGCTGACCTCTGTGAGTGTAGTCACTAGACATATTCTTCTCTCCAGAGTCTTTCACAGAGTTGGTGGAAGGCTAATTAAGGAGACTCTGACTCAGTGTGTCCTGTCCATACTGACGTTTTTCTTCTCAAGCCCCCTCACAGCAGTAACATCAACTAACAAGACAAAACAGGTATGGAAAATGATAAAGAAACTTGAATCCTGAGTTTGTTTTGGCTTCATCATCTGTTTCTCTGACGGGAGATGATGGGGAGAAAAGTAGTCACATTGCTGCACAACAGACATGTCATATTCACAGCTCTGGATGCTCTGGACCAGCAGAGAGAAAGGGGGTTTTTTTAGATACTGCCTCAGAAAATATAATGCCACAGTAATATAGCCTGACAGAAGTCACAGGTATTAGGATCCTCCTGTCTCCCCTGTCCTTAGCTGCAGATGTTCTTGCCCCTCCTCTTGTGTTAACATTGGCACTCACTCAACTCAATCTTCCTGCTGGTTTATCAACCTGAAACAGCCACCGCAGGGGCACATAACCCTAACGTTAGAACAAATGGGAAATACAGCTACTGAGTGGTGTGTGAAGGGGGACACAGGGGACCTGTAGTAACCCAGACATAGACTGGCTTAGGCTGCAGTGGAATTTCACCTTTCATTTGATTGCTGAACTGTTCTCCTGATGAGTCTGTGGTCTTGATTACAAGACGGAGTCAAGAATGGTAACCTCATAGCTTTGCAGTCTTAATACCTGGCCTACACAAGGCAAGGTGAACATGCTTTGTAAGACTGCTTTGTCCCTTACTTGCAAGGTTAATAGCTAGCTTGATTTGTATCAGAATAAGGTTTTATTTGGAAGCAAATCATTGTGTCAGGTTGCATCAATACTAAATAACCTCCCCGAATTCTTTTTCAGACCCAGAAGTATCGACTGTTTTCAGATCAGAATTAGGGGCTTTTCAATCTAACCTTGTTTCCTTTCCACTCTAACTCCTACTCTATACATCAAAGATGAGTCTTCAATATCAGAAGGCCCCAGATATTAAGCTCTAGAACACTGCCAAAAAATCAAACTTAATCGAATGGGTAGTGACAGATATAGGATTCCATACCTCAAAGGGCATCCAGCCTAAAAATAAAAGTTTTATATCTTTGGAAACATGGAATTCTCTGCCTTCCTATCAGAGCACTATTTTTACAGCCTCAGAGTCACTGTAGTTACAAATAAAATGTGAGGTCCTTTTCCCAGAGAGCTTAAATTATTTCTACAACGAGAGTTGACAACAAAGAGACCAACAACATTATGCAAGAGCCAGGATTACAGAAGATAGAAATTTCTAGATATTCTGTTAGATATTCTTAATATTATTATATTCAGTCCTCTTGCCTGCTATTTCTTATCCGCCTTCAGTTCACACCCCACCCCTTACAAACCATGAGATCTTAAAATTCTGCTACCCTGAAAGGAAAATTTTATACTCAGCCTCATTTTAGTGGTCCATTCTCAAGGATAACTAGTTACGATAAACATCAGTACTTCGTAAAACTTAGTCACAATTTTCATGTTTTTTTGAAGAATCATCACCCAGTTTTGATCTTGGTTACATTAGGACAAGTCAGGAGTAAATTTTCAGACTTGCAATCACTTCACCTCAGTTTAACAGCTTACTGTGTGTTACTCGAGGTATTTACCTGCCTATGCACATACTTTTATGCCCAGTACATGCAGCATGATTAGACTTAGTTTATGCATTTTTTGCTTTGTTCTAAACCGAGGTATGCCCTTTCCATTGCTTGCAAGTTAAGAGGACTTGAGTGGACGTTGATACTAACCAATTCATTAGCAATTCACCTATCAGCCTAATAAATCAGTTTTATGTAATTGTATTATTGAGATTATAATTCCATATTGTCAGAAGTATAATATCAGTGTAAAGAAGTTTAAAGTCTGCATGAAAGGGCTACAGTTCAGGCTACAGTCATTGTGAAAGTTAATTTTGTACTATCTGTGATCACATACTAGAAGTCATGCAGCTGATGATCTGGTCCCCCGTCTTTCTTTCTAGAATATGCTTTATGAGTTTTATTTACTGAAAAATTTGGGAGGAAGCCACATTGACCTCATATTTTAATAGCTCTGTTTCATAAAAAACAAAAAGCTAACAGAACAACAAGAATTTACAACAATTTTAACCTATTTTGTATAATAGATATTCCTATATTTAGAATGTGCGTGTGCAAATATACACATAAACATTCCTGTGCAAACACAGCATTTTAAGAAGAAAATGTTTGTTTTACAAATTGGTCAACATTTTAACACGTAAGATGTTCTAACTTGCTATGTCTTAAATACATGTCCAAGTCAGTATAAATAGCTTCAGGCTGTATGGATTTTTTTCTCCTTTTTCTCTTTTCCCCCTTTTTTTAAAGGGGAAAAATACAGGACCTTTCAATGTTAATGAAAAGAACCTCTCCAAAAGCAGGCACTATTTGCAGCACTAAAACATTCCTCCTGAGCATTCAACTACTGAAGAAACAGTTAATAATTATAAGCAACATTCAAAAACATTAAATTTAATTCCTCTGAGAAATTCCTCCAACACTACCTAAAAATGAGCAAGATCAGCACTACACAGATCTTAGAGTGACCAAGTTGCATTTTAGGAGTCAATTTTGATTTTTTTTTTTCACCTCCATTACAACTTCATCAGATTTGATCCGTATCCTCAGACAAAGGATAAACATCCTGTACGGGTTTAGTAGCCCATGTCCAGACATGTTAACGAATCAGTAAACAGAATGTATTGCCTCTATCCCTAAATATGGAATTAGGTGGAATTAGGAAGAGCAGGTGTAGGATTAGCAGAGAATCCAGAGTAGACTAAGGATTACACACACAGGATTTGAAAGACCTTGTAATAATCAGCGCTCTGACAGAATTTGGAGCTGGTTTGACATAGCAAATAATGTTTCACAGGGTTTTCACTGGAGTTGCTTTTAAGAACATCCGAGGGAGATGCAAGTTTTGTGTTTTCTTTTCTTCCCTTTTCCCTCTAAAAACAGTTGGATGTGGACGAAACCAATATGGATATATGAGAGATAAGAAGTTGAGAGTGCACAATCCTCCTGAGATAAGAACAATGCCGTGTCATATGACACGATGAATCACTTACGGTCCTCCCTTTAGAGCAGAGCCATGTCTGCTCCTACAGATAAACACAGGTATACATGGAAGGACAAGAACAGCAGCTGGTAAACAAAAAAATCATCAAACACCATGGTGACAAGTGATTTCATTCAGACCAGCCCCCTGACTTACTAGGCATTTAGTTAGTTTCCTATTTTCCTTTCAGTAAAAATTGCAAAACATGGATAATGCCAGATATCTAAGTCAAAACCAGGAAGAAAGCAGGTGAAGCAACACATTCTCAAAAAGCCACACGCAGGACACAGTCTGTTCAACATATCTAAGGAAAAGCCTACATCTCATAACAATGCTGGTACATGGTTCTGGTTACTAACAAGCAAAACCAGACATCTTTTTGCAAATACTTTGTGTTTCAAAAATCTGAAGTTTCAGGAGGACCACTGTAAAGTCACATACCCTGGCAATCTCAGAAACTAGAAATCATCTGAAACATTTTCAGGGGAAAAACCTAAATGTTTTATTTTAACCACTTCAAAATGAAATATTTAAACATATATATGCCCCAAAACATCACCTTGTTTTGCAAATTTCAGCAATTTAATAAAAAAGAATGAGAAAATGTTTCATCCTCCCCAGAGCTGACAGCCGGAGGGAAATCAAACAAGTTTTTTGACCCTAAATTATATTTCCTCCATCTCTTATTTCAGACAAGTGAAATATTAATCTTCCATAAATACTATAAAAAAAGAACAAAATGCTAACTTTGCAGAACACTAAATACCTAAGTCCTAATTAGGTGTGTAACTCCCACCACAATCGAAAGAATAAAAGAGTCGGTGCTAACCCTCCTTACAGACCTGGCCCTAAATTCTTTAGAGAATTTAATCCCCCTCAAACAAAGATTCTTTCAGAACTGTAGGGATTAAGCTGGAGGGCCTGGGAATGTTATGCAAATGATTTAATGCATTGTGTGCGCATCAAGAAAAAAAATAACAACTTGATTTGTAAGAACACCCTACCTGTGATTCTGTAAAGCCTCTCTTGTTAATCCTCTCAATCCCTCCCCCACCTCGACTCCATCCTTTCTTTTCTTCCTTCCTCCAGTTCTTTCACTTTTACCATCTTTTTTTCTCTCATTTTTGTTTGTGCAGATAGATGATGGTCTGCTCTCTGTCTGGTTCGTTACTTCGTACAGCTCTTTCCAACTACTTCATTCATTATCGCTTGTGTTAACTCAGCATCTCAGCAGCCCAATCATAGTCCAGGAGTCTGTTGCTGTAATTAACGTACAAATATCAAAAAAACAGTGGTCTTTGGCACTAGAGAACTACAAAGTACAGTATGTGCAAAGGTACAAGCTAAAGTCAGGCAAAAGTGAGCCCAGATCCAACTATGATCAAGGTTTTGTGTGAATGACAGAAGAAAAAGAACCCAAAAGAGGAAACTCCCTCTTTTGTTTAATCAAAATATTGGCATAAGGTAGCAGATGTTCCCTAGAAAGCATCTTCTCCCATGCATGATGGGCACACTGAGAAACCATATAAAGGCACTTAATTGAAGAGACTACGAGCAGAAGTGTAAACTAGCATCACAGGTTAATCGGAGGCAGTAGCTGACCTCCTAATATGCAGTGAAGTATAGCAAAGGTAGTGAGATCTGGAAAGTGAAGGCCAGCAGCCCTAATTTTAGCATAATATAGTTGGGGAATATTTAAAAAAAGATATGTCATATGGCTGAAGCCGAAAGCTAGATGTCTGATTTCTGCAGCTGCATACTGAATGAATCGGAGATGGCCATGCCACATTTGTCAGGGCCAGGGGAAAGGACATTGCAATAATTGAGATGTGAGATGCTGAAAGCCTGAATAATAGCATTAGCCCTGTAAAGAGCTGGGAAGGGCAGCGTATTAGACATAGGAATGCAAAAAGAATTGGCCAAGCTTTGACATAACCTGCATAGAAAACCTGGCCTGATATAAAGCAACGTTATGGTTCCCTACAGCTGGAGTCATAGGATGGATGGATCTGTTTCTCCTTTCTAATGACCACCACCTACAGAGCCAGTCATCTGGATCAAAGAGGAGGTTGCCATTCTGCCCTTCAGCAGTCCTCTTAATCCACAGCAACATATTAAAATACTAAATGACTTCCTTAAGGCATCTGAGGAAGATATCTCCTCCTCCTCTCTAGTATTGACACTTCAAAAGCAAATAAATCCTGATTCACAGAAAAGGACTCGGTGTCCCCTTAGACTGGCACTTGCAGTGACTTATTTGGAAATCAGCAAGACAGACATTGAGTTTTGCTGGTTCAGAGCATCAGGCATGCAGCTCACTCCACAGCAATGAAGAAGAAGCCAGAGGGGAGTAAGGTTCAGTGCATACTTAAATGTGTGTTCAAACAGGCAAACCACTACTAAATTAACAGCAAAGAATATACAAATATAAATATATATATATATGAGAATATATCCATTCATTACAGTAGTATGTGAGTACCTACTATAGCTGTTAATACACAGCTACACAACTCTTTGATGAGAAAAGCTACAGTTCCCAAACCTTGACAAGAGGTAAGAAATGAGGAGACCTTCAGCGCACATCCTATCTGTGTCCCCACCTTGTCAGAAATTTAGGCTGGCATCAGACTTTGGCCTGGTCTGTAAAGAAAAGAAGGAATCCAACTCCTATTTAAGTCCTGTGAAGCCATGGGAGCTAGGCATCTATAGACCTTCACAGATCCTAACTTAGAGTGACTTCACAAAAGACACAAATTAAGTCTATGGTAAAGTAAAACAGCAGCAAGCAGGATCATACATTTGGATCTTTTCATCTGCAGGTTAGAATATCACCCAGTAGACCTGTGATACCCAAACAGTGACAAGCAATTCAACTGCAAGAAATTCAATGGCATGCAGTCAGAAGCGGTGTTATACTGCTTCGCAGCCCTGTGAGTGGTCTAAACTGAGGAGGAAACGAGCAAGAAGAAACTTCTCTAAAATCATATCCACGCTGCTGTAAAGCCTGTCAGCTATATCTTGCAATGTCTGGGAGCCATTACCAAAGTCACAACTGCAAAACCATCCCAGACCTTCCATCTCCTCTACTCCCTAAATTCTGTGGGATGAAAATTCGATATACCGCTCTGAGGGCTGGGATAGCTGGCCATTAGGACCCAGAAGTCTACCTTTTCTCCTTTGATACTTATATATCTGTATATCTATGATTGCAAGTATGTATATATGTATATGTATGTATTCCATCTGTATGATTGTATAAGTGTATGTGTTTGTACTCCATCAGCATCACGCTTCACTCACATCTTTCTCTAGAATGCATTGGGTAAATTACTTATGTAAAGAACTTTGTTACCACTGTTGCAAATCATGCCATTAACTATTAATATACATCGTCCACAAATACTCCTTTCAGCTGCGCTTGTTAAAAAATAATTTATGATTTTTAATTAATGAAAAATTAAGTGCAAGGAATTGCAGTCACAGGTGGTTCAATCTAATCACAAGCATGATGCTCTCCTTTGCTTGGTCTCTATCAAGCTCCTATATGCTGCTAAATTTCCATTGACTTAGCAAATGTATACATTCTTAGCAACATTTTAACTGAATCTGAAAACTTCTGAGGAAAAAAGGATTGTCAAATTCATAAGATAAAAGGCTAGGATTTACACTGGGATTCAGATTCCCATTTCACCAGGGGTTTTACAGATGTAGACAAATTATTTAATGTTTTTTTAGGCCTTTTTATTGTTCCCATCAGTTGTCTGGTCTTGACAATTCAAACACAGATGCTAAGGGCAAAGGGACCACAGTGGTCATCATCTTATTTCATACATAAAATTGGATGTAGAAGACGATAGCAACTCTGAACTTAATGCAGACAGAATAACTGCAACAGATTTCTTTCAGATGTAAAAGAAATTCTAAATACATTTAGAAAAATTAGATACTTCAATACACACACAAGCCAGTAAAAATTTATCTAAATCTGTGAATAGGCACATGGGGTAAACAGGATAACACACTGAATACTCAGGTCCAGTTGCTTGTCTGGGCAGTATTTTTAAAGCTCTCATTCCAGATGATGTTACTGATATTCTCTTTTGAGCATCAGCATAGAGATTATTCTGTAAGACATCATAAATCCTTTTTGCAAATGGTTACCCCTGACTAAGTTTTATGCCGGATGTCAGGTGTACAAGAACAACCTAGGAATGATATACAGGATATTAACTGTTGTTGACTGCAGTACTGGTTTCCTGATATGCGTGCATTGTTGACTACAAAACTACCAGAAGGATTTTGTATATATTTCATTTTATTTATCTTTTTGATACAGTGGTTCATGCACCAATCTCTGGCAGGGAAACCACAATGGTATCTGAGTAGCATATGAAAGTAATGCATTAACTATACGTTAAATATGTGGGCTTATATAGTGGGCTTGAGTACAAGTCAGAATGAAATACAAAAAATTACACTTATTGGGGTAACTGCTGAAACACCTCAAAGGTTTACAGGTTCTAACACCTACTGAAATGACACATTAGAGGATCTGATGAAGCCTGTGAGCACAGCTCATCTGCAGGCTCATAAAGAAAACCTCACGTTCTTGTCAAATATTTTGCTGTGCTATGGTTTCCTATGCTGCAATGGCAGGATACTGCAAAAGGACACTCTTCTGACACACTAATAAGAGTAATTTAATTTTGCATTCAAAGGGTGTCTTTTTAATGACTTCAGTAGGTTTTGGATCAAGATCTGAGGCTAGTAAAATGAATGTTAACCAAATGACACCCTGTGTGGCTGATTTTCAAACAGTGCAATAACGATTAAAAATGAGATCCATGGCTTACAAAAAGCTTTGATATATTTGCATTTAAAAGCTTGTAAACCATTCCCAGGACAGGCTTGGATTATTTTTTCCCAAGTTTTCATTCCAATTCACTTAGTACTCTTCTCTGTACATCCTTATTTTGAATTTATAACAGACCTTCTACTTATTTTCACCAAAAACCTTAATATTGCACTAAATTAGCAACTGAAATCTAAGGAAGTTAAAACAATCTTGTTTACCATGATAATCAAATGTATATTTTTTCAGTTTATCCCAGCTATAGTCACAATTAAAATCAGGACAAAACAAATTAATTATTCTGATTATTACTTAGCTTAACAAGGCTATAGTCTAATAATCAGATCTTATTGCATAAAGAATTTTTTGTTTTCTGATTCCTTTTTGCTTTTCCTCCTGGTTTCCTATCCTACCTTTTATTGTAGCTACTTTAACTCATATTACTACATGACATTGTTATATATCATAGGGACATGTCAGGGCCATAGAGCACACAGTTTTCAAATGGGTATATTCTTAATACTGCAAGAAGCAAGGTCACCTCAAGGTGGTGGGGCAGCAGAGGTGAAGTCTCCCTTTCCTTCTTTACGTTCCTAAATCTGAACCAACATTGGTGGGCATGTTAAAGCAGTTTCTCTCACACATGCAACGTTCTATATAAATGCAGCATTTAAGAGTCAATATATGTTTTTACTAACTAAACACCAAAGTATAAGCGCATTTCCCTTTGAATATCCTTTGAAAATATCCTTATCCTCCCCAGATATCCTAGCTGTGGATTACATATTTATGACAAATGTTAAAATGAGTAAGTCCACTCCCAAAAAAGTACCTCTGTTATTGTAGTTACTGGGTTTGATTGGTTGGTTGAGTTTACTGCAGGCCTCCAAACTATACTTAAAACTACTGTGCTGACCACTTACACGCATTAAACTTGTCAAAACACTGTGCAGGAATGATGGTGGCAACTTCTGTTCTCTTGGGCATTTTTTAGCTTGGCTAATTACATTCTCTCTGCCTAAATTTCCCCTGCAGCTTCAGGAGGTGATTTCCTTCTTCCTTTCCCCACAAACATTTTTTTTTAGTCTCACCACATGCTGTTAAAATAGGCCCAAATACATTCTGCCCTGGAAGATGATACATTTCAGGTACAATGGAGAAAGGAAATTGAGACATTTTTATTTATTTTAATTTCACTGCTTCTTAGAAATGTTCATGATTAAAAAAGAAAACACTTATCTTCATCAGAAGGACTTTTCTTAAGTCCTTCACTTTTTTCCCCTAGATTTAGAAAAGCCAGTCTGATTATCATTTATCATTGAACACATCTACACTGTATAAAATCCATAATGCATGCACTTCAGAGACCTGGACTTAACATTCTCTCTTCCCTTAGGATTAACCTTCCTACCAGAGCCTTCAGACTCCTTCTTTTTTTCTACTTTTAATTACTATTTCTATTCTGCATTGAAGTAGTCTTTCCCAAAGACTGCCAACCTTGGAAAAGCAGTATTTTTCACCTTCCATGCCTTCCCTATTAAAAAATAAAATTAAAAAATTCCCCCCCAAATACTGATCAAATCTAATTTCAGGAGCAGATAGCAGATGAAGTAATCCTTTCACATACAGATTTAGACAATTAGTCCATAAAACACTTTGCATTGTTAGCTTAAAACAGCTGAGACGGGCTACCAGGTATTTTCAGATGTGCTTGCATGCATTTGTGTGTGTGTTTGGGGAGGACAATGACAACACACCACTGATCAAAAAAGAATTGACAGTGAAAAGTCTTTCAGAAAAATACAAGTTACAGATATTTTGAACAACCCTTTTCAATCTAAAACCTCCTCATTAGTAGGTTTAGATTCTTCTACCCAGTCCATATGTAAACAAACAAATCCACAACGCAGCCCGTCAAACACATCAACCCTCACAAATGCATGCTCTCACCCCAGAGAGCACTCTCTCACCCCAGCTTGCTTGTCTAAACAGCAGCAGAATTTGTTGTGTGCCAGCAGTGCTGGCTGCTCAGTGCCAAGCCCCTTTTAAATGCTTTTTCTACTTGCAGAAATTTTCAAAACTGACAGTCAGACGATGTAGCAGTGATGAGCTATAGCTCAGTTCTTAAGGGTTTTTTTCCTTAGCAAGTCTTTGAAGAGAGAAGCAATTAGCCATTAAAAGCAAAATAAGTCAGATGCATAAGAAACCCAGGGATTTTATTTTTATTTCTCTCTGTTCCCTGAATAATGCCAAGATTCCTCCCTTGCTTTCAAAGGAAAATACCCAAGACCACCGAGAACAAAAACAGAACAGACACACAACTGGTTAAGTGAGGCCTGAAGGCAGTGATTATTTGTCTGGAAAATACAAGGTTTGAAGCTTTATTTGCTCTTATGCTAAAGGGACGCAGAAGGCTACTGAAAAGGGGGGGATCATGAAGAAAAGGAGTATCTTATACAGGTAATTAGTCTGGTAATGATATATCTTCAACACTTCAGTTGGCCAATTTAAACTAGGCTCATTATGACCTGTGGTGCCTTTACAGAGATCTCATACTAAAAATGAGTTTTGGGACCAAGGTGGTGGGACAGGCACTTTCCAAGAAGCATGGTTTAAAGAGACTGGAAAGAATATTTTGAAGAACACGAATAAAAGGCCTTTGGAGCTAATAACAGTGGGTAGCACATAACAATACCTCCAAAGCCCAGAGTGATGAGAACAGTCATTCTCCAGTCATTGCTAGATGTTTCACATGAAATAATTTGGGAAGGAGTCTGAATCTGTATCATGCATGTGCTCGTCACACCACAGGCTGCACTTGGTAGTCAATAAAGTCCTTGTTGCCAGCTTAAAGCAAACTGCTAAATGGACAATGAAGATTGTGACACCTTTCCCTGCCAAACCATTCACAGGTGGCTATCAGCAAGTGAAAAAAGAAGAGGCTAAGCTTGCTCTGTGATCAATGCGCTGTTAAAACCTCAAGGATTGCCTGCTGGCTGGCTTCCTACTTTCCAGCCCTCACAGGGCTGAGAGGAGTGGGTCTGGGTAATCCTCTTCTGAGTTGGATCCTATGCAGTCTGACAGAAACAGAGGCAGCTTCAGCCAGGGTGAATCTAACCTACAAGCCCTGTACCCACTGTATTCTCACTTACTGAGTGACTGCTGGAAGCCTCTCACCCTTTCACTCCCCTGCAGTGTGGTGATGACCTGCCTAACCATCAGGTCCGCTGATTTTCCTGGCCCCAGACACTACCAGTGACCAGGCTGATGTACAAGAAGTATGGTCCAGAGAAGGAAGCAAGACATGCTCCTGTGCAGTCATGCATAAGGCTGTTGATCTAGTTCAGAGAGATTCATTGCTTATTTGGGTTGCCAAAGCACCAAAGATAGCCAAAAAACTATATCCACCTACTAGTGACTAAGATAATTACAAATATTCGCAGACCGAAGGGGGAAAGAGGCTCTTCCACATGTTCAAACAGGGGAAAAACCTATTTTTGCTGCTCTCCACAAATCATTAAGGTGGAACGTTTTATCTGAATTGAAACACATTGAAAAGGGGAGTTGCATATAAAGAGCATTCACTGAAGGCAGTCACTGAGAGCTGGGTACCTGCCTGACCCTCTGTGCCTCTGAAAAATCACTTCTATTACACATTCGTCACCATTAATACTGTCTCTGATCACAATCACCCTGTCCCTGGAGAATGATCACGATCACCCTGTCCCTGGGGAACCCCTGGGAAAGAACCCATGTGGGATGAAAGTCTGACCCAGAAGGAAGAAGCACGTGGGCTAATTTCACTTTAGATTAAACTCAAGCTGGACCACAGCAGCCTTCAGCGTGAACGATTTGATGGATTGCAGAATAATATTTTATGACATTTAGGGATGGATTTTTCAAAAGGAGGAGGGTTTTTTTTTTTTTCTGATGTTTTGCGTTTTAAGGAGAGAACAGCCCTTCTGCTGCTTAGAAGTTGAAAGCAGATAACCTAGAGAGATGCTGTTCTGGGGTTTGATTTTTATTTCTAAACTATCTTCCACCCCAGCAAAAATAATGTTGTGTTCTCATTATCCTTTTGATGAATCTGCTTCACTTACGTTTTCATAAAATATTAGTGCATCTAGCCTAGAAAATGTCTTTACTGAAAGACATGTTTTTTCCAGCTGAAGCGGTACACACTGTATATCTTTCACATAGCAATAATGTACAAGAGTACATAGTATAATGTAGCACCTATTCATATAATTCCAAACAGAACCTATACACGCAGCTTTACTGTGGCTGTAATTTAGATATATTGAATAATATAACCTTCTTTATAGTGGGCAACTATTTTTTTTATTATGTACATGAATTGACTATTAATAAAAATTGTTTGCACTTACGCAGCACCTCACCCAAAGAAACCCTTAGAATTTCTTAGTGAAATACATTTCTGTTTTGCAGAGGTCAAGAGCTAGCACTTCCAAGTGCAAAGCACCAATACAGCTTTTTCAAAGTTATGTGGCAAGCCAGGAAGCAGATAAAGAAATAAACCCAGATTACTTGAATTCTAGATTATTAAAAATTCTTACATTTCTTAAAGTCACCTCTCCACTGCTTTGGGAAGGTAAGAGTCCTACAGATATGAATATAATCCAGTTAACTTGAATGCTGACATCAGTCGAGATGCAGTGACACACGTTTTAGCCATGTAAGGAAAGCACTCCAAGTTCCTGACAGGATGTTGCAACCTACACCCCTTTTGGTGGTAGTTGAATTAGCTGAAAGCTACCTTGGGCTGTGCCAGCCTATCGCTTGTAGGGAGTCAGCTACAAGAGAGAGGTACTCAAGCCTAAGCTTTATTCATGTTGGGATCCTTTCTATCAGCCCACGGATAGTTTTGTGATTGAGGTGCCCTAGCCAGTTATAACTGTATATAGATTTGGCTACATCTACAGTTCTTTCTGGGAGCTACATAAAGAAAGAATCTAAAACTTGAGTCCTCTTTACTTAGCTCCATGGGGCTACATTGCTGAATTTGCAAACTTGTCACACTACATCCCTTGTTCAAATTGTGGAAATAACAGCCGAACTCATACTGCCTGCAGATCCTGTCTGCTTGAAAACACCATCAACATCCTCAAAGAGCCACTTCATGGTTGACTTTTCTGACCAATACCAACCATTCAGTGATGATCAATTGCATGCTATTAGCTTAGCAGATCCTCACTGGAATAAAGGGAATCCTGAGGCCCGAAGAAGTGGTTTGTTTTCTCCCTGAGTTTTGTTTTAGCCCACACTCGGCATGTTTGCAAATCTCACCCTTAGAGTGGGCTTAGGCTCATTCTTGAAAGACACTGACTGAGGCGGCAGCCATACTCAGATAAGAACAAATGCATGATTTTAGGGGCTCTGATATCACAGAAACAGACTGAACAGCGGACAAGTGTTGGAATCTGGAACACTCCAGAAATTAATCGCCACCTTAGACATTTTTTACTCACCTCTTTACTCATGACTCTGCTAGTGCTTTGCAGCATTTTCTTTTTATTATCTTTTATTCCTAGCTCTTGTTTGCTACATCTGTAACTACAGCCCCGATCTGAACAGCTAATTACATGATCCTAATTACAGGGTCAAGTAAAGAGGCAGGTTGAAACAGCTAAAAATAATACATACACTTTTTTAAAATTTTTCTGCCTCTGGGTTTGTGGGTCTCTGCTGTGACAAGCATAGTACGTGCTGCTAGCCAGTTAACATAGACTGCTTGATCATTATTAACCACTAGGGGAGAAATGCTTTTATAAACCTTCTTTTACTGTTTATTTAGAAGATGTGACCTGCAGAGATACTGGGGGAAGGAAAGTACACCTATCCAGTGTAACTAGTGATCATAGCTACAGGCTTTACCTGTATGCCTAATTCACCTCAGACAATTTTAATTTCCTGTCCAAATTCTGCCTGTAAGGATGACCCTTCCAACTTCATTTTGTTGTAAAGGGAAAATGTTTTTGCAATATGTGACCTATATAACTGATAGCAAAAGGATCAGGGTTACCCACCAGCTTAGATATGTGATATGAGTGAGTTAATAGCATATACCTGCACTCGTGGTAAAGTTAAAACTGAAGACAGACTTTTTGATTACCTAGAATTGGAATTAATAGCTCTTTGGGATACACAAGGCAATTCACATGTTTCACATTTACTTTTCAGGCTGCCTGCAAAATCAGGAAAACGGTACATACACTCCAAAGACATTTAGAAATGTTTTAATGGAAACCCCTTAGTATGGCATGAACCCAGATACTGAGTCCAAACCTCTAGTACCTGCTGCCTCCCTCCTAACACAGCCAATGACACCTCCTGTCAGTTTGTAGCATGAAGACAGGGTGGGAGATTTCTCAGAGTAAGGCAGTTGTTTCCAGAGAACTGTTTCACAATGGTTTTCCCTAGCTGTCAGAGTAGCATCTTGGTATCCAAGAAAACAATGCGGAAGTTAAGCAAAAACCCAAACTCAGACTAACCCAGCTAGAAAGGCTTACAGAGGGTGAAGACACTGCTTCTGTAACAAAAATGTGATTACAAGCTTCAGGCCAAAGTCAAACATTCTTTAGACACCAATAACTTCAGGTCAGGTGCTACTCGACCCCATAAAGCCTACAACATATTTTGTTCTACTATTGTTCATGAGAAAGAGGTTCTTGGACCCTTGTTTTTGTTTTTGGTTTTCTATTATGTTGTTGTTTTCTCCACCATCATCTTCCATGGTTGTCTTCAGCTATGAAGGAAACCTTTCGCAAGTAAAAAGGCTGAGGCAACTTCTACCTCAGCATTCTCAGGAAAGCCTGAATAAAGGAAAGTCTCAATATTTCAGTTTCTCTTTATATTGGCTATAATGAATCAATGTTGTTTTTATCCCCCATATAGAAAGACTTAATAATTAACTGGTGTTGCTTTGGATTTCTGATGTTAAAGCACATAATGGCACAGAAGATAAACTACCTCTTTATCATGCAAACCTAGTTGCCTCCTGCTGGCTTCAGATGATAGAAAGTTTGCATTCATCCCTGGGGGATTGCCTCCTAAGTCATAATCTGATGGCCAGGAGAAAAAGTAAAAAAAAAATTAAAAAAAAATGGAAATAGGCAGAGGTTTTAGTTTATCCCTAGGGAAATTTCAAACCCTTCTATAAAATCTTTTTATTTTTACTTCTTGATATTTTTTATTTCCCCATAATATATGAAATAGTATCTAGCAGGGCTTGACAAATCTGTTCCTGCAGTTAATAAAGCTCCCAGTTCAGGAAGTTTTATTTTTCCAGGTTTATTAGACATAAAAATCAATCTTGAGCCTGATTCACATCTGAAACAACCTTCTGGAACCAGCAAAAGTAAACAAGCAAACAGAAAGAGCATTAAAAGTCCAGAATGGTATAAAGGACTGTCAGTATTTCCAATTATTGGTAGCCTTATTCTAGGGAAGATGGTGGAAAAGTAGTTCTCTAAATCTGCAGAGAGATAGAAATCTTAAGATAAAAGTTACATGTAAAACCAAAATGAACAAGCAACTCTTTCTTAGGACCAGGGATCCTCCTTGGACTGGAGAAGAAAGGTTTATCTTTTGTTCCTTTTCAATAGTGAAGCTACTCAGTGGTTGTTTACAGCTTTGGTTCATTTAAATCCCATCTGGGGGGGCGGGGGGAGGGGGAAGGAAACTTTTGAGAAACTGTGAGGAAGGAAATGTAATGTTTCATCAAATTTCATTCAAGGAAGAATATGGGCCCAGGAAAAGCATTGCTTTTACACAGAATTTTGTAGGTGAAGAAAAAACTAGTTCTTGGTCTTATTCACACACATTCCTAGAACCACCTGTGACTTATCTAAGTCACCATGTTTAAAGTTATTTCGTGCTGGCTACGAAATCATTCCGCACAAAAATGTTGAAGTATGGTCTACTAACTTACTAGAGTACGAAGACTTGAGCAAAACAAGTGAATAAGAAACCAAAACAGAATGCCTTATACCAAAACCAGGAAGAAAAATGAACCAGAATTTGCTCTACAGTTATCAGGCAAGGAGATATTGGCAGGTATTACACTGGCTTACATACAACATGGCCGTTTTCTAAGCAAGTCAAATTCTCTTGTAATTAGGCTTGTGCAAACTGATAGACACTAGATTTTTCTGAATTCTTCATTATCATAATTATTTAGAAACCTCTGGACAGCTTACTAATGTCCGTTTTATACCCAACCATTTATACCATAACCCTGTATACTTTGCTGGTATTAAAACTGAATTGCCTTCTCTGATAAATATCACGATAATTTAACTTTTTTTCCTTAAGACGTGTTGAAGGTTTGGCAATAGGCTGAACATACAAGGTTTTCATGTAACCTCAAAGATCCCATACAAGAAGAGATGACAAAAACCAGACGCCTGAACGTATTTTTCAAAATCGTGATCTTTCACAAAAAAAAACATGTTCTGGTTTATCATAGAATCATTCAGGTTGGAAAAGACCTTTAGGATCATCAAGCCCAACCACTAACCCAGGACTGCCAAGTGCATCACTAAACCATGACCCTAAGCACCACATCTACATGTTTTTTAAACACCTCCAGGGATGGTGACTCCACCGCCTTCCTGGACAGCCTGTTCCAATGCTTGACCACCCTTTCAGTGAAGAAATTTTTCCTAATATCCAATCTAAACCTCCCCTGGTACAACTTGAGACTGTTCCCTCTTGTCCTGTTGCTTGTTATCTGGAAGAGAGTGACCCCCACCTGCCTGCAACCTCCTGTCAGGCAGCTGTAGAGAGCAATAAGGTCCCTCCTGAGCCTCCTCCTGTCCAGGCTAAACAGCCCCAGTTCCCTCAGCTGCTCCTCATAAGCCTTGTGCTCCAGACCTTTCACCAGCTTCATTGCCCATCTCTGGACATGCTCCAGCATCTCAGCATCCCTCTGGAAGTGAGGCTAGTCTGACTAGTTCTCCAGACAGACATCTTCAATAGAAAAAATGTCTCCATACTCCATCAGCAGTTGCTTCTACCCTCAAAAATTCCAGCTGAAGGAGGAAACAGGAGTTGGTGGAAAGACTTAATAAGCATGAAAGTATAATTTTACAGCAAGAATTTTTACGCAGCTTTGTTACTAGTAATGCAGTATTTACAGTCTTTGTTTCTAGTGGTTTGTGATACAGGAAAGGACAGGTCTTGGGGCTCAAGACACTTGCCGGTTACACAGCTGTCCAGCTTTCTCCCCTCAACTTTCAGAGCACTGTAGTTAGTTACTAGCAAGGCCCACAGCATGTTTGCCCTTCAATTGCTTGCAGATCTCTGTTGTAGAATAATTGGGGCACATTAGCTGAAGGAAGAAAACAAAAGGAGGAAGCAAGCAAGCCATGCCATCATGTGAAGCATTTATTCTTTCATTTGGATTTTTCTTATGCTCCTGATGACAAGTATAAGAGATTAATTTAAAAGCTTCATTAAAACTATCTTGTTTTCCTCAAAGTGTATATATATATATATTCTGGAATTTTCACCCTTGCTATCTTTAGCAAAGTTTCAGTGATGAAGAAAAGCAGACAAAAACCCAACAAATTCTACCTGGCAAAGAGCCATAGCTCCAATTACAGCAGCACTATGGGAATAAAAGTAATAGATTTTAATTGGTGCCCAAGGGGAAAGGTCAGTCTCCCTGGAACAATGGGAGTCTTTGGTGGTAATTGACTGAATGCTGCTGTGAGAGCTTGTAAATGTCAGTAACACACTTGAAACAGTAGCGAAAGGAAAGGGTTGGAATCCTGGAACATAGGGAAACATTTTGCTAGTAGAGGTATTATAAAAAGAGAATGGTGAAACACTTTAACAAGGGACTTGACTTGGAAGATAGCTCCCAGCTCCAAGGTTCAAAACGCCAAACATTTTCAAAAGGTCTGGAAGAAATATATTTATTTTCAAGATAAATAAGGAATATTGCAATGTGCACTGGTGTTAGACACACAGGGGTCTGGGGAAGCAGATGGTTTGTGAACCTTGCCCATTGCTACACTGGATGATTGACTTAAGCTTCTATCCCTTTGCAATGGCCTAGTGCTGCTTTTCTTCCAACAGGCTTTGAATGATGTTTCCTTGTTTCCTTTCAGCTCTTTTTTTGTTCTTAAAAGGTTTATATATTTTTTACCAATACAAATAAAGGGTAAAAACTTGCATGGATAGCATGCAGTTTGGGACTTCCTGCAAGAAAGGAATGGTATAAAAGGAGATCAGATCTTCCAGAATTGTATGAATTATGAGAAAAGATGATTTTGTGGCTAGGATTTCAAGCAAAATCCTGTGTCCGTTCCTGCCTTTGCAGCTGATTATTTTCTGACCTTAGAAAAACATACATTTGATCTCATTCATAATCTACGACTGACAGTATTTCTTCTCCAGCACCTATCAACACAAAATGCATAAATGACCAAGGGTCTCAAGATGCAGGCAGAGAAACCGTTAGACTTTCTTCCCCAGTTGATACTGTCTGGCTGCCTTTAGTTCATCTGCAATTGTTCTTTGCTTTCTGGGAGCTGAACAACATTACATTAGGGAGGGCATATGGACATGTTTGCATTTCTTTCCTAAGTGCCAGAAACTAAGCACAGACTGCTGTCCTGAAGGACAGCTATGTGATTGCTGTGCTATCATGTTCATTATTTACCATTAGTAATAGCGATAAATGGAAGACAAGTGCGCACCAGAACTCAAAGGAACAGATGCTGTTCAAACATGGAGAAAAAAACCCTCTATCTCCAAAGTTCCTAACTTATAAATATGGCAGAAGAATCTGGGGCTTGATGTAGAATGATGAGTCACAAAAATATGATATTAAGTTGTCAGTCTTGCATAATGTCCAGAAACAGCTGTAAACCCATTGCCAGACCTATTAAAGGAACAACTTCTAGTAGATTATCTTCACCAGAAAGCTATATCCAGAGTAGACAACATGCTCAAGAGTTCGCAGAAGGTGCTGAACCTATGAGCAAACAGAGAGAGCATCCAGCATCCACACCAAATGCTCAAAGCTAAATCCTCTAAAACATATTCTGGCTGGAAAAAAAAAAAACAACACACAAAATAATGTTCAAACTTTGCGCAATTTGCTGTGCAAAGGACCCCTAAAAGAGGGAAAGGTGATTTTCTTAATCTTGTCTGCTGAAGGTACACCTCCTAATTTTGCAGCAAAATTAGTCACCAAAAAGTGAGGTCAGTTCTGTTGTTAACTGTGCAGTTTCACAGAGAATATATCCCATTGCTTTCTTTCTGTATCTTTGGTCTGTCTGTGTGGGGAAAAAAAGTATTGATACAAGCACATAAACATATCATTCAGCAGGAGACACAAAACCCTGAGAAATGTCTGCACATAGGGAATTTGGGATGCAAGGACCAGATCACAGTTCATTCTCATGTTTCTTTGTGCATATTCCTGAAGATTGTCCTCCCAAGTGACTAATGTCTGAAAGTTCTTGCTACATCTAAATTGCTCAGCTATCGTTAAGTTACTTCAAATTCTAATATCATTCTCCCCTCTTTCTTCCATCGCCATTTGTTGTCCGCTGAATTAACTTCGAATTCTCCTTGTTTGCTTTGGTGAAGGAATTGGATATACGGGACTGGAAACTGTGAAGAGGCTTTATGTGTACAGAGAGGCCTAAAGAGACCTAAATACATGTGTGCAGAGGAGAATTCAGTGTTTTACTGTATTGAAAATGTTAAGGGCAGACTTTTGACAATGAAAGAAACAATAAAGTGATTAAGAATATAATTTAAGTATCATTATTAAATTCCATTGTTTTCAGTAGCATTTATCTTGGTAAATCTCCTAAGAAATTAAAAGTGCAAATGTTTCAAAACAATGATTTTAGCTTTTCACCCCAGAAACATTGTCATTTTAACATTAATCTCCTCAAGACAGAAAAGCCTTGCCTAACCTCAGTATACAAAAAAATGTTTGAGTAGGAATAAGTAATATTTTTTTCTAAATAGCAAAATCCATTATTCCTAACATTCTATATGCAACAGAACACTCTGTAAATTTGTGTCTTTCTTGTCAAATAATGTGTTATTTAAACGTTTCTTATCTTTTGAAAATATTCCACCACCTCCAGTTTTTAAACTGCACTGTCAGTTTAGGAAAAAGCAAAAAACACCGTGTTGGCTCTCAAATTTGTAAGAACAGTTTGCCACACTCAAGATTTACTACCAAGTATTTCTCTCAGATCCTTGTATGCCTTTCTTAGCAAACATACACAAGAACACTGTGAAGGTATGAGTGTGCCCTAAACATTCACCATGGTCTGATTACCCTCCCCTCTTGATGAAAAAATTATTGGGAAACAGTATAGGGCTTGATCCATTGCATCAGAATACACAGCAAGAACTCCAATAGTTCTATGTGAACCTATTTTGGTCTACTTGATTAATGTCATTCTTTCTACACTGCCCTCAGCACTGTCTCCAATTATTGCCATTATCACTGTGATCACTTCCTCAACAGCTTTCTCTCCTTTGCTGTCACTTGTCACTTAAAAAATCCTACCTTTAAAGAACCACTGACCACAATTCATTACTTCTGAACATGGCAGAAGGGACTTCTCCACAGAAAAACTGGGTTTGTGCAAATTTGTGGGAGACCTGTACCCATCTGGAAGCTAGTCCATGGTAAACACAAGAATAATTCTTTGTGCTCCTACCTATACCTCTCTATGCCATTATTTTTCAAGCTGTAGTAGGCATTGTATTTTCCTTGCTCCCCAAATTATATGCTCTTCCTAAAGTTTTAACTCCTTTTTTTGCTACTAATGAGAAAAAGGTGGACAGATAGGAATCAAAAGACTCAAGACAAAAATATGGATTACAGTGCCTGATTTTCAGTAAATTTTGACCCTTAAATTCTGTTTTGTGTTACCTTAGACTCAAGATTCCCCCCCGCCCTCTTCTGACTCTGGGAAATCTCTCACTGTCTCTGCAACAAGAAACCTAAACTTTTCACTTAGTAGCACTAAAAGGAAATAGCTCATTTACAGTTTCTGCAATCTTTTAATACCAGACACTGAATTAGTCCCATTTTCTCCAAGAAGCTTGGCTGCTTCCGCAGTGAGCTGTTACTCTCGATGTGATATATGAGTTACCACTTGTTAGTCTCTAATTTTCATGCTATCTGCATACAAGTCAAATTCCACATTTTCTTAGCAGCAGACAACTTTCTAATTACATCCATTAATCCTTGCCACCACTCCCCTCTCTGCATTTATGAACACCTATCAATCAGAATTTTCATAATCAAGAATATTTTTCTTATTTTCTTCTATTTCTTCTCTCCTCCTTGTACTCCAAGTACAGCCAGACAGAAGGTGTAATGCTCAAGTATCCTGTCATTTAGTCATTAATTTCTTCATCATAACATATTTAGACTACAGAAGGAGTGATCAATTGCAAGCTGCTGATAAACATGCCCTACAGATTATGCTAATTAACAGATAATACATACGACTGTCGCAGACATGGCAAGGGAAGGTTGAGTTCAGAGCTCCTGTGGTCAATATTCATACTTCTGTTATTTTTTGTTACCAGTTCCAATCCCCAACAAACCAACCATCATATGGCTTATGCTGCAGTATCATGCTATTTTTCCCTTTAAGGCCAGCTTCTGAAGTCGTGCAGTAACAAGACAACTTCCACATTTTGCGACCAAAGTAGTAAGTTCCCACCACAACACAGCAGTGAAGAGATATAAAAGTGAGATCTAGGTATGTATCTTTAATGGCTCAAAATCCAGAAGGTAAATGAAAACAACCCTGCTGTACATATTTTCAGTCCAACTTTATGGGACACTGAACAATCTGATTTTCAACTTCTTGGGGGTAGTTTATCACAAGGAAAAAAAATAAATCAATATTATGGCAACTGGCTTTCTTCCTGGTTTAAACAGCCTGTCTTCCTTATGGAAATAGATGGAGCTACAAGTCTGACAATAAGACAGGTCTACTCTGTAGTTGGACACATTCTTGCTCTACCATCAATTACAGCTGCCTGTATTTGGGCTGCAGCTAGCAACACATTCCTCCTCTAATCTCTAAACTGCTGGCATATATCCTGCTTTGCCAAAAGGGATAGCATCTGTTCCAGAATATTTCTGAAATCACTGAAGAATTAAAAAGGGATGAAATAATTGAAGGACATTAAACAAAAGATTATCTTACATAAACCTTAACTGCCCAGTTTGCATAAAACAGGGGTCAGAATCAGAATGGAAAGAACACCTTTGAAACCCTCCTTAGCCTGGGTGAATCTTGGCTCTAAAGCTGAATTCCATGGCTCATACTACCCTATCATTAGTTTCAACACTCAGTGTGCCCTTGGAGACTTCTGTGAGATACAACAGCATACTGTAGTACTACTTTGAGCAGGAAAATGTCAAAACTGCCACGATTTTTGATAGGCTTACAAGAGAGGCAGCAGAATAAATGGGCTTTGATTTCACTTCATGTCCAAGAAGAGATGTAGAATGTAGAATAATGGCAAGGGCTTTGCGTGTAATGGCTATTGTAAAAGCTGTCACATACTATAGCCATGAATCAGAAAGTTTGGTAGTGAATGCTGCCAGACACTTCAAAAGTCAAAATATTCACTTTGAAAAATAAGTCTGCCTTCACTTTGTTAACAGGGACCAAATGCTTGTTAATTATTGGTTTCCCATGAACTCAGCATTAAAGACTAACAATACAGCACCAGCTCTTCAGTCACTGCCACTTTACAGGTCTTTATTGACTCCAGTAAAACTCTACTGAACTGCAGTTGTGTTAGATCATATCCAAAAGATATGAGGAACAATCTACCTTTTTAAACTAACAAAAATTTTAGCTTTATCCTTGTTTTCAAATGGAGTGGGGGGCAGAAAAGACAGTCTTCTGAAATGGAACTCAAGTCCTTACTTGATTATCTAGTGCACAAGGAAGAAGCATTACTCTTGGATTTACAGATACTACGATAAATGAAAATTATAATATATGTATTGTCATAAGGATATAAGACTTTCCAGTCACCACCGATAGTGGCTTGTAATAGCAGTAGACTTACTCCACCATTATCGCTGAACTGCAGAAAATGAAAAATGTCTTTCTTTGTGGGTGAGACATCCCTCTTCCTGTGGGTAGTGAACCCTTTACATGTGTATAGTGTTATTAGAAGTCCATTGAACCACCCTGCAGTCCAATAATTCTGACCCTTGTAGGTTCAGCATTTCAACTCTTTTCTGATCAGGAGGTGGTCTTAAACCAAAATGGCTGAATGAAACAGATTTAGACCACTGTATTTAGAAAAAAGATACAAGTGAGGAAGAACACCTATGTTCTCCCACTGGAAGACCATTGGTGAAAAAGCACGTGTAGTCCTATCTACACCAAACTGCCTATCAGATCAGCAAAACCAGTTGATGAATCCCACCCCACATTCTCTTGACTCCCTCCTTCCAAAAGACTGTCTCTGAAGTAAAAGAAGAATCCATGAATTCATAGCTATGAAGAATCATTATCTATGGTCATAGCATAGGAGGTATTTGAAACAAATCTAGGGGCTTCTTCATACACCTTCCTATGCTATACAGGGTTTAATCCAAACAGAAGTTTTAATTTGATGAAATACATTTTTTGATCTGCAAAACACGTCAGTACAAGGTGGTTTCTCCCTTTCAAAAGATAAGAAAAATCTTCCATTAAACATCTTGAAATCTCCTGGGCAGTACATAATTTTAAATAAACAAAAAAAAAACACAACAAAAAACAAACCACCCCAAAACCCCCACTATTCACATCTGTTACACAACGCCTTTTTGGTCTCTTCTGACTGTCTCTGAAGGTTGCACTCACAGCCTGCAGCTAACAAGGACCTTTCCTTCCAAATGAAAAGAGGAGAGCAACAGAATAATTGATTTTGTCTCTGCAAGAGCGGACTGCAATAGCACTTTCGGCTATTGGCATGATTGATCGACTATAGACCCTGGGTTTCCCACTGTGCCTAATTTACTAAGGATGCCATCCCTTGACAGCCACGGGATCTAGTTCAGTCTACAGTGGGGTGTGCTAAGAGCTCTGCTGAGCTCTAACCTCCCCAAAACAAACTGATAGCCTTCACATAAAAATTTACAGAGGCCTGCAAGGAGGACACTACTGGAAATAACTGTTTTTCCTTGAGTAAAAAAATCAAGACTTGTCATCACATCAGACTTTTGAAAGCTTCCATAGTGAGACAGGTCACAGAGAGGATTTCTGGAAGTGTTCCAAGTCTGATTTTAGCAACTGAGGGTAACAGCTTCTAAAGAAACAGCAATGTCAGGTGGAACTGTTCATCTCTACAGATATTTTCACCAACTTTAAGGACAGCAGGTGCAAAAGGCAGTGTAAAGCACGCAGTTCCAGGTTTTAGTGTTTACACAACCTGGTAGTTTACATTCCAAAACCAGAACCCTCCCCTCAAGCAAATGAACCCCTCCAATACCACAGGATACAAAATAGCACTCAATCATTCCCATTTCAGATAATAAGGGTAAATCTTCTCCTGTCTTGACTGATAGAAACATTTGCCAACTATTCTCTCCACCACCACCACCCAATGCTAGAAAGAACAAAAGACTGGGCTGCCATTCCTTTCATTTCAAACTCATTAATAGAAATTAATTTGAAGCAGTGAGGGATCCAGCCAGCATTGAAACTCACGCAATTATATTTACAATAAATATCCGTTATCTTGGAGCTACACACACAACAGGACAGTGCTTAACATGCTGTGATAAAGGTGCTAATAGCAACCACTAAATATAAAAGAAGAGGAAGGCATATGTAATCCATTCATCTTTAGACAGAAAGGAAAAGAGGACACTGTACTGCACAGCAATTAAAATCTGAACATTTGGAGGAATAAAGGGAAAATTCAAGGCAGGCCTGCAGAAAGAAAGGGAGAGAGAAAACAAAACAAAAGAAACCCTAACAAAAGTTCAAACCCACAGAAAATATCTGATGCACTAGCCCTATTAATAGCATAAAAGTTGCTGGCAGATACTATCACCCAGCATTTTATTAATTAAATGGAGATACATGGGTACAAGTGGTTTGAAAGTACAAAGAACGAATGGGCTGCACAAACTGGCTCTTTGCAAAGAACACAGTGTGCTTTGTACAAGGATACAGTATCTAAATTAGCCTGCAGCATTTTTTGAGTCAAAGAAAAGCTTTAGTTAAACCAATTGTAGAGTCCCCCAACACCACTC
>JAVJGI010000065.1:21218515-21300693 GCA_035590275.1 Ibycter americanus | reverse complement strand
CATTCACTTTTTATTTGCATAGTTCTGTGATTTTCCATACAATGCTTAAAAGCAACCTATATGAAAGGCTCTGATAAAGACCATAAAACTTAGTGCATGTGAATGACAAACTTCTGTGAAAATGGATTTTCAAGATACCAACTTGAATTTCTATTTTTAACCCACCAGTGCCATTATTCCCAAACACTATTCCTTCATGTAGAAGCATTTAAATCATTTTATTTCCCCTCACAAAAGGCTCAATGAAGCTAACAAATAAACCAATATTGACATACCTAAGCCTACGGATTTATTGCACATTGGGGATTCTCTCTTCTGGAGACTTGTTGACAAATACTCAAACAGGCTCTGTGTCTTTGGCAAGATCCATGTGTTACAATGCCCCGCCCCCCCGCAATCTATGCCATTAGTAATATGACCAGGAAGTACAGTAATTCAGTGAAAGGATACAATACTAAAAAACAGAGTTGTCACCTCTCTTCCTGCCGTAACTTATACATGGCTATGTTACTTAGCATTTTCTGTAATTTCCTTAAGAAAACACTGTAATTCAGAAAAATACCAAGCAACAGCAATAGGTCATCAGTTTAAATTGTAAGTAACAGTTGACTTTATCATTTTTATTTCCAAAGCACCCTTTTGTAATATGACATTGCCTGCAATGTCTGGTTAAAGGATTTAATTTTGTTCAATAAAGAGACAAGAACTGGAATTCTGATGCTTTTAGAAAGAAATTGGCATTCATAGACTGTGGGAAGCTCTGCAAATCCTGTGTATTTATAGATACATTTTTTTTCTAGATGAAAAAGAGCAAATAAATTATAGCAAACAATTTATTCAACACATGTTGCTGTTTGTTCTTTTCCAGAATGTGAAAATCATCAGCAATTAATGAACAAATTTATTAATTATTTGAATAAATCCAATTACATGCATTCTACCATTCATTGTTCCAACTGCTCTGCAAGGAACAGACAAGACTACATACAGGATATACTTTTTTTTTTTCATTAGAAACAATCAGTCCTGAGTCAGTAAAGGTCCAACATTTACCTCTTGTTTCAATGAGACCATTCCTAAAATTTTAGCATGTGTTAAAAGGATTTTTTTCAGAAGGCAGCTTCAGTAAATTAAGTCCACGCTGCCCCACTAATGAACCACTGTTGTAGCAAGGTCTCTTGTCCCACAGCTTCAAGATAAAAAAATGCACCATTTATTTTTCACTACCAAAGAAGCATTTTCTCTCTGCTAAGGAATGCCTTGCAGAACAAAGAACATAGAAGGCTGCAGCTGCAGTCAGAGAAAGCACTTCCCACATACAACAAATATTTAGGGAAAACATGCTGTTAGCATTTGCCCAGTATTAACTGCAGCAGCATATAAAACCTTCACATGAACGGTATGTGTTATAAAGTTCATGTATTTTAGCACAGTTGAGTCCTACTTTTAAGAAAAATGTCTGCAGCTCTCACCCGGCCCACATTAGTGAAACAAGATGCAACTTTCAAAGTAACCAGAATTTCTCACAGTGTTATCAGAATTTCAGGGGGGGCAGGAGGAACAGGTCTCAGGATCCATAGATTTTTGTTGAAAATGTTCTTGGTGGCAAAATTTCTAAGTATGTTTCCTTCTGCTTTCCATCCACAGCAGGTATGATAAAGACCCTGAGGTTCAGTATTTTTGCTTTCATTGTGGAAATATAACATAGCTCTACACTCTCTTCCCCATGCCCTCTTAATCATGGGGGACGAGCTAGGTGCCTAAAATTAAATATTCATTGGAAGAATGGCCTAAAGTTCTACAGAAATAGACAGCATAAGCAAGGCCTCCAAAAGTTCTCCCTGCACGCCTAATTCTGCTCCTGTTGAAATAAATTTGGGAAAATTCAAGCTTGGATCATTACACAGGTCCTTTCATCCCTTGTGTTGCAGCTTTCCTCTGGCACTGTCCCATATTGATTAGAGGCCAACTTCAGTGCAGTCTACTGCCAGAACAGGCAGTTCCACCCTTCCACCTGAAAGATTTTTCCTTTCATCTACTTGTTTTTTAGCTGGAAATGGATTAGTTTTCAGGCAGATTAGTCCTTGATCCAGCTCACCAGATGGCTACACAAACAAGGGTGGCAGTGTGAGGAAAGGAGTGGGAAGGTGCAGCCAGAGGTGGTAAAGGATTTTCAGAGCCAGCCTGCACTTAAGTTGGTTTAACATGATTGCAAAACCCTTAATTTCTTCTTAGGTTTCTCTGAACCACAATAGCCAAGGGATCATGCAGGTTTTGCCCAGCTAAAACCCTTCTTAGTTCTAGAGGACAGTATTATTACTGTCCAACAAACATAAGGCATGAGTATATATATACACCTTCCACACCACAATTTCTGTGCCAGGAGGCTAACCTTTCAAACCTCAAACCTGAAGGATATTTGAGTGCTCTGATGATTTTATTTTTTAGCTTCTAGTGAAAAGTTTCGTCTCTTCATCAGGGATCAGCTGCAATGAGAAGACATCTCTCCACTAACTTGGGACCATTTAATCCCAATTTAACCTGATTTTCATCAGAACACTTGAACCCATATTGTTTCTTGATTGTTTTGATTACAATAATTTATCTCTCTACTCCTACACCTCTTCCCAGTCCTGTATAATCATAGCTATGCAGGTAGGTATAAGGAATCAGTCAGGTGGCATTACAAAGGTAAATGGTAGCCAACTTCTCTGTTTTCTGAGGGTGTTCCAGCAAAACCTAAATTCATCAGAATAGGTAAGGACTGGAATTCCACGGTTATAGTCCATTAACCAGAATACCGTTAAGAGAGTACTTGACAGCTGTCTTGTTAGGACCACATGTGGCAGCTGCCTGTAGCAAGAAAGTGGCATGTATGACCCCAAAAGTCCACTCTAGGTTTATGTTCCAGGGTCTGCAAACACCAGGGAAGGAAGAAAGTCCCTGAACATCAGTCAAAGGTTCTTGGTTATGAACAAAACATTGTTCACAGGGTCAGCTGGGGGAGTAGAGAGTAGGATTAAGTATACCCTGTCACATGTCTACACCTCAGCTGGTGGTATGGAGTTCCAGTTAAAGTCAACTGGAGAAAATCAGGCGACATCAGGATATCATTTGTATCAACCCAGGGTCAATTTCTTAGTAGGTCAAATGACTCATGCCTAGAAGTGCCTGTTCCTTTTGAACAGTTAAACATGAACTACTTTCTGGATAGGACAGCTCCCTCTTCCTTTCACAGTCTGTCTTAAAGAATACATAGGTGTTTCAGTATAACGAAAACAGCATCATAGTGACCTCAGCTGCCCGAATATGCACAGACTCCTTTAGAGGTGGGTCTTCACTAGCATGTTCTGCTGATACAATTCAGTTTTGTTTGTAGTAACTTGAACTATGCACTAGGACAGAAAGCAAGGAAAGAAAACTATTCTAGCCAGGTTCACATTCCCTCTGATAAAGAGCTGGAGTCAGGTCTTCCACCCACTGCATATGCACTGTAGCCTCACAGCTAGTAAGTCAAGAGGACAATGATGTCACCACTGGCATTTATTTAATCACGTTTTGATTTTATTTTCATTCTTTTTTTTTCTGTACCAACATATGAGGATATCTGAAATGAAATTACTAGTAATTTCAGGATGATTGAAACTACTTCTTAGGTTCCACACCAGAACACCAAAAATGAGTTAAACCCTTTTTAAACAGCATGTGGAGAGTCTTTAAACACAATATTTTTTACTAGCATATCCATATGCTAGCATATGAGAGAATACAAGTCATCATCATTATGAACTGCGCTTCATCACTTCCTATTGCATACGTCCGAAATACAAATATTTTATCAAAACCTTATCTCAAAGAAGGCATCAGATACCTTTTATGAACATGTCAGCATTCTAAATTCTTAGTACATTGTTAGTCAGTAGGGTGCTTGCATCATTAAAACCTTCAGGGCTTCAGAAAGCATTTTCTCTGCAGGAATTTGTCAAATCCTGTTCAGTTCACTATTGGGAGCACTTAAAAGACAAATAACGTTACATACAATCTGGCCACTGTAGATGCATTTCTGCCATTCTAATGAGTCTCACTTTCAGACAACAAAACCATCACCATTCAGAAGGCAAGCAACAATTAAATGCATGATGCCTATTATGACTATGCATTTAATGGCCATATTTTGCCAACGTATATTCCATTAAGTACACTGGTAGGTAGTATAGGTGGTACAAGCTGGCTGATATTTTGGTAAAGCCACATATTTTTTCAAGGAGAGGGAGACAGAGTTTCCAGCCACTTAAATAGTAATAGATATTGAGGAAACTGGGAGAGATCACCAGGACAGAAATTGCATCATAAAGTCAAAACAAGCCAACCACATTATCACCTACCTTACGTTTGTTTGTTGGACAAACATACAAGTAGCTCAAAATAGTCTTCAGACCGACTTTATCATTCAGTTTCTCATACGTTGTCCCATAATCTGTTGACCTACAATTCAAAGAGACATTTCATAAATACAAACACTTCATCACAAAAGCACAAGTCACTTGGCAGCTTTACAATATAAGTCATGCTTTACATAGCAGAATGGCTCTCTAGAGCTTTTTGAGTGATTCATGTAGTATATAATGATACTTAATTATATACACACAGCATCATGTGACTGCTTATAATTTGCATTTAAATTAGATTAGGAAAAATTAAACCAGCATCTTCCCAAAGCATTTTAAAATCAACATGTACAATAAGAAATGCTAAATTCTGCATATAGAAGATGATAATGACTGTCAGAAATGCCAAATAGCAGACAGCAAGAGACTACAGTTATCAATTCATTGTATACTTCAAGCTTAGATTAATTTTGTTAAGATGAGTCTTTTCTAAGTATATTCCAAAATAGCTGCTCTGGCTGATTGTTCAGTGAAATTGGAGTTCAGTTTTCTGTGAAAAACATTGATGTCCTTTTGAAAACCTAACTACACAAGTGTTACATCTACAATTTTATTTTTTTTTTTTTCACATGAACTAGCAGAGAATATGGACATGTGCTTTATTCTTTCTTTAAGAGCCACCATTCAGTAGATAATATATGTCTGATACAAGTTTGCCCATAGAGACACTGACTACACGTCTTGGGGAAAGAACAAAACAAGTGAACGAACAAGACACTGCAGAGTTCCTGTAACATCTTCTCTTCACATGTAACTGGAACCAAGATCAATTATCAGCATAGCTTTTGTTCATTATGCAGCTCATCCTTGTCTGAATTATGTCCTAATATCCAAGGCATTTAGATAATCAGCCCAAACCAGTACAGACGGTATCCACAAACTGCAGAAAAAGTGACATGTATCCGGGTAACAGACATTTAGAAGTATAACATATTCTTGCAAATAATAAACCTGCATCTCGTCTTTAAAACATACAAATGGGTCCATATAGAACTTCACTTGCAAGTGGTAACATGGATTTTCCCTTCTGCTAATCACTCCAAAACCAGTCATTCTGAAGTAAACAGTGGCACCCGTTATTTCCAGGTTCTCTCATATCTGGGAAACAATGACTGAATTCACAAAGATATTTAAGACAATTAATGTTTACAAGTCGGTGTGTGTGTGTAGGGTGCAGGGTGTTAAATTTCTGAATCAGGTTCCACACCTACATTCACACCACAGCTTCTGGGATTTCAGATTTTGCAATCAGTATATGAATAAAACATAAAGGCATCTGCTTGGGGTTTTACCCATTAAGATGAATTGCACTAAAATGTGGATTTGCATTGAAGTTGAGTCTTTCTATACAGGAGCTTTATAGAAGCATTTGCATGTATCAGTCCTGATCACGTAACAATTGACTTATCGTTTACAACCATAGCTTTTTCCTTTCCCTCCTTTCCCACCAATAAACATATGCACCCCTGTGCACATATATGACCTTTGTTGGTTAGAACATTAACGTCAACTTCTCATCTACTGATTGATCTTTCCCTTTATAAGGTCATCTCTCTTAGGAGCACATGTAAACTAACCGAGCTATTTCCTCAGTGGACTGAGAATGAGGATACAGTTATGGTTATTTTTGTTAATAATTCAGAGATGTTCCAGCATTCAGGTGAAGGGAACTACAGCAAGATGCCAAGCACAGCCCTGCCAAGAACTGCTGGTTCACTTTGGTTACATTGTCCACCTCACCACCTGGCCTTCTCAGGAATTAGTATTGCTATTGCGGTTTGCCTCAAAACCAAAATTGTGAAGTTTGGGCTGATAAAGACACATAAATATTGTAAGCACTAAATCTGACCTGGTGAGTTAGGAAAAACATATGTTAGTGAAGTAATGCAGTTCTTTATAACAGTGACAGTGATTTCAAAATGAAACCCTTCAAAAGGGGATAGGAGTAAAGAGTATCTGACATATAAAACTGGCTTTAAAACTTCTAAAGAAAAGTAGCCATTACCCCTGCCACAGCACAGGCAAACAGATGTCAAAGGCCTATTGCAAATGGTAATCTTAGTCAGAATTGCCAGCCATTTCTTACTTTAAATCTCTAAGCAATTATTTTGCGTTCATAACTTGATTTACAGGTAATGTTATAGACAGATGGAAGCATGTGCTTCTGTCAACATCTGTAAAAGCAACTGAAAGACTGAAAAGAAAGAAAAACATCATTTTTTGCAGATGAACAAATACACAAGCAATCAACAGAGCTACTATTTGATCCTATTCTTGTTATCATGTTCTAAACTAGCAATAGCCAGTCCTACCTGCCGAGTTACAAGCTGCTGTATCTCTTACACCACTTTACAATTACCCTTTATTTTAACAGGGAGGTAAATGTTATACAACAGCAGATAAGCACCTGGAAGTGCTTTAACACAAAAAAATGGTGACAGATACACAGAGTAGCGGAACAAAAGAATTGTATCAAATGAAACACTGCATACACATGAAGCCTCTGTTGGGACCTAACCCAGGGGTACCACCAAACTGCATTTATCTTGTTCTTATTATATGTATGTATATGAGCAGGAATTGATGAGCAGCCTGGACAATGAGCTCTTCATTTGTCTTATTAAATGGGTGTATAAAGCAGCATAAGACTCCTAACCCATGAAAATGTTTTCAGCTGTTTGGTGATCCAGGAAGCCAGCCTAACCTGGAAGTGTTGCAAAAGACAGATGCACCTCAGCAGTGTGTAGGCAGTAACGACAGTGTAGGATCAACAAATTCAATCCCAGTTATCTGAAGGGGTATGGATATGTATCAACCAACATCTCCCACGCTTTGTGTGGTAGACTGCTTCTCTGAAGCTCTGCAGAGAGAACTCAGTTTTAGTGCATCTGTATAACACAAGCAGAGGAAGCAAATGGCTGGATAAGTCATCTGGAAAAGGACTAAGCCCAGGACCTACAGAGCTGAAAACACAAAAATGAAACTCTATACCTTCTGATCCATCTGCTGAAAAGCCACAGCTACTGAAATAACTATATGTAAATAAGTGAACAGCAAGCTCTACTTTTTTAGCTCTTGTGTAGACATGTCTGTTGCTATAGTTTCTCAAATTTCTAGGGGGAGAGGGCATGTTTATATGTTTATAAATGTTTCATCAAATTAATTTACATCCCTGTGTAAATTTTTTCATTTTTGCTTGACTTGGCTTGGTACAGTTAGTACAGGCTAAGTCAAAATAAGTCCAGATGAGGCTGAAATGGGAAGGTCTGCAAAGAGATTTGACGTATGCGTAAATCTAACTAAATATGGGGGGGAAGATACGCATTAGGACATTGTGGATGTTAATGAAATGCAGATGATACTTAGTAAAAAAATAATATTCAGAAACAGTATTTAGACTCAATTCTGAACTTCATACCTGTCCCGCCACTTTAGTTGTAATTGCTTCCATTAAATTCCAAATTCTACTGGTAGCTGTTTAGAACCAGACTCCCTATTTTTTCAGTGAAGCAGAATGCCTTCTGCAAACACCCAAGATAAACATTTTAATTATTACTAGTTCATATGACAGTATAAAAAATACCAAAACTGTGGGACTGAAGCTCTGACTTCCCTGAGTAATAAATTAAAACAAAACTAGAAACATGTAGAATAATTTATATCTTGCAAACTATTTGCAAGAAAGTTGACATTTAAATAACTTCATTATTATTCATTGACAGGGCTTTTCCCTCTCCTCCCGTCAGGGTAAATGACATTTCTATTACAGTATTATAATAAACTCCTGCACATTTTAAATAAAGCCACTGAATTCCATTAGTCCACCTACTGTCATGAATATATCTCAATCCATTCCTCCCAATATTTCACAATTATAATAGGCATTCTGAATCAAGCAGTAACATGAACCCTATGGAAATTTTCTTCTTTCTCAAGGAGCGTAGACTGAAATTCAGAGGACTGTCAGTTTTAATATACAGATTAAATAAATTCCCTAGCAAGTTGCTGTTTATGTTAATAAATTTCCTAGCAAGTTGCTGTATACTCTTCTTTGTTACAAATTTAAGATTGTCTGTACTTATTTTACATAAGCTGTTGAAGACTTGAAGAATCAACCAGTTGATTGTTTGGTCAAGGTTTCTTTTGCAAGAAGATCTTTTTGGAACAGTCCACCAAAAAAAGAAAAATATTACATGCAGACTTTAAGCTGTGTAACATCATGAGTCCTGCCTATTAGAGTACAGCTTTTTCCCCATAAAAGATACACGTTAACAGATGAAGTTCCTTGTTATAGTATACATCATTAAGAAGCGATCACTTCAATTGACACCATTTACTTCTATCTTTATTTTCTTTTTCCATCAGTTATGGCTAGTTTTCACATATTAAAAGGAAGACTGCTTCCTCTAACTCCACCATGGGAAGATTGTCTAGGTATCATTTCCTCACCTTCCTTCCTCCACATTTCAATTTGCTGCTCTAACTGCTGTCCGAGTGGCAGCCAGCCCTGGGAGGCAGGACCAGAAGCATCTGTAATGTGGTTAGGGAGCAGCAGAGGCAGGGCAGCCTGTCATGACCAGGAACAGTATGAAGAGATAAGAGATGGGCTCTAGCCTGCTTCTCCTTCTGCACATGAATTCAGACTTGGTGGAAATGAGGTATTTTAAGTAAGAAAGAGCAATGACTATGAGATCACCTGTTCCAACCTCCTGCATAACTACATTTGCCACCTGGTTTGCCTCCAAAGGGACTAGCCTGTTAAGCACAAGATTTGCCAGTTGCTATCATATTGATCTCTACATGAGCAGATTTTTGGATAGGAGGCTCTCAGATAGCAGAAGGCAGAACTGTGGAGTCACAGGTCACACTTACAAAAGGCTTTCACTGATCAAGTTTTTGAATAAAGGAATAATTAAGACATTAAAAATGATCTTTCACATCTGAATGTGAAGAATACTGGAGCTAGTAATTCTGGAGCATATTTGTATTCCTGTGTGCAATGTTTTAAGCCTGTTTGTAAACTATGCTGTAGAGTTGTTGACTTTTGCATTCTTTCTCTCTGGGGATCTTTCTAGGCTGAGGTGCTATTCCCTCATCACTTAAATTGAAACTCTTTCCTTTATGGTTTTATAGCCAAGTACTAAAGTTTCCCATTGATTTTTGCCATGCCACCATGTTTCACAAAAGCTAGTAATGTCAAAGTGTTCTTCGACAGCTAACCATTTAAGTTCACATGTTCTTCCTATTAAGCCTTTCACAAGCCATTGATAGATAACACTTTTGGTCTGATGCCTGTTTTGATTTAACTCCTTCATGTGTAACCCTGGTATTTTTTCGAGAAAGTAATAATGTCTGATCTCAGCTTCTCTCTTAGGGAGGAACTGGTGTTTTTTATCCCATTCTTTATTTTCATAGAAGGTTACTCCTGCTTTACAAATTACCTTGCTTCACCTGGACACTTCTTACCACCAGCTGTCTTTCTAAATCGTTGTATAAGTAATTCCCCAAGGTCTTGCCCATTTCTAATGGCAACTGTTTGCCTAGCTCATAGACTGACACATTGTGAGGGGAGTTTTACGCCTCCACGTTGAAGAGCAATTGCAAGATGTAAACACAGTGAATCCTGAGTCCTTGGACACAGTTTCCATGCAGCAGAGGCAGACCTTGCCCTCACTTGTACAAGTTTCTCTCCTGCAGTGACACTCTGCATGGCTCTCGGTGGCCCCCCAGCACAGAGGTTATCACATTAAAAAGTCTGGGGAATTTTTCCCATGGACATTTTATGGTAGGACATCGGATTTTTATTTAAAAGTCCTGTATCCCACAGAGCAGCCCAGGCCTTTCAACACTGAACTGATTCATGTCCCTGACACACTGCCTGGGCTAAAGGCCTTTCTGCAGCTTGGGACCAGCCATACTGTGGCTTTATGCTTTCCTTGGCCTCTTCTTCCTCACTTTATTAACGAATTTTAGCTGATTTTTGGCTATAACTCATTTGCTTAAAGCAGGGATTAAGCTAAAGTGAAGCTAGTTCAGAGAAGCTTTTTTTGCCTTCAGAATTTGGTTCAAGAGGGCAGTGTTAAGTGGTCTGACAGCAGTGACAAGCCAAAGAGTCGGTTAGCATTTCTTTAAATGTCTGTAATGGCACTGCACAGGTCACAGCATTAAAACACTTCAAATTTACCCTGGCAGGTTGGAATTAAGTTTCAAAGATATCTCCAGGGTAAAGAAAAAGAAGATATTTCAAAACTCAAGAGACCCACATGTCTCACTTCCTAAGTGAACACATTTCTGGTGACTTTTTTCTCATGAGGCCCTCAACAGACTGGCAAGTATTACTGCTCCCACTTTCTAGGTGGGGGAAACGGAGGGAAAGACTAGATAACTAATCCTACATTTGAAGGAAGTCTGTGACAAAGCCAAATGCAAGTTCCCTCAGGCTCCACTGACTTCCCACTCCATCCTGACAACATAAGTTTTCTCGGGTTTTGTGTGTGTAAATAAGGATTGAAGAGAGCTTTAATATCAATGTCAAAAGGAAGAAATACAAAATTTGATACAGTTTAAATGTGCATTTTAAAACAAATTTAACCCTCAATTTTGAAAATTTCTTACTTCCAGTTTGAATTGTGACTGTAGATTTTACGAGAAATAAAGCTATGATTTTTTATATGAGTTTACTGAAATGTGAGGATTTTTTTCTCTTATGGAAATAATTTTCTCATCACAAAAAAAAGATTCCCATCTACAAAAAACATCAAAAAGACTTGTAGGATGAGAAGGGGTAAAAAAATTACAAAGAAACAATAGGAAACTATGAAATTGGCATTTCTCTGCATAATCAGTTAAATAAACTCAATTTT
Source organism: Ibycter americanus (assembly GCA_035590275.1). Lineage (NCBI taxonomy): Eukaryota > Metazoa > Chordata > Aves > Falconiformes > Falconidae > Ibycter > Ibycter americanus. Next base: position 21,289,382 of record JAVJGI010000065.1, on the reverse strand, counting down.
CTTTCTTCTTTTTAATCAACTTTTATTTGGAATAATCTGAATTAACAGAAATACACACACTCACATTTCTTTGGCTTAATATAGTTCATCTGATTATTGCTATAAATAAATTGAAGACATGACAAGCAGGAGAAGCAGCTCATATTTTATCATCCAAATCCAGAGCTTACATATTACATTAGATAGTTATTCAAAATCTTACCCAAATCAGAAAGAAAGGAAGTAGGGGGGTAGGAGGGCCAGATGTTATCTGCAGGTGACCCAGATGAGTTGTTATTTTCACTTAAAGTAATGGTGGAAGATAAAAATATTTGGCTAACTTGCCTTCCCTGCTATTTCAGTTGAGAGTTAGTAACTCAGTTTAGCAACCTAAACAGAGAATAACTGTCCCTCTGTCTCTATCATATCCAAAGTAAGGACCATCCATCCCTTTACATATATTTAGTAAAGGGCCTGCAAAAATCTGTAGCCACATGACTAAACCCCCATCTGCTGATGCAAGCTGTAGGTATGGGTCACTTTCAGAGCCATCCCCAGTCCTATTACCATTTGGGCTGCAATGAGCACACACATGGGTTTCGGTACAACCCAACCATTATCACTTCAGCAAGCCACACCTTTCACCATACAACACACCTTTCACACCTTTCAAAAGGCCAAGGAGAAGAAAAGACCTTTGCAATTTGGAAATTTTTAGGAAAACAAGTATAGTTCAGTATGTCTGAGATTTTGAATCCCTCTGTCAAGGTGAACCAGAGATGATGGTGGGAATCCGCCAACAGGATTAGCTTTGGGAAAGGAGGTGGGCTGAGGACTGCACTCATGGCAAAAGGACTGTGGACTTACCACCTATTTTGCCTGGCTAACAGACCCCCAGCAAGAGTGGCTGTTGCCACTGAGGGCAAGGTAAAATGGCAGTAGAAGGAACTGGGCCTTTCACCTCCATTGCTTGAGCAACAGAGAGGATGACCCTCCAGAGCTCTCCCCCTCAGATGTCCCTTCTAACTTCTTATCTTCCTGTGGCCTGAAAGACTCATCTCCAGTCCCTCACTGATAGAAGCAGAAAAAGTCAAGAAGAGCATAGGGAGGCTAGCAGTCATAACCACTATAGTCTAATCCAATGCTTGGTGAAAGCTTTCAGTAAGAAAAAAAGGAACAGCCCATCAAAGAAAGACGTCCACTTGACCCTCTCAGTGAAAGACTCAAGAAGACGGTACTAGCAGTTCTGTTGCTGAAACACTAGTGCAATCTCTCCTGTTCTTTCTACAAGCCATTTTGTGCCGTGGTGCCCGGATGCATGTGGGAAGGATCAGTAACTCCAGTAGTACCACTAATTTTTGGGAGCTAATTAATATATACCAAAAGTTGATAGGTTACTTATACTTGTGCATCTGACTATGTACGCTCCAAACATTTTCTCCTTCCCTCTCCAAGTCCATAGTACTGTTTTTCAATATTTCTTCCATTTGCCATCACAGCATTCTGTTCAATGAAGGAGCAGACCCTGAGGAAAGGAATGAAAGTTTACTGGCCACAGGCTTGTTCCTTGCTACCTTAAGAAAATTTTTGGGGAACAGTGACTACAAGTGAAAAAACACCAGCCTGGAAGATCTCCTTGTCCACCTGACTTGTTTTTCAAAACCAGTGAGCAGATTAGGATGCAAATTTCCACCCTTCCTTCACCAGTATTTGCCACCAGGTAACACTGCAACTCAGAATGAAGCCATACATCCAGCCTGACTCAAAGCTTATGGTCATCAACAAAACAACTAGAAAAAAAATCTCAGCTTACCTGTGATAGACATTAAAGTTGTTCTTCCTTACGTTTAAATTAAAAGATGCCTTTTAAATTAGAACTGAGAATGGCTAATGATTCTTCTTGCCCTACGTTTACACATCACATACTAACATCACCGCACCCCTAATGCCAGATTCTTGCTTATAAAGTGGTTTTTTGAGTGTTGCATCTTCCCATTTCCACCCCAGTCTGGTATAAATCACACAAATAGCTAGGACTGTAGCTCAGTAATCATCACACTATTAACTTTCTAATTGATGGTAATAGCCAGAATAAATTTCAGGCACCCCAAGGGGTGGTTAATGGATTTTGTAGCTTGAGGGCAGAGCAACAGGAAGCTTTTCCATTAATCATTGAGATGAGACAACCATACATGTCCTACGCTCCCCACCCCATCATAACACTGAGGTCATTGCAGCGTTGTTGAAAAGATGGGTGTTACCAGGCAAAAAAAACCCCTCACATCAGGCTGAGCTCAGTTACATGGTTTGATATACTGCATCAGCAGAGCTGTGTTAGCATCTGTAATCATGTTATACATCCAGAAAACCGCTTTAGCCCATCTCCAATTAAGAGTAAGAAGGAATTTTATTGTGTCATAAAAATGTTGCAGGTCTTCTCTGGCTTTTAGTACATACCCTGCAGAAGAGGCTTTCTAGCTAGCACCATCCAAGCATTTGCAACACAATATGCAATCTTCATTCTATCCTGCCAGTGCAAATCAACAGCTAGAAAGCTTAAAAGATCCTGACAGCCCAAGACATTATATTCAAAATCATTGTCCAAGCCCCTTAGTTGTTATAATGGAGTAACTCCCAAGGAGCAGTAGCATTTTAAAACGAGCTAAAAACGTGCCTCATGCATTAATTTATGTTAAATTTTGTTGGAAGATGGAATTCCTATCCCTTAAGCTGTACTAACAAACTTTTTTTTTTGCTCTGTTTTAAACTACCATGATTCCCAAGATTTGGATAGAGTAAAAGCACAGGGGAAAAAAGAGATTAAGAAAAAAAAAATATCAATGTTACATCCCACTAGTACCAGTGTTATTATTCCTTCAGTTCAATATTTTATAATACAGTCTGGCTGTCACCCTACAGGAGAAGAAGCTCAAACAAAACAAGGAGAACATCAAAACGAAACATACTTTCAGTTTCGAATCATTCCGACGTTTTCTGTCACGATTTCATTTTTAAAATATTGCACCAGATTTATCTAATGCTGCATTCCCCAGCAGAAAATTGTTCCACTTAAAAAGTTTCAATTAGTTCTCTGAGTCCTAGTAGTGAACATGCTAAGCTGTTAGCTAGACTGTTACCCTAGTCTAGCTGTTAACTAGTTTGTAACTCTACTACATCACCTAAGAAAGAATTTGTTGTTGCTGGATTTAAAAGGTGTGCTTGTGGATTAATTGGATTATTGCACCCAAGGATCACTAATTAATACTTTAAAGCAAGCAAATACACCGAGTGTTACTTTTTTTCTTTTTAAAACTATTTGAATGATGCAGCTGTACCATTTGTGTCAGTTTCAAATAATATACATCACCCAGAGCCACGCAGCTTTATTTTTTCCTCTTGGTTGGTAGAAGCATATTTATCACTATATATCTCAAGGATCAGTGATGTTATAAAGCTTGCTATTTATAGCTACTCTTGGGGTATCGAGCAAGTGACAGTAATTTGTTCCTTTGACATCTAACCTTAGGTCAACTCCAGTAGCAGAAGATGGATTTTTACAGGAAATGAAATGAAAGTACACAGCAGAAGATTAATACCATTTCCTAGGCCTGAGGAGAATGCATGCTCCCAATTGCTCTGCAGAAAAAATGGTCAGAAGCACGTGCTATGTATTAAGAATAGAGCAAGATGTGGTCAAGGTAAGGTGTTCAAACAGTCTATTAGCAAACTAATACACTGGCATTTGTGCATAGAGGAACTGCAGGCTGATAGTCTAGGAAGAAACTCAGCTCTTCTGGTTCTTTGATTTTGAAAGTTATCTTTAAGACAGTGCCAGCTACAGATAAAATGGGATCTTGCTTTTATGCTACTGGTAAACGATAAAAGAAAGTTAAAGCTAGGTTGTAAATTCCATATCAGAAACATCTTGCACAAGATCAAGTTACTATTTTGCCCTGCATTGCAAAAACATCTTTTATTAATTATATTTTGTTTGTGAGAAAGACTGCAGATTGAAACACCTTGAAAAGATTCCTTGACACTAAAATCCTTACTTACTTGGGACTAGTTGTCCCAAGTGCCTTTAAAAAAATAAAAAAGAAAGGGGGGGGTGGATTTGACCAGAAGATTGTTTCCCCCAAGCCATCTGTTTTTAATTTATTTGGAATTAAAATTATAAGAGAGGTCTTTGCAAAGCTATGGGTGCATAAAGACATTAATTATACAATCCAGTCCTTAAAATAACGCTACTGACAGGAACTCAGCCAAATACCTAAGAAGTCCTCCTACCTTCTCATAACAGGCCTACCATGCTCAGCCACCACCAACATGCTCAGAAAGTCAGCAAATTTCAGCTTCACTGACCCCCAAATCTCACACATGACCGCAGGAGCCATATAAACCCCCAAATTTATGTGTAATGCCACAACCTACCTCCATAAGAGTCCATCACCTCCAGGCATACTACTGCTCTACGCTAACATAATCATGCAAGTACTAGTGTAACGGACTTAATCAGGCTGCAATATATGTCCCCTACTGAACAGTGGGCTGGTGGTGGTATATGTTATTCATGCCCACTCACATTCCTATCATAGGAAGTGGAGGTGGCGTTAGTGGAAAAGAAAATAACGTGTCATATGTTGGACACAGAAGATCTTAGCGTTTACTCTCAGGCTGTGGGCAATGCAGCCTGCTTAGATCTTAACAAAGAAGAGCTGAGCTGGCTATATTTATGGAGTATTATTTAGTGCCACACAGAAGTGCTCTATGTCCAACAACAGCTGGAAAAAGCCATGCTAATTTTACCTGTGTGGAAGCCAAGTCTGGAAGAACAAGAGTTATTAATTACAAAAGGTTTAAATTTGCACTTTGAATGACAAAGGTCACACAGCTACATAAAGATAACACCCTCAAAAAGAACCTTCGTAAGTCCCTGGACATTCATCTGAGAGATGCTTGCCAAGTCCTGTCCTTCTGCTTCATGGAAAGTCACTGATAAACGCCCATAAGTGGAAGGTCTTCAATTTAATTTTGATTTATTAGGTCCCAATTAGAACAGACACTTTAAGTAATAGTTGTCACAATAGCCAAATACTGGAACTATCCTGCTGCACAGTGGGGAAGGGAAGGAGGCAAGAATAGGTGCAAGATTTTAAATGTACAGTTCTACTGGGGAACAGATATTCCTGTATCACAGGTGTGCCAAAAAACCATTTTCAGCACTATCTACACACACACTCCCTACACCCCTCCACCATCTATCAAACAGGCTGCCAGAAATCTGATAATTTGTTGCGTAAAGGTCCAGCGGCAGGTGAAATAAGACCAGACAACTGTGACCAATTCTTCTAGGTCTCCACAGATCAAACCCCTGCCAAAAATGCACTGAATTCCCCTTCTTCAGTGGATTAGAATTTGAGCACTGTAAATACACAAAAAAAGTAGTCCGTGATTTTTCACTGCTTCAGAATAAAGTTCCCTGTTCAGCCCGTCTAATCTTTGGGTGAATAAGGCACCTTAACCTTCACGTCATGTGTGGGTTTTTTCTATCTCCATCCTCCTTTCTCTGTTTTAAAATTTATGGTTACCATTTAGGCTGATTTCAATTTCCATTAATAATATGTGCAACTGATGTACATTTAAGTGAATTTAATCATGTTGTAGTGACAGGTTTAGCTTAAAGCAGAGCTTCACTTAGAACTATCAAGTAAATTTCTCTTGAAAAGGTCAGTTTAACATTTAACAGGAGGGGCCATTCCAGACAAATTAGAATTTGCTCCACTTGTTTCAAGTGCAAACACTTTTCAAGCCAGCTTCAATGATTCTATGTCAATCAAACAAGGAAAGTGTCAGGTGCCCAAGGGAGAATGCCTCCCTACACAGCCAGCCCAAAGGCTGCTCAGACACATGAGCAAAACAGAAATATTCTACCTCACTCTTCAAAGACTGGGGCTGGACTGAAGCCAGACCACACCACAGCAAGTAGGGAAGGCAGAACCCGGAGAGTTTAGGCAAACCCCTGACAAGTCAGACTTTTCATTTCTAATTGCTGCAGCAACAGGAATGCAGTAAGAAAGAACAACCTTGTGTGCTATGAAGGGCCATTGTGCATGTGTCCCATGAGGATTTAGTATTGTTCCTGTGCCTGTCAGAGACAGTTCAGCTTTCCAGGACAGTGGCACAGTAATCAGAGAGGTGATACCTGTAATGCTGTTTCAGTGGCATTCCCAGCAGTAGCCTGATTCCCCTATGGCTGGAATTGGTCCTGCCTCCAGCCTAGGAAGACAAGTGTCCTGCAGTAATCACACAGACAGCTCTTCCACAAAATATTTTATTTATTAAAAGGCTTTACAGTAACATTACCACAAGTCCTGAGTGGAGCACATGTGGCAGGTACTGTCGTCCTTGCTCTGGGTAGAACAGAAAACCAGTACCCTGTTTTGTTTTGTTTTCACCAGGGCACTTCTTCAGAGTTCTGTTCAAACCACTATGTGGAGATAGGAAAATTTTCTACTTGCAGGAGCTGGTCTTAGCAGCACAATCTCTCAAGTTTTACATAGTTTTTGCCAGGGGACCACCTCAAAGTCACAGGTTTCTAGATTTATAACACTGCAATATACAATGTAGGACCAAGTCAGTTAAGTTTCCCAGTTCAAATTGACAGTAGCACAGGCAATTAACTCACCTCTTCTGCCCTGATTTTGCTTTCCAATATATTTATTTTATGGTGTCTAGTTTTATGGTGTCTAATTCCTATAACAGAAAAGAGAGGAAACAAGCAATCCCTGCCTTCCTTCTTTAGTAGTTTCATGATTTTAGAGGTCTTTGACATATGCCCATCAGTTCTCATGTTACAGATCAAAGATTCCTGGTCAGCTCAATCATTCCTTTCACACAAATTACTCCATACCTGGCCCATCCTTACTGCTTTTGTCTGAATCTTCCCTACTTCCCTACTAACATACCCTTTTTGAAATAAGGCTGACCAAAACAGGATACAAAACTGTATTCCTGCTGCTATTGTATGTTTGTTGAATCAAGACCTCAGGTTCTTGAGTTTCACTATTTACAAGAGCTTCAGCATGAACCTACTGTCATGAGCAAGGTGCTGCATAGCCACTTAACTGATGTCAATCACACATCTGAGCTTTGAGGTTGCTCAGCAGACTCAGAAGATGCCTACTTTCATGGATTCAGCAGAATCTTATTGTGCTAAAAGTCCCTGTGTTCACACTTTCTCAGAGGCTGCAAGACTTATCCTGCTGGAGACAGAAAAATACTCTGTGGGAACCCAAAGCAAGTTTGACCCACAAAGGGAAGAAAAGCAACCCCTTTGTTGTACCCTCTCTGTACCCTGCAGCTGGTATCATCACAAATAAAAAGCAAGAAATAAGCTGTAGCATTTCAATCTTCAAACCAGCACCTCTCTAGAGAACACATATTGACACAAGATATTGTAGCATCTCCACATTGCTGATGAGCGTTTCATTGTCAAGTCACTGACATTGTCAAGTCAAGACCTCCTGCTACTGTCCCAGGTATACAAGAACGCAACGTGTCCTAGTAGATTTTTTCACTGAAAATAACGCTTTCCCTAAGGATTTTTTACATCAGGTGACAGTTTCTGGATAGAATCAAAACATCCTCCAGTGACATATTGAACCTTCCTAGCCAGCTGGCTGGATGAATGACATCATCCATTTAGTGACAAGTTTCACAGTCTTCCACTATCATGTTTTACTACAGTTTCAGAAACACAAAATTCCTCATAAAACAAAAATCCTATTTTTCCAGCCAGCTAAGTAGATTCATCATGGTGTAAATTTCCCCTGTCAACTCTCAAGCTCTCCTGGAGAGGCCTCAAAGAGTATCTTTGACATCTGTACTGTCACTGCCTGAACAATCTTCATTATTTCACAGGCCTATGCTTCTGCCTAGAAGGGGTGGTTGGGGAAAAACAAAACAAAACAAAAACACCCACGTATTGAAAGTTCAGGGATAAAATTGAAATTTAGTTATCTGAAGGGTCAGTTGGAAACGTTTCAGACAATGTTTTCACCTTAGAAAATGCCAATCTGCGGAAGCAAAACTTTTCAGAAAAGATCCGAAACAGAATTTCCTAGCAGAATACCAGAAAGACCAGATTAGTTAGTTCTGGGAAGATATCCACCGGAGATGTGAAAAGTCCAGGCTTTGGTGGAAGGAGAGAATACTATATAGCAAAATAGTCAGCTAAAGTACGGACACTTTTGTAGCTGTCTAAGCATTAGAACAACTGTTGGGGCTGTTATTGCAGCAACCATCAATATACTGAGATTATTTTCAGTCAAATATTTTTTTACACCAAGACAAACACTGAGATACAGTCATTCTCAAATGATACAAAACTTCAGTTTAGGAGCCTCCTGCATCCAAAGAGAGGTCTCTGAGCCACTGTACTAATTATTGTGGGGTGATGTCCTCCTTCAGCCCTTCAAACACTGCTTGTGTGTAGGACAAAAAGAGATGTTTAATAATGCAACTACACTCATGATTATGGAGGAGGGTAATACATTCACCAGCAATTTGACTAATCAAGCTGACAAAGTGATTGGGTTCAAAAAAGGAAGGACTCTCCCACCAGCAGTTCATTAAAATTAAAATAAAAATGAAACTCTGCTTGTTTCCAGTGTAACAAAAAGGATTTACCGGTCCATAAAAGGGAAGGAAAGGGAATATCCTGGATAATATAAACTATCAGCAAGATACAGATAATCAAAATCAGGTATAGGGTGCAGCTAAGACTGGACTGTCTCTTCCAGCTTCATCACAGTGGACCTGCAAAAAAAAAATCTGCAGATAAGTTCTGTAAGGAAAACTTTTGTACCTACAGAACCATTCAGGTCAGGTGATTGTAAACACTAGCTGAAGATGACAGGTTTTCTTGTAGCAATGGAGCGAACTGTGGTTCTGAGGGAGGGCCATGACAAACCTCAGAAAGTGAGTTAGGTTTTGTATGAGAAATGTGTGGTTGCAGGAAAAAAGCAAAGATACTTTGAAAACTGAAAGCTGACTCATCCACACACAGCACAGCAGTGGTCCCATGAAGTTATCAACAGTGTGTGAAGCTGCTGAGAGTTAAGAAACTCAGCCTGGGTGGCAGTATGAGAATATACTAAAATACATATATTTTTGTGGGAATGTTTTATTTATGAGAGTAGAACAGACTGTTGGAGAGAATGAAATAAAACTCCTGTGATTTTTTTTAATCTTATTTCATGTTAAGACTTAATGGGAAAAAATCCTAAAGTTATTAATGGTTAAAATACTAGAAGTTTTATTGGATTCCTGAGCTGCTAACAATTTTTATAAAGAACATTTCAAAATGGTGTATAGGAGATGTGATATATAGGGGGCTGTTTTGTGGTTTGTGGGATGTTTGCTGTAAGAACAGACTAGTGGTACTTAAAAGGGAAGCTGCTGGTGAAGAAAACAGAGGAAATAAGGCAAGGGGGAAAGATGGCTCAGGAAAAGCTACCTCCTAAATGGCACTTAAAGATCATTAAGGGACACTGACAGAATCAGGCAGAGGAAGAGTTTTGACTGGAGAGTGAAGGCGCAATGATGTCTGCAGGAAAGGAACCACGATACAATCACACCACCCTAAAAATCCCTCAGGAACGCACCTAAGCAGGACAAATACTCCCAAATCCTGTAAATGACAGCCACCGAAGGAGGGACTACTGTCCCAATACTGGCTTTATGGCTTGGTAACTGGTGCAGGAGGGTAGAAGAGGGAACCTGAAGGTGAGACAGAAATTATACACTCTACAATTTCTTGTTGCAACACCAGATACAAAAACCCTTGCTACTAAAAATTGCCCTGAACTACTTTACCATTATATATGCCAGATATGCTTTCATCACCTTAAGATTTACAATATACTTTCTAAACATTTCCTCTTACTGTTTAACCAAAAAGAAACCTTCTGTTTAAGGAAGTTTACCTTTCTATTCACCAGTGGTTTACAGACACCAAAATAAAAGAGCATATGTTACCAAATTTCTTCAGCCACATTGATAAGCGTGGAAGAATATAGACTGCATTTATGCCAAGACTCAGGAAGGTAGTTAATTTCTGCAGGACAGATGCAGCCATCAACACTGGGAGCTCTTATTGGCCAGGAAGTGGAAATATGCCTAGTCTTGGGACCATGAAGCTCATACAATCCCACTTCTACACTCCAGACATTAACAGTCATTTGGGAAATTCGTGTGGATTAGGTCCCAGTTCTGGTTTACTGAGTTTCTTTCCAGAGGGAAGGAGATGTTTAACTATTCCCAAATGTCACCATTCCCAAATGTGATGTCACTCAACTATCCAGAAGAAATGGTCAGCTGGAGCAAAATGCCTGGTGGTGTGTCTGTGTTTGAGCCTGAAGGAGCTCAAATGTGTCTTTTGAGGGCTGTGGCAAGGTGAGCATGAAAAGGAATCTTATTCTGTAGGGACACAGAGAGGGACAAATGGAAAACTCTAGTGATTGCGTTGCCACCCCTGAAACACAAGGCCTCTTTTCCCTCTGTGAATTAAGGCTATTGAGGTAGATCAGAGGCTGAACTGTCTTCAACTACTGGTCTTGTGCATAATTATTAACTCCTAGCTCATCTAAATAAAACCTTCAAATAAAACACCTCCTTTGGGTATTCAGGCAGGGAGATACCAGCTCAGCTAATGAGACACTGTTGTCATAGTAGCTAATGAACATACCTATATTCATCCCAGTGATTGATATGAACTGGGGAATTATTTCAAAATGAACCAGGGAATTAAGAAACCACGCCTTTGGGACCTGCTAGAATAGAAGTCTTTGGCTGACAGAGCAAAAAAGATGCAGGAAACGAAGCAGCAGCTAAGAGTAAAGTTTGCTTTAGAAAATTAGGAGTGAAGACAGGCAGAAGTTATTCTTGCAACAATTGATAGGCCATCTGATTTGCGGCACTGATGGGCAACTCAGTAGTCAGGAGTCCACTTTAGGGGAAGCACTGGTAACTAAACATAATAAATTATTAATCCCAGAAAGTCAGCCTACAGTGCAGCAAATGACAACGCTAGAACACAAACACTAGGTAAATCACATACAACCCTGCCTGGGGACTGGGGCTAGATCCTTGCTCTCTGTCTCCAGACAAACCCACTCCTAGTCTATTATTTCAACTAATGGAACAGGTTTTTTATGCCGAATGAAGACATTATTACTTGTCAACTCTGTGACTCTGGCTGGAATGCATTAACAGTGCATCTTCCTTACTGTACCACTGGCCATTAACTCAGCTGATAGTGCTGGCAAGTTCTGTCCAATACAGAGGTTGGCAAGTTCAGCTCCTTGAGTGTAACTACTTCATTTTTGCAGGACTCAGTAGAAGGAATTATGCTGCCAGCCCTGCTCCTACAAAGAATCTAGGCCTCTTGGTAGCGTATCTTACCTTTACTACTTTTTTGCCTGTAGACAATACAGAGTGATATTTAAGATCTAACTGAGTTTCTGAACAAACTGTTCTGTGAGCTCAGTGAATTAGCAGCAGCAAGCTTGGGCCTTTTAGCAGGACTACTGGCAGCTCATGATCTGAGCAGATGAAATTCATCTCCCACAGGTCTCTGCCACAGCTGTACAGCAATGTTATAGCCACATACCAGGCACAGCTGGTGACTTAAAAATCAGGACAACCTCCTGCACCCACTACACAGAACCATAGAGCAAGAAAGAGGCCATGGCACGCTGCTGCAGAGGAGCCAGAGCTAGGCTTGGTCAGGAGAGTCTAACGGTTACTGTGGGTTGCCTGATTGATATTTTCTTTTTGTCTTCCTGATCCAAATAACACATGAGCAAAGACAAGAGCCTTAGCTGGCCATTGATCAAACTTACTCACCTTCACCCATTTGATTTCTCTGACACAGCACAGCAGCTGTCAATCACATTAAAAAAAAGAAAAAAGTCCTTTAGCCTCACTCAAATTCTTCCTTAGAATTTACCTTTGCCTTAGCACCTCCAATCCCTTGGACAATAAGCCTATTCATACCATTGAGGCAACTGAGTTTGATTCTCCATGGAGCCCTCTGGGTTCACTAATCTCTGTTATTAACTTTAGCCCCTATTCACACACTCCAAATCTCTCTTAGGAATCAGATGCCAACAGCAGATGGTGTGAACTCCTCCAAGAAGTAAGGCAGCAAGCTGTGAGTCATGACTGATGTGCCAGCAACACTTCCTTCCCCATTGCTTTGGGCTCACCTGTCTGCTGTATCCACCTGACTTGCTAGATACTGAGCTGCAACAGTCCAAGCGCAAGGGCTGCTTTCATAGGAGGTACATTACTGGTAGGTGCCCAAACAGAAAGGAGCATACCATTACAAATACTAACTCAATTTATAAGAACTTTACGTACTTAAGGATGGTACAGAAGAGACAAAATAAAGCAGAAAACATTCTGTCTCTTTGGATAGGAAAAACTGGTAATGAGCCTGATCCAAAGCTTACTGAAATCTGTACAAGCCTTTCCACAGACTTAATGACAGTTTACAGTGGAGTCTGTATAATTATCATATATAATTACATAAAAGCCTGTTAGGGGTTTAGTGATTGAGATGACAAATGTTTACGGCATCTGCATTGAGAAAAGTTCTGGGCTCTTATGTGATGTTCCGTAGGAAAATATAAATGTATTATGCAGCTTTCAGAGCACCACTTAAAACTTCTTGAAACTAACAAAGGAAGTGACAGAAGCAGGGAGGCCAGAGAAGCAACATTTTAGAAAGAAAAGGAAGAGACAAATCTATGTGGGAGGACAGGATGACAATGCCCAATGGGTATTGTTAAGGCATGAACATGATGACTATCAACTGTAGGCCAGATGCATTACAGCCTTAATTTACATGTGCATCTGAGATGTTGCTGATCTACTTAACATCCTCTCTCCCTTCCTGGATGGATTCGGGCTCATTAAGTGCAGTTGGAAGATATCAGTTCCTGTGTGAAATAAAACAGGTGCCAAAATAAATGGAATTAGGCATCCAGATTTACACCAAACATCTCATGCGTACTTTCCCTATGTGCCAGACTGAGCTGTCCTTCTTGTGTTTTCCAAAGTAACAGAAAACCCTCCATCACGAGTAAATCCTTAAATTTACTAGCATAGGTGTCCATGTTCAATCTTTAAGGACAGACAGGGAGTTCCTCCATAAGGGCAGGTAGACATGGTGAGTATCAGTATCATCCCGTGCATGATATTACCTGGAGCCACTGAGAGTAATGCTGGCAACAACCACATGATTCCCCTTTTCCCCAACTTTTCTCTCCATCAGTAAAAAGATATTTTGCAGCCGGTAGAGGCTGACTCATCCTATCAGATGGTGAATGCCTAGGCCTTCCAGAAGCTAAGGCTGCCTTTCATATTTCATTCTCAGAACAGAGAGGATATAGTCTGCTAGAATTTTAATTCCTTCTGCTTTTTCTTTTCTGACCAAGATTTCTACAGGTACCTTTGGAAAGACTCTTTCACATGGGAAGTCAGATCTATCAAACAGGGAAGGATGAGGTAGATTCAATTCCCTACATCACATTCAACCAGAAGAAGGTAGGGTAGTCATCATTAAGTTCATTCAGAAAATTAAATTAACAAGCCAATAAGGTCCCTATTGTAGATTCAGGCACAGTAACTAAACAGGAGTCACTGATGTGTTGAATCATATGTCCCAAGCAGCTGTGTCTTCAGTCAAGGTCATTGATACTTACTTCTCTGAAGAAAAAAATATTTCTGAGGTGGTAGGAACAAAATGGCCATTCTGGAAGCAATACAGAGCTGAAGATCATCCAGGAGCACCACTGATTTATTCTTTGACATTTCCTTTTTCTAGTAAGCAGCATGCTACAAATCTATACAGCACAAGTTTATTAAAGAACCAGAATTTTTCCTTACTATTTAATGGAGCTATCTAAAGTTATCCCTTTTACTTTCTCTATTCATTAAAAAGATAAGGCAATGCTTAAAGAGTAATCAATAAAACTCAAAGACACTCTGTTCTCCATCTACCATATGGAGCTCCTTGCCCTAAAGGCTACGCACAAGTGCAATTTTGTGTAATTTACTTCTTTTTCACTTCCATAGGGTACTCTATCCAACATGGTGACTGGCAAGTTCATTTTATAAGATAAAATGCAGCTGGTGAATTTGCTTTCATCACACAGCAGGACTTCAAAAATATAAGGAGGTGTAGGGAAAAGAAACTGAATAGCTAAAGGCATAGAAAACTTCTCACTTCTCAAGCATTAATTCAGCTCTCACTGCAGTCAACACAGACCAACAACCACCTGGTGCTTTTCAGCTGTCCACCATTCTGGATGCTAAAAGTTTGTGTTGGTTCAAATGATGGAGACATTCCAAGATGGAAAAATAACCCCAACAAACATACCCACCAAGGGCTAATAAAGACCTCTATTAAACACTTCAGTTGTTTTATAAAGTCCTGGAGCCAGAAGTTAGTACTAGCTCGAAGGCTACATCAGGAATGTAACACAAGGCCTTAGCCTTGTTCTTATACCCTTTCTTATTTATCTCCTACAGGTTCACATTGAAGACCAGGTACTGGCCAAGCAGATCTTTGGTTTGATCCAAAATAGTCCTTTGTACAACTGAAATGGATCTCTCTTATTCAATGATCAATGATACTGATTTGATGGAATTACTTATAATAAAAAAGGCTAGAGTACTACCTGTTATAACAGGAGTAAATAGCCTCAGACCTTCCCTCAGCTAAATGAGATGCATTTGAATTTTCGGCTTGACTTGGAAGAAAGTTGCAACATGCAGCTCCTCTGTCACTGGAATCCATTTCATGAATAATTCTAGATCTCCTTCATTTTTCCCCATACCAAACTAACAAAAACCCAAATTTTTTTTCAGGGCACTAACCAGCATTCCAGGAGTTACTACACATCAGAGATAAACCACACGCATTAAACTAAGCTATTATATTTCTATACAAGTTTTTTCAAGCAATTTCAACAGAAATTCTGCAAATTAACAAGCCTTGTTTACTCTGAGAGGTTTATTCCATCTTTCTAAACCAATTGACTCAGCAAGTTTCTTCTGAAACAATAAAGAGCAACTGAATGTAAGAGAAGCCAACTGCCAAACCCAATGCCTTTTTAATTACATTAAGAGAGGAGATGGACGATGGATTTATACTTATTACAATACTGACCATTACTTTCTAATGGGACATAGATTGAATAGACTTTATAGCTATACTTACTGTATTTTCAACCACATTTTCTGTTTACTTTGCATTTTGATACTGCTAAAAAGCTAAGCGGTAATAGCAGCTATCAAAATAATATCAATAGTAAGAAGAAAAACCTAACAGGAAGGGTGACGCTGCTTTTATAACAGTGGCCAGAAATAATTTCTGGAGCAGATCAGCAGCTAGTGGAAAGTGGTGCAGCTTGATTCTGGTTGGTGAATTAATACCATTTTCTACAAATGGAAGAGCCAACTCCTTATGCAACCCTTCTAACCATTTTTGCCTTAAAAACTAGATTTCCTTCTGCACCTCTCATCAGTGCTTGTCATCTTTCACCTGGCCTGAGCAATCTTTTGCCCACCTTATTCCACCATTCATGATATATTTCCTTTCCTTTATTTCACCTCCCAAGTCACTGTTCTTATAAATAGACACCAGACTTGGTTCACTTGCAATTTTAGGCATTTACTACATGCATGACCTTAGGGTGATGTTTCACATCTGTTTAAGTTTAAACCCATTCTTTAATTCAGATCAACATTTCACCAAGTTAGCTTTGTACTGAATTAGATAATTTGAATTGAATTAATGTAAAATAATTATCTTTACAAAATGGAAATGAGCAAATTCAGCTACGGAGTGAAACTACTTCACAATAGCAACACTTCCAGTGAGTACATTTACCTACACAGCGTTCTGTTCTAGCCCAACATCAAGGTGGGCACCTTGTGTCAGAGCAGAAGTTCATTTAGCCTAGTACCCTGTCTCTGATGATGGTTAACAACAGGTATCTGTGTAAAACCTCAGGAAGCATGGATTACTATTTCTTCTAAAAACTCTCCTAGCCTCCAACAGTTAGGATTCTGTGACTTTCTGGGCCACAGAGGGCATCTTTCGTAGGCACATTTAGATTGTTTCTGGAGCATACTACACAGTTGCAAAGCACTGTTGCACTTTCAATTTCTCTTGCAACTCTGCCCCAAAATCCCATCCTGGGTGCAGAGTTTTGTTGAACATTGTACATTGTCACAAAAACCTTTTTGTGCCAAATCAGCGTCTTAAAATAAACATTTCCTAGTTACATTTCTTTAAAAATTCAACTCCTAGCTCCTTCGCTTACATAACCTTCGATCAAAGCAGTCCATTTTGGCCCCTTCACAATTGGACATGATGTCCATTTCTTTGCCTATCCCAGCTCCTATGCACTGCCCGATCACAGCTCTTTTCCATGCTGTAAGTAGATAGTATACTGTGAGTACAACCTTCAGCCCTTGTACTACTATTATGCTTTGTTGGACTAAAATACCTTTTTCAAGTGAGCCCAGCTTACTAAGTAATCCCTTTGCTCACTTTGACTACCTCAGGTCTCTTTTTGATTCACTGCTCTGCCTGTCTTAAAACTTGGAAATTATACCAGATTTATTATCAGACTAATGGCAAAAATGCCCTATATCACTGCACCTAGAACTAACCTTGCAGAATGTCATTAGAAGTATCTTGCCAAGTGAGGATTCCTTGCAGCTGACTTCTGATACACATGAATTTGCTGATTCTTGATTATGCCTAACCAAATATTTCACCATCTAATAGCCACAAACCCATACAGCAACAGAACACAAATCTCCCAACCCCAGCCAGTATCCTGATCTCTGAACCGTGCAGCACTCTCATATCACAGTAAATTCATTCATGCTCCTACTCACTCAGATCACAAACTGGGGTGATTAACTCCCAAAGAAACACTAAAGAAGAAGTAGAATCCCTGTTCTGAATCCAGGGCCCTTCTGCCCCAATCAAACAAATTACTCTGCTGAGAAAGAAAAGTCAGGAGATTGAAAAGAACTCCTCCAAGTCTCTCCCTAAGACTGCATTTGGCTTCCAAATGCTGTTGTGCATCATCTTAATAAAGCACTTAGGGAAATAAATCAAATGCTATTAAAACATTTGTGACATCACACTTGCTTCCTTGAGTAACACCCACATCTTGAATTTACAGTACATGTGTGCTGAGTAGCTGGTGGACTTTAAAGAAAAAATAAAAAATGTATTGGCTTCTTCCTCCTTTGGCTCCTTTACCAGAGATAAAGCAGACTGGGATTGTAATAGCTTTTCTTACAAAAGAGTTAGCATGGTGAAAGCTGTTAACATACAAAGAGAGATTACAAAGAATAAGACCATTTACCTTTGAAAAGGGAACACTTAGAAGGGAAATTTACTGAGGTCTTTGAGTTTCTTTCTTAGTACCTTCATCGTGACTAGCCTCTAAATTTTATGCTGTCTCATAACAAGAGAGCACATCGTCACTCGAACATTGGCAGGGAAGTGAAGAGAAATTATATTCCCACAATGCCTGTAGTCAGTCCACACTGCTCACAGCAAAAGGAGGTCAGTCTTGCAAGCCACAGATGTGCTTACTGGAAAGGGCCAATAATTTAATAGTCTATAATATAACTTACATTTTTAACTAGGTATTAATATTAATATGAAAAGTCATCAAAATTCATGTTTCAGGGCATACGCTGATTTCCCTAGCAGGGCAAGAAAGAAGAATTATCCCAAAGGTAGTAGTTTTCTTATTGAGAGTTTAACACTGATAATAGCTGTCATTTATTGGGCACTGCTGGAGGCAAGGTAGGAAAAAAAGCAGACCACTTCTGGAAGACTCTAGCAAGGAAAACTCATTTTGAGGAAGAACTGTGCAAAAATTTCACATTCTTACCTACCCCATAGTCTGGAAGGGTATTGCTTCCACCTAAGCAGTGCTACCATGAAGTAAGGAGGAAAAAAGGTTGTAGTTCTGCCTCCCTCACCCTCCAGAAAACACAAAACCAGAAGACCTAAGCAGTTACAAATACAATTATGAAAAAAGGTTGTTTCATTCCTTCATAAAGAAACAACTAGTACAAGCGAGGTTCATAGAAGATTTCATTTTGCTGCTACCTCTAGTGCTTCTTCCATCTAGTAGTTACTCCCAGCAATGCCACAAAGCCCATGGTCGCAAAACATCTGTGTTGATTTTCCTTCCTTGGAAGGAGAACTGACTATTTTAAAGGAACTGTTTTGAATCTCATTTCTTACCTTTCTGCAAAGATTAGCTTCTGTTTGGACAAAATCCAAGCTAAAGATGTCATAAATTGACCCAAAGATAACAATCCACCTTGCATGCAAAGATATCCAAGAGTTTCTCCAGGCTCTTAGGTATTGGATGAGAATATAGAGAAGTTCAGCTTGGCAAAGTGTAAGCCAAATCTCTGTTAAGCTTCAGCCATGGATGGAGACCATAGGCTTATGCAGCTGTGCACCCACTCTAACTCTTCAAGGACTGGGTTTTTTTTCAAGCCAGTTTCATCCAGAACTCTCAGCTCATTTACTGCAGATGGACAGGTGAAATAACTCCAGTACTTATACATGTGATGGTGAAGAAGCTGGCCTAAAGCTGTATGTAGTAAGGCTAGGACTCACAGCTGTGGTTCTCATTCCACAGCTCTAAACAGAAGATATGTCGCTTCCTACAAGCAAGGACTGAAATAGAGGACACCAAAAATGTGTGGTTTACAGCCTCTTAGATTCTTAAGAGCTGAGACAGTCTGGAACTATGTAAACACACCCGAAATATCAGTAAGAACACAGTGACTTGTTGGTAGAGCACCATGGAAGCTTACACCTGCATACAGCTTCCTTTTATCCTCCTGTCTTACAGAAGGCTTATTCAGTACACAGTTTTTCTGGCCTCCTGTTTCCTTTTCAGTTTATTTAAGAAAAGGTTTTGTATTCAAATGTAAAAGCACAATGATGGCTCAATTTTGATTGTGGTCCCTTTTTCCCCCAGAGGTTACAGTGCCCTCAGACTGGCAGCTGAGTGCTGTGCGGATTTTGAAGCCTGCAGTTTAACAAAAATCTCTCAGGGACTCAAGACCGGTAGTCACAGCCTGCCAGGGAAGGCTGACAGCTTTTAATCAGTGACAAGGAACCTGCCATCTCCTCAGACTGCCTTCCAGTGTCTGTGTGCTTTCCACCCAGCTGTGTTCCTCTCTTATACATGGGAAATACCTGATTCCCAGTTAAGTCTGAGGAGGTGTCTCCTCCCCTCCTATTCTGCCTTAGGAGAGAGCACAACCTTGTAGCATTACCACCACGGAAAAGCAAAACCCCTACAGTTATATCAAGTAAACCAAAATTATTTTTGTTCACCAGCAGAACAGAAAGACGGCTGGATTTTTTGGGTTTTGTTTTTTTATTGCTGGACAGTGTAATCATGTAAGCCACCAACATTCAGCTGGTTTGCAGGAAAGCCAGACTCAAGGCTGTTTGGCCTGATCAGAGCTGTGATCTGAACATCAGCCTTTGGTATGACAAAGCAGCATCTACACATCCAGTTCACAAAGGAATCCACCCCATTTTGATTCCCCTTCCATCCCATCCTGATTTGTCTATCCAGCCGAGATCAGGAACCAAGTGTGAATAATCTTGGGTATGCTTGGGCTTTCCCATCTGTGCAGCAGTTGCAGCCATCCAATTTTCTCTTCACTACATGAAAACCAGGAAGTGGGGCTTTCTCCCACCACAGAAAAGCTGAGATTGTGAGCAGTCACCTGACTCCAAGAGCTCAGGCTTGAAAGAAAACCAGAAGGAAATTAATGGGAACACATACACAGACATGTACAGAGAGTCCTAAAATACAGCAATAAAAGCACATTAGTAGAACGAACAACATTGTGTTTCTGCAAGAATTTTGCCTTGGGGAAAGATCAGATATCAGTCTTTATCTCTCTTTATGAAGTCATTTAATACACAATACATGTGGCATCTCTGAATTTCTATTACTTTTCAACTCAGCGTCTCATAGATATACTATCTATCTAGAATGCAGGATCATTGAAAAGAGGTTTTATCTTCACACCCAACTACACAGCACACACTAAAATGCATGCTAGGGAAATTAATGCCACTTCCTTAGAGAGAAACACATTTTCGAGGGTAGGAAGAAATAATGGTGAAAGAGAGAAGGAAAGGCTTTTTACCTCCTATTGGCAAAGCACTGTATCAGTTTAGAGTGTGTTTCAATTGATGGTCATAATTGACAGGACACATCTTCACCCACCACTTAATTCATCTCACCAGTGAAATGACTCAGCACAATAGCAGTGGGAGGCTGCCAGCCAGGACAGAAAAGTTCCCAAATCCCCACATGCCTCCACCAAGCCTTCATAAGGGGAAGTTGAGCTGCAAACTAATTCTTTGCTCACCAGGAATCAAGTCTCCCTCAAGTTGTCCCTGTCACACAAGCACAAACCTTCTCAGTGCTCAGTACACATAGTCCCTCAACAGTACATCCTAATGACAAGAGGCAAAATGAACCTTCCTTTCCCTAATTGTTTCAGCTGCCTGCCAAGCACAGTATTCACTAACAATCCTGGTACAGACACACAGATCTGGAGTCTCACCCAGTCACCCTGGGCATTCCTAAAGGACTTTAGGCCTTCCTAATGAACAGCTTGTGCATTGATGTCCTTCTCCGCCCTCCCCCTCTGCCCCTTCAACTTTTGACACGAGAAAGAAAAGCCTGCTGCTGCTGAGAACTACACTGTGCTCTGAAGTACAGGAGCTGCTAGCAGGATCACACTCAAAAGCTGGCTTTGCTATCACTGTTGAAGACACAAGCTGATTAATTATAGCCTTTATGTTTCCTTTTCTGTTTTGTCCAAGTATTAATTGGTAGGTTAAAGAAATCAGAAAAAAAGGACACTTCCAAGCAAGCCTCTATGTTTTAGTGTAAACAATAGTCAGTGTATGCTGCACAACAACACTCCATTGATTTATGTTTAAATATGCATTTTTACAGCACAGTTTCCAGGTGTTTCATGAAATCCTGCAAGAAAGACCTACTGACACATGTCTGGGTCTTTCTGTAGTAACAATAAACTTTGAATGTTTGCCTGATAATTCCCAAGATGCAGATGCAGAAATATTAGGGACCTGAATCTGAAGACCTTAGAGTTCAGATCTCAAGCTAGTAAAACTCACTTGGTCACCCAAGCTCAGCCCCAAATACATTCTTTCATTTCTGTGATTAGTGGAGGATAAAACCCTCTAAGAAGCTAAGTACAGTTTTACCCAACTTTACAAAAGGAAGAGCGACTGCACAGATATGAAAGGGACGGAAGTACTGGAATATAAAGGGTGTTTTGCTTTCTGTTTATGAACTGGTAACGATCGTGTTGTTTGTCTTTCCTCTGACATATCAGCTCCAGTCTAGCTTGTCTGCAGTTATTACACAGCCACAACAGATGGATGAACCCCACGGATAGTAACCAGAGATAGTTCTGCTGTGTTTTACCAATATCATTTGCGCAAAAAGGTACAGCCTAGGAAGCAGATGTGTAAGTTCATCTTCTAATTTGCAGAAGAAGAATGACAAACTGGATTTAAACACTGTATGTCTATAAAGTGGCATGAACACTGTGCATCTGTTATTTACAGTATATTGATAACATCAGCATTAATATTCATCATCTTGATTTACATGTTTTTTCATGCAGAAAATGGATTAGGATTCTTTTTTTCTTTACTTGATAACACTTCTACTTTTCATGACTAGCTGCAACAGAGAACACATTTTTAATATGCTTAATAAATTTGCATTATCATTAGTGCTGAATATTTTATCCACACAGACCAGGTAATAAGGAGCACATCACTAAACCCTTAACGAAATCTGATCCTTCAAAATATCAGGGTATGATTCTTCAAGCTATGTCAAGGCAGAACTTACTTGAGATTGACTAAACAAACACACATGTTATGCCACAAAATGCAAGGTTGATACTGGCCCTTATTCTTCAGGGAAGTTAAGAATGTGGTAATATTCAATAAGATTTACGTTTCCTGCTAAACTAGGATCTATTTAAGCATCTGCTGTGGGTTGTTTCCTAGGTAGGTCTTGTTGGTTTTTTGGATTATTATTTTTTTTTATTGGATGGTTGTCATCATGTCATCTATTTGTGTCCCCCACCCCCTAACTCCAGCTTTATGGGAACTCTTTTTGATAGCAAGCAAAACGTCCCAGGAAACTTTAGCTACCAGCTAGAAGAGTTGACTGTGCTAGAAGTTTTTATTACTGTTAGTCACCAGGGTAAAATGAGCCCTCTCATGTAAAAAATTGATGGCTATAGAAACTCCTTGGTCCCTAGGGGTCCTGATGGCTGAATAGAGCATCCCATCACACCGGAAAAACGCTACACTCTGCTCCCCACTCAGTCAGTGCATGAAATCCATGTTCTAAGCCTGCTTCCAGTGCAAGCAGATCTCCTGCTGCAATCAAACCACAAAAAGACACTGCTTCCTACGTGAACAGCTGAATGTGCAAGCTCATTCTTTCCTCCCCACTAGATGCCCTCCAGCATTTATACACAGAGCAGCAGTGGTTCATGTGTTTGCAGGAATGAAAATGAAAAAAATAAAATAAAAGACACAAGGAAATTTCATTGTTACAATTTCACTAAATGCCCATGGGAGATAATGTAGCAGCATTTTTTGAGCTCTGATATTCAGTTAAGGAAAGTGACTTACACTGAGCAACTGAAGCACCATATTTATAGGATGAAAGCATTTCAAAGAGTCCTTTTCAAGTTCCCCTTTCCCACAGAATTGCTGGGTAACATGTGCTTAATGAGACCTTACTTTTCCTCACTTTGTCAGTTCCTCTCATACGGATTTGTTTCTCCTACTTACTTCAGCTAAAAGACCCTAATCTGCTGTTGCAGAGCATGCTGTGTCACTAAGCCACATGTTATGACCTTATTAATGTGGCTCAGCAGGTAGAAAATAAATGTGAGTTGAGAACAGCCCATCTGCAAAACAGAAGTAAAGAACCAGCATAAAACATGCAGGAGAATGATGAATACAGTAACAGACATACCCTGGAAATTCCCCTCAAAGGAAGTAAGCAAATACTGACAATCTTTTAAGTCTCCTGTTGCAAGAACTCTCCAGTCTCAAAAAGAAAATCTCCACAAACACATCAACAGTATTGAAGGTGACATGGGTGGCTATAGGTCTGATCTGTAGAGCTGGAATTCTTACGTAGCAAAGAGCCAGAAAATTGCATGCACAAACATAAATATGTGAGGCTTCAAAGCATCTATAGTATTTATAACCACATAGCTGGGGTCAACTCACAGCCAAGACTTTTCAAACAGGATTCAAGGGAGAGAAAGATGTCTAACAGAAGGCATCTTCTAATATTCTTCTAATATTGCAAGGTTGTATTCAGATACGATCCTTAATCTACATCTACGTCTCTCCCTGTGGCTTCTATCCCTAGAGCAGCTGCAAGAGAAAAGAATATATTCCTATTGCTCCATTGTTCCTTTTCTTTATCTAATATACTAATGCAAACCCATCCCCAACAAGTGTTTTCACCAAAATCCTCCCATGCGTAATGGTGGTTATGGGACTACCCAAAATACAGACATAACACAATGGTACTTAGACCTTAGTACCATGTTCCTTGGTCTACCCTAGCCAATATCCTGTCTCCGGCAGTGGCTGAGAGCAGAAGAGAATAAGAACATGATAAGAACAGTGAATCCTTTATTTCATCAAGTTGTCCTATGGAATAAGTGATGGTTATTCCTATACTGAGAGGCAGAGATGCTCTGAGGGTACTGATTATTCCCTGGCTGACATACTCAATTTCCCTTCTTGATGCAGGATGATGTGCAGTGGTGGCGTTGGAAGGTGAGGATGTGAGGATAAGTAAACTGATGGAAGGGTTAAAACAATAGTTCAAAGTGAAACAAAAAGGCCATGAAAAAGCTAGAAACAGAGCCTTGGAGATCTGCGAATTTTTACCTTGCTGTGACTTCTGTAATATTTATCACTACGCAATCTTCAAAATGTTGCAGAAGCCAGTTAGCTAAATCAATTCTAAGCTCTCCAGGGAAGGAAAAAAAAAAAAAAAAAAAAAAAAAAAAAAAAAAAAAAAAAAAGAAAAAGAAAGCAACTATTAACATCCCCTGCTTTACATGTGGGAAGTTAAAGCTAGACCTATATAAGGCATGGGTATTTTTCAGAGTCCTTGAGATTCCTTTATGGCATATGTGCTACAGCTTCCTTATTGCAGAAACCAGGAGCAGTGACAGGCTGGAAGTGTTAAGCACTCCCAAACTGGGGAGGCTGAGTTCAGGCACAGTGCTGGATATACCCAGAACTAACAAAGCAACAGATCGCAATTTAGAACATAAATGCTCTCAAACCAAGCAAACGCTACATCCTCCTACTTTCTGGCTGAAAAAGCAAGGTTTAATTACTGCTATTTTTACACCAAGTTCCATGAAGTTACTTATTCCTGACCAAATGCAGAGCTATAAGAAGGCAAAAGAGGTGAATGGCAGGACTCATTGCTTGTCAGCCTCTCAAGGCCCTGAAGGAAAGTGTCCTGCACGCACATCTTCCCAGAGCATCATATTTACGCAAACAGGAAACAGATTAGTCCTCCCCCACAGGTGTCTGCAGCTCATGGATACCATAGTCACTGTTCTGACATTTTTATTTATTGAAAATGTAAGCTTATCTTACTGTAGTGGTAAAAAACATCTTCTCCTAACTCTCACGGCTTAATCCTCTTTGTGATCTGAGAGATATCTAGGAGAGGAAGAGAAATAAATCCAATACACTCAGTTAATTGCTCAGCGACAGATAATCTTTTCTCTTCTGTTTTCTTCCTCTTCTATAAAAAGAATAACAAAAAGTAAATAAAGAGCCCTCAACTAAAACTGTGGAAAAAGTCTGCTGAAAGGACAACAGTGTAATTAAAATCAGGCCCAGCCTGATGCAAAATCTCATTTACTGTGTACAGAAGCAGCAGCTCACTTGCCATCTGAAGCTCCGTGAGCACAGAGACTTAGCACTCCAGGAGATTGTATAGATTCTCCCTATCTCTTTTCTCTTACTGTATTTCATCCCTTCATGTCTGTCACCAGTGGTCTCTTAATTCATGGGTAATTTTAGAAGGGCGATCTCCATCCATTAGTGCTGCAGCCAGCTGTAGTTAAACTGGCTGAAAAATTACAAAGAAATGTCATCCTAGCAGGTAGTAGTGTGTTTATAAAGAAGACAGATTCCTATCTTGTAGGCAATAGCATAGTTGTGTTATAGATGGTTACAGTCCCATCAGTCACAAGACTGCTTAAATCACCCAGCTACACCTTCAAATGACAGATGTGCTTATAACCAGCTATAGCATAAATGACTCGTGTCTGTGACATGCTTCTAAACAGCCCCTCATCATTCATCAACCTTTTGAGAATGCACTAGGCACACGAGGCAAGAGTGGCATTTCCTTGTCATGTATTCGAGGCAGAGAATCCTCTTTGCTTGTGGATACCTGCAGAACTACCTGTCTTTCTCCTTTGTCCTTCACAAATAGAGCTCTTGACATCAGAAATCAAACCAGACATGAGATCATGCCTTCTTCCATTCCCCAGCATCAAACCTAGAGTCATGAAATAAATTGAAGTGCAAGATATGTTTCTCCCCTTCTCGCAATTCTATTTTTTTCTATGCTTTTCAAACAAGCAGGGAGATTTAAATTACCATGTCACTTAGGCAGTCAGGAAGAGCAACAGCTAATAACCTCTCTGTCAGGTACATTAAATAGTAAGATATGCCCGTCTTGTCATTTCTTTCCACACTAAGAACACAGAAACTGTCCTGGGATCTTCATAGGGATATTTATTAGTGACCTGAAGGCATGCCTCATAGCGAGCATGGATCTAACAGCAGAATCAGACTCAGGACAGAGCACAATGTGACCACCTAGGGCTTATGTAAGGCAACAGGATTGAGGAATGACAATGAAGCGCACTGGCAACTTTCAAAGCAGCCACGAGCACTAAAGAGCCAATCAAGAATAATGAAGCACTGCAAAGACAAGTGTGTTGATTTTAACTATTCTGGCCTCCTTCAACATTTCCCAGTCCAAAGCATTTGCCCAGGAATTCAGTATGGTTGACCATGCAACTGTATTCAAGTCCTGACAAGTGACATTTGCCAAGTGAACCTGAAGTTGACGGGTTCAAAGACAAGTGGTTCCTTAAATTTATGGAATTCCTCGCTCTAAGATATCACAGGTACTAAAATTTTTTAACACATCCCAAGATATATTAAGAAAGTTAGCTCATGGGATATTAATCCCCTGGTATGTACCAAAACCAAAACAATTATTTGATCCTGATAGACCTTAAACTGAAGGTTGAGGAAGGACCCTAAACTTCAACCCTAAGAATGAATGCTAGGAGAATACTAGGAGGAAGCGTCAGATATGATAATCCTGTTAAAGTATCTTTCTTAGACTGCTATTTAGTAATAGGATACTGGGATAGAGAAAACCATCAGGCTATTAGTATGTTGTTAATCTCGTTCTGATGCCAGGAATGTCTGAAGTCCAAAAAAGTGCACTGCACTCACTAGCTCTAGGACTGCTATGTTGCCAAGACCTCAGCTTCTGGTACATCCTCCACTGACATTATCACAGCCCATTCTTTTTTAATTAGGGTAAAAATTATGCCATTGTGGCATGCTCCACAGAAACCAGTTCTGAAACAGACAATGGCATAAGGTCATCAGCACAATTTTGTGCCCACATTCATACACACCTCAACAAGAAGGGTGTTTTCCACTGTGATGCAGCTGTCCCATTTTCAGTTCTAACTTAGTATCTCACCACAATCCTGCATTGCGTAACAGGAGTAAAGTAGTTCTTCAGCACTGTCAGTAATGGGGAAGGAGGTGTCTCCAGATGCTGAAATGCCATACCTTCCCCAATGACTGATGAAACAGAGATTAATATTTCTCAGGATTAAATGACTGAGGGTAACAAGAGGAAATAAAAAAAATATTTTTCATATTTATGAATATTCTTTCTCAAAACCATTGAGAAATGAAACATTCTAGCCCAAAGCCCCTGCAGAAAAGCACTGCCAAAGCCACAGTCCTGAAAGTCCCTTTACTATGGTGTGCACACCATAGCAGAGACGAAGGTAGTAGAGAAAATAGGTTCATATTTGATCTCAAGCCACAGCAGTAACAGATACAAAATGGAAAGATCTGATTATCCCTCTGCAGCAGGATGACAAACCATTTATCCAATCCCACAAAACACTAATAATTTTGAGTGTTCCTGTTGCTGTTCAGAACAAATCCTAAAAGTTTTGTATTTCTTTAGGTTTTGGGGTTTGGCTTGGGGTTGTGGGTTTTTTTTATTTTATTTCTTGGAACCAGTTGGTAGAGCATTAGCCTGCATTCAGAATACAGTTCATGTCAAATCCCTCCTCTGCCATCCTCTTAAAACCCTGCTCAGTTCCTTGAACAGAAAGTTTATTTGTTCTACTTCCAACCCAAAATTCTTCCTTGGAAACAAAAAACCTTTCCTAAACAAGTTCATCAAAACAAGTTCATCCTAACAAGAAGTATTAGTTTCAAATACCCGAAGTTTTCTTGCATCAAGACGGTAACCTGTCCACCCTCATCAATGACCTGCATAAAAGCCCCTAGACTTCCGACCAAAGTTTCACAGCTGGGACCACAAGAAAACCTCCCTTTCATGTATTACACCTCATGAAAGTACCACTAGGGACACATGAAGTAAACACCCCTTAGATCATCTTTTCAGAGATAAAAACACAGGCACCGTCTGTTCTCATTGAGTCCAAATAAAAGCCTTAAGAAATAGACCATGGACAGCTCTTTCCTTTGGTTCGCAGAATGCACAATATGCTTTGAAATCATAAAAGTATCAAGGCATTCCCTGTAAATCAGTCTAGCAGTCAACATCACAAAACTGGAAATCAATTACCTGGTACTAATATTACCAGTTCTGAATAAACAGACATTGAATACTTGCTCATAGGTATTCACCCAGTCTTAACTGGACTGACTTTTCATAAGGATCATTTGGGCAGTAGACAGCCATAAGATCCTTCATTACAAACAAGGACTTACGGCTGTTGAGTTCTCCTAAAAATAAACCAATTGGTTAATTTGACTCTGAATAAGGTGGGACAAGGGTAAATCAAATGATAGCACACCTGTGAAGTATGTTATATAGCTGAAACAATACAATCAGTCTTCAGCTTCTTTGTCCTTGAGTATGAAAGAAGTGAGAAAGTGAGGGTTTAGCTACAAACCTTCCAGCACATTTAAAAAAATCCAATTAAATTCAATAAAAGAATTGTATCAGGCTCTTCCTATTTAAGTAAGGTGGCAATTATTAACTCAATTTATCTCCATACCTCCAAAGAGAGCTCTCTGTGATGCTTCCCAGGTTGTAGTCATACAGCTTTGTCAGAATTAGAATCACCTGAAGGCAAAAGAAGAAATCATGGTTAGTCTCAAACAATTACAATCTCATAGAACTGAAATGACCCCAGGGAGGACTTAGGATTCCTTTAATGGGTGCTTAACATAATTGAATGAATTGTTAAAAGCATTTGCCTAAACTGACATGGGAAGTATTTGCAGAGATGTATGTTGAGCCAGTTGGACCTTTTCTTGCTCAGCTCCTCTGCATAATGTCACCAACAGGTTCTTCCCTTAACCCCAGGAGGCACACTGAAGTGGGAAGGAGCTGACATGCTAGACATAATGTTTCAGTATACAAGATGAGATCTGCTGTATACAGTAGAAATAGTGATTACTTTTTGCTCTGTTTCACAAGCACTGAAACTGCTGATCTTTTTAACAGCTGTGATGCACAGATAACCCACTGGCCTGTCTCCAGTCAAACTCTTTTTGATTGCAGCAGATGATATAACACAAAAAACTGATCACCAGTTTTGGCCTAGGAGACTCAGACTGGACATCAGGGAAAAAAAATATCCATACGGAAAATAGTTCAACACTGGGACAGGCTACCCAGAACATCTGTAAAGCCTCCATCCTTGGAGGTTTTAAAGACCTGGCTAGACAAAGTTATGGCTGATCTGATCTATAGCTGGCGATAACCCTGCTTTGAGTAAGAGGCTGAACTAGGGACCTCCAAATGTCTCCAACAACCCACACTCCCAATGTCAGTGAAAACTTTTAGATTTAGCCAGAATGCAAGAATTTCCAGGTTTATGAGTCTTATTAGCCCTTTTGATAACAGCTTTTCCCTCCTGACAAAACAGATGCTTATAAAATAAAAATATCTTATCAGGGAGAGGAAAGCAATTTTAGCAAAAAGAATTTCCAGCAAAACATTTCAGCCTGATCTTTTGTTAATGTCTTAAAAAAATAATTTCTGACTTTCAAGATGATGAGCTCTTTTAACAACACCTACATTTGGGACATAAACTATAGACCATTAAGACCATTACTATTGCTACTAATTTATTTTGCATTTCTCCCTGCCAGGTCACTGCATATCTTATCCTCCTCTCTAGCCCATTAAAACCACAGTAAATTAAAGAGGCACAACACTTATCTGACAAACCCCCTGATCTATAGACCTCTTATTATTTTCAGCCCAGTTACCTAAGAAACAAGGCTCACAGATATGCTCCCTTGATAACATTGCCAACTTCAACCCACTTGGCAGAGAAGCAAAGGACTGGAGGAAATTCAGTCCCTATAAGCTCTGTGCAAGATGGCACCAGCATGGCAGAGGAACGGCTACCTGGCTGCTTGCACTGGGGGAGAGGAGCAGACCTCACCATTGCCATTTCCAAAGCCAAAAGCCATTCTACCTCATACACAACTATAGCCCCAAACCAGCCACACCAGGAACTGCCTCTTTCCCATATGCTCAACATGTCAGACAGACCAGAAAAAGCATGTGGGAGCCGAAAGCATAAGTGAGCACATAGCTACTGCAACAGACGAAGGTACAGGGGACAAAGCACGCACATCTGACAGGCATCTGTTTCTGCAGCACGACTTGTTAAATCACTCATAGCACAGAGGGAGGCTGCCCAGAGCGTTTCCTATCTGCACAAACACAAGTCACATGCAGGTGACAGGGAAGACAGGAGGGGCAGCTGAAAAAACAGTGGTTTACCAGGGCTGGCCATCACCAAACTCTCCCCAGAAGAAAAGCAGCCTCCCTTATTAGTAGCTGCCATATTAATCTCCCAGCTCCCGCTATGCCCACTTACTGCTTTACATCCAAAATGAGAACCTCCTTCTGTTATCCATAAATAACTGGCTGCAACTCAAGCTACTGAAATGCGAACTCCATCAGGCAGAAGACAAGGCTGGGGGGAGACACCCCAGCTTTGTACCTCAGTGACACCACACAAGCGACTCCACAAAGCAGCCAAGACTGTGGAGGAGCATCCCCAGGGAGCTGCCTGATGCCCAGGGCTGCGGGCCGCCTGCCCTGCCCTCCCGCCGACGGTGGGGCAGGCCCCACTGCCAGGCCCTGCCCCGTGGGGGAGCCACCAGCCTGCGCTGCCCCTCGCCCTCAGGTGCGTGTGGGGCCCAGTGCAGAGGGCAGCCCTGGGGCTCCCTGAGCAGACCAGGGCCTTGCCCCAAGCCCCCTCCGCAGCACCCAGCCCAGCCCTGAACTCCTGGATGACGCCTCAGTCTGTCCCCAGGTCCCAAGTTCCTCAGTGGCTCCTTCACATTGTCCCCCACCAGCCCTGACCCATGGCCCCGCAGCAGCAAGCCACCCCTGGCCTCTCCAGGTGCCCTGACCACCAACCCCAGACCCATCGTGTCCCCCAGCAACACCCACCTTGTGGCAGCTGGGGACAAGCTCACAGTGACCCCAACTCTGAGTGCCACGTCCCCTGGAAACAGCCCCACAGCAACTCCCATCTTTGCCCAGGACCCAGAGGACAACAAGCATCCCCTGCTACCATGAGGGCGCTTCACACAACAGCCATGACCCCTCCACTCTGCTCCTCAGGGCACCCTGACACGGACATCCCCCTCTCGCTCCCCAAAACGCACAACCCCATTGCTGCCCAGGGGGTGCTTCCCTCTAGCCCTGAGAGCCCCTCTTTGCAGAGGCAGCCATCGTGTGAAGCGCCAGCTGCCTGCTGAGGTGTCAGATGGCAGAGCCGCAGCAGGCACATATGCTAGTGAAGGCTTGTGCAAATTAGGGCTTTATAAGTGCTAAATTGCAATCTCCACCCTCCCAGGAATGCTTATCGGTCACTGCAGGGCAGCTGTCCGCTCTAGATATAGAACCATGTCACTGTCATCCCTCAGAGCACCCTTTGAACGGGTCTATAAATCCCCTACTTAACAAATAAATAAAAATCGGGGCAGGGGGTGGGGAGGGGAAATGAAGGGGTGTGTGCATAAAGTCTTTCCGAATAAGAATGCTCCTGACAAAAAGTAGCAGTGAGCTCAATGAGGCTCAGCACTAGCCTGCATGGGGACCTGCTTGGAGATGTCATGTGGGAGTTGCACAAACCCTTGGCTTCACGCCTCCCTTGGATCTGCAAAGCAGCTGGACAGTTGCTTATATCTTTTTCCAAGCCTTGTTGTCTTCTCTTGGCCCTCTTCTCTGCTTGCCAGAGGAAACAGAGATGTAAACAGCTAATGAATATTTCCCCTAGTTAATATTTTGACATCTGGCAGTTTTAGAAGCAGAGCTGAAGACAGTTGGAATAGAAACTGGAAAGACTAAGTAGGAAAAACAGTGGGGTTTCCCCCCTATTCTTTGCCACTGTCTGATACAGTCATGGGGAAGATCATACCAAAATCAAGAAACATTTTCCCCATTTGTAAGACCCAAGAATTACAATCAGGCTAATTTTATGAAATACTAAGATTAGCAGTGTGTAATTACTGGTGCTAAATAGACTGAGAATTATTTCCCACAAATTATTCAGATTTCTACTTTTTGTTGGAAACTGAACAAAATTCACAAATCTCAAAACTTCCATGAAAGAAAACTCCATTGAGAATTTCAATCTCCTCACTTGAGAAAAAAATTGTAATTGACATCCCAAAAAGAATATGAAATGACAAAAATTTAAAAGTCCCAATATGAGAAATCAAAATATTTCACTTCCAGAGCTGAAATGTCTCTTTTGTTCTTTTTTCTTCCCCCAGAAATTTCAGTAAAACCCACATGATCTTAAGAGTGCTGTATTTCTCTTGGAATAGAGAGCCGGGGGAGGGGGAGGGAGACGGGACACACGGACAGACGACCCAGCTACCTTTCATCATACTTCTTTTTGATATAGCTCTAACAATCCTTTTGCAGCAGCATCCCTGGGCCCATCCAAATATACAAAATCTTAGCACTTAACATCCTCAAGATAATATTTGTATTTGACACCATGCTGTGGCAGACATACGCACCAGTTTGTTGGGCAATAGCTTAGATATCTGCACTTGGTGAGGATATCCTACTTCCAAAACACATAAGGGCTTTCGTACAGGAAGTTTTCTCACTTTTGTAGACCTGTATCAGCTCCTGAATATCTTTAAGCCTTTCTCTAGTTTCAGCAGTCTCCTTGTGTCACTTACTGTCATTCAAATACTAGCAATAGATCTGCTCAAACATATATGTGCAAAAACAAGTCATTGGGCAGAAAATTAAGTTATTTCTGCCCTACAGTTCAGTATTCCCCTTGTCCCCTTGTAATGATATTTGAATAACTTATGCAAGGCCATGATTTTGGTTATATTTACTTTTTCAGAAAACGTATTTCTCCTTTGCTGTTCTCATTTCTTTGCTATTTAGCCTGCAAAGGTTAGTTCATGTTTATGATTGTTTCTTTTTCTTCCCCCCCTCCTCCCCGGGGCTGTCACTATGTAGTACTGAGGAACCTAATGAACAGAGACATGCATATTACGTTTTTCTAAATGTCAGAATAGGGGCTGTGAAGAAGCACAGTAATGAAATGAAAAATATTGTCTCGCCTTTTTTTATTTCTTCTTTTGTTTTTGTTTTCTGGGTCTGTGTTTTTCTCCCTTCTTTACCACTTACCAATCAATGCAAGCTAACAAGAGGAAGAAGAAAAGAACAAACAAACTAGAGATACAATGAAAAGGAGCTGAAAATCCAGTCACGCTGGCTCTGCTGTGAATACAGATAACCCTTCCTATTGCATAGAAATGCAAGGCTTCAAAAAGCCTGTTCTTCATTAGGATCAGCAGTTGAAGTGGGTTATTCTGCCACAGCAGGTAGGAAAGAAGAGAGACAAAACTTCATCACCTGCATTGATAGCTCAGAAGAAAAGTGGGTTCACCACATCCCCAGTGAGTGCACTAACCATGAGGTATACCACTAAAAATGTGTTGTGCGAGTTACTTACACAAAGTGGAAAAACCCCAGCAGGCAATAAATGGACAGAAGGCTTGGTGGGTTAGCACCCACCTGGGAAAAGACAGACGAACAAAAGAGGTACTTAAACCTGGTGCACCCATCTCCCAAAGCAAGCCAGTTCCCAGAAGCTATGCTAGGAAGGACAGGACATTTGCATCTTGGACACTCCTGACCTGTGATTGCTTTTTAAGACTTGGGACGTGAAGGCCCATCTACAGATTTCAAGATGCAAATCTGTGCCTGAACAGAAGAGACTGCCCTGCTCCTAGGGCTCTGTTTAGGCCCTAGGAGGCTCTTTGCTGTCTTGGGAGAAATTCTAGGGTAAGCATGGCTAAATTTTTCCCAGACTGACCTTGGCTTACGCTCAACTGGTCCATGCTGCCTGATCACACCCTTCCTTGTACTTCTGACCCAGGTTTGGTACTGGCTTACATCTTTGTCCTGACCTTGTTTGTTTTCAGCTGGTCTACAACTGCATCTAGCAAGGCTCACACAGGGTATCGGCCAAAGTTCATCCTTTACTGCAGTGCTAGTTCCAAATGTAATGCAAGGATTACCTTTAACCTGACTATTCTCCCTGGCAAAACATATTTAGTCTCATCAAACAGTGCTGAACTATCTGGCCAGGAACGTAGCGAACTGAAGCCTGCACACTGCTGCTGATCAGGTTCATAACACCTTGGGAAGGAAGCAGCAAGATACACGCTGTAGCTGTGTAACTCTGCTGCTCCTAATGTGTGTCCAGAAAGCAAGCCAGCCACATCAACCTATCTTCTGCCACAGCTACACAGAAACCAGTACCTGAGACAGCTAATAGCACACTAGGTCAGGGATCTGTAACACTTCACCCTACTCACTAACAATTGCAAATTTACTCCTGGGAACCCTACATGAGCCCTATGTTAAAACGTGTCCATACCTACTCAAGCTAGGCTAAACAAGAACATGGACTGGAACAATCGTCGTATTCGAGGTTTGATCACCATTATTAAAGACTCTATGCAAAGCGGTCTGTGATAATCCAACTCAATCTCATTTACACCAACGCTCTCACCCGGGATACATTTTTTTAGCTGTATTCTCACCATCACCCCTAGGTCCTCTCAGCAAATGCTTTCCACTTTACACAGCACAACAGGGTACCAAATTCAAACAACTTTTATAGCTTTATGGTGATAGAGATTTTTCAAACAGGAGAACACAATCACATTTTTAAAGGTGTTCACTGTAATTTCTTGGGCTCTGATTGTTA
Organism: Ibycter americanus; assembly: GCA_035590275.1. Taxonomy (NCBI): domain Eukaryota; kingdom Metazoa; phylum Chordata; class Aves; order Falconiformes; family Falconidae; genus Ibycter; species Ibycter americanus. Next base: position 21,254,606 of record JAVJGI010000065.1, on the reverse strand, counting down.
CAATGTTATCCCTAGACTGACCTAAAAATGTGCCAGAAAGATTTTCCCTACAGGATTCAAGTGCTGATTTCAAAATCACAACAGGCCTTTGTTTATGAACACAAAAGCAGCGCTGCTGCTTTAAGGTTTTCAGACTTCCATGCTTTGCATGTATGTTTGCATCTGTTTCAGTCAAGACTGCAGCTGTCCACAGACCTAAATAAAACATTTAGTCAATAGTCCACCTTCTTGACTTGCACACCATCAGCTCTCAGAATTACTTGTGTTCAGACTGCTCCTTACTCATCATACTGCGGAAATAATTTGAAAGCGGCACAAATGGTATAGTTGATAAAATATTTCTAATACCTGATGCAAATGCAAACCACTTACAGCAACTTTCTGAATCAGTCTGAGAATTAGTTTCTTCTGTAGACTGTTAGTGCCATGACCAGATAGCTTTTTTTGACCACTGAAGTCCCAGAAAGAATAAAGGAAAGTTTCCCCCCTGCCACCCAACGAAAGCCTTCAGGTTGCTATAGTCTTGACTTCTTACCCAGCACCACAGATTTTTCTGTCTCAAACTACCGTCTTAGGAGCATATTAAATTCCATAATAGGATAACCGAGATGGGTCTTCATGAACGCCAACACTAGTCCTGTATTAGAACTAATAACCTGACAGAAAGCTTCGAATTTCAGTCATGTGCCAGCCACACACTCCACACTGATCTTCAGGCTCTGTCACAGTTCGAGAAAAGAGCATCCTTCTTCTGTGGTGCTCTCCACCCATGCAACGTGCATGCAACACACCCAGAGCTTCTGGGACTCAAAACACTGCAAGTGCAGTTTCGTTGCTCTGTTGTTATGAGCTGCAAATGTTTAGGCATAGGGACTGGCTCTCACAGGCACAAAACACAAGCGGTCTTTCAATATAACAAAATACTGTTAATAAGGTATTGTAATACATATAGCTATGTAAAAAATGGTAATGGCATAACTATCCTTTACAAGACTCCCCTGATGAAACTGTCACACTACCTTCTAATTGGGAAGAGAGAAACAAATATCCAGCCACTATCAAGACAGTTCAAGTACACCTCAATGTGCAGTGATCCATGAATCCCTTATTAAACTCTAGAGATCTTTCCATCGCCTACTTAGCAGGAACATAAGTCAATAACAAAGAAGCACTAAATTAAGTTTTCACAAGCTTGTTGGTCTGCTATAATACAGCAGGAAGCTAGAAGACTTGAAGCTTTCTTATGCATTGTATGTTAATAAAACCATGTTTCTCAGGCTAAACTGCAATGTTTGAGAGTATGCACCATTCAGTCAAAGACTAGGAATAACTGGATAACGCCTGTCTGTTTCCTCCTTCATCTCTGCCTTCCTAATACAGCACAGAACTTCAGGACTGGGGAGGTGGGGGGGGAAGAGGAACACAACCAGAACACAGGAATGTTCTCAATGAGCTGTTTGGTGAGGCAGCTATGTGAGGAAATGTTTTCGAATAGATTCACAAATAAGTCTGAATAATTCATGACTGAGAATTTTACAGGCTGTTCATGAATAAAAAAGGCAGACTCAAGAGAACTCATTATATGGGGCAAATTACTTGTACAAATCTTGTTCTTTGTATTATTATTATTTAGCAATTTTATTCCAGTCAGCAAGTATGGGGGTCTCTAGCAACTACGCAAGCACCAAGAATGATGGAGACACTGTGATTTGCTTTCCACCTGGACTGCAGATCAACAGGCTTCCTTATATAAAACACATCAGAAGGCAAAGGAAGAGATGAAAAATGTGACGATAGAGAAGGACAGCCACATGGTAACATAGCTAGACCATCAGCTCCCCATGTTACCAGTGCCTTTGTTGTGAAGGATCCATAAAGGAAATATCCCTTCACTTTTCTGCATCATCCAATGGAGAGAAAAGAGATCTGATATTGCCCACTATCCCATCTGTGACAAGAGGCAAGAGCAGTTTAGAGAGAAAGCACTAAAAACTGTCTATGAAGACAGTGATTCCTCCCCTTATTAACTGTCAACAATCAGCAGATCACACTTCCTAATTCAAAAATTATTATTAATATTTTTCTAAATATTAAAAGAGTCAGAGAAAGCAAGTAAGGATGATCAAAGATGTGGAATGGTCTGGTTTTTAGTGAGAAATTACACCAACCCTCAATCCAAGACAGAGACAACAAAGGAGATAACAAGACATCCGTAAAGTCATGAGTGTCCCGAATTGATTATTCACTGTTTTTCAGTACACAAGACCCAGGACAGCAAATAGAACTGGGAGGTTCAAAATACTACATATACATGAGTAGGGAAATTCTTTCCCACTGTATTTTGTGGGTACTGAAAACTTAATATTGGTTCAAGAGGAAACAGGAGAAGTTCAGGGAAGAAATGCGCACTGAGGTCAATTAAATAAAAATATTTCTAGTACAACGTTAGTTCAAATTTTCCTAGGCATGCAATTTTAGCCACTCTTGGAGAGGGAATATGGCCACATATGGCAATTCTTTTGCTCTTATAGCTACCATAGGTAGCTTTAGCCCTCCTGTATTTGTCTACATCTGTTTATAGTTATTTGTATTTTTGGCATGTATGAAAACCACCTGTAGGCAAGAAATCAAATGTTTGCCAGACATGGATACTAGTATTTCCTTTCTTAGTCTTGCAAAACATCTTGTTCTGTAGAGCAAGATGTATGGCAGTTTCTATTATACTCAGCTTACAGGGGTCCCTGGCATGGTGACAACTTTTAAAGGAGACAACAATATGAATTATAATAAAGAGAGGCAAAATGAGGCATCTCTGTCCTTCAAGTCTTTTAAAGATAGTTCTGTTCTTCATGCTTGTCATCAGGATGAAACAGAAATTTGTTACAGTGTAAAAAGAATTTAAAATACTACCACCACCAAAGCAGAGAGAAGGAAATTTTGTTTCTGTAATAACTAAAGCCCAAAGGTCAACACACTGAGTTACTGCTTCTCCTGGCTCCTACGGGGACCCAAACCGAGGCCTACCACATTCCAGAAAAACGCCTTAGCCACTGACAGCCTGAATAACATATAAAGGGGAATTATATCTCTGCTTTGAACCCCTTTTCCAACATTGAAATCCATTTTCACAAATTCCCCTTTCATTCAATGAGAACCTGTTTTATGGAAATATTTCTGAGCAGCTCCACATGCGATTAATGAACTAAAAACCACACAAAACCCGATAAATTAAAAGGAGTAAAAGGAAATTTCAGGGAGTAAATTATTGTAGGAAAAAAGCAAAGAGATTCAGATTTCAAAGTAAATGTAATAGTAGATTTTCTTCCAGTGGCAGAAGTAGGCAGGAAAGAGGACAAAAACAAGCGAAAAAACTGCCTGTCATCTTGAAATGTGTTAATACAAAGGCAAATGATTAAGGAAGAGACAAGGTTTCATTTCAGAAGACAAAAGTTGGTATAGAGAGAATTGATTACACACTATAATTGCATTGATGCTTAAAAGCCATTAGCATGAGAGCTCTGTTCATGTTTCAAGAGGGAAATGCAGTCTTCTCTTTATCCAATTCACTGAATACCCACATAAGTCTTTGGGGGATTATTTCAGAATTAAGACCAGAGGAGGCTGAAGCCCTGAACTACTTGGAAGGAAATTTCTTCTCTTACTCCTTATTATATTCTCTGTCAATCAGCAGTTCTTGCTTAAACACACAGTTACTGCCAGTGATACAGAGTGGACACCCAGAAAGGGTGAAAGGGTCAACTGGAGAAAAGCACTAAGCTGTTCTGTGCCTGGCCTGCTCTCGGGCTTGCTATTGAAACACTCAAGAGACATTCCAGAGTCTCAGGGCTTTGCCAAGGGACAAAGACTTTAAGTGCTGAGAAGCCATTTCTGAAGCAAATTTGGAAAGCCTCTGTATCTACAATTAAAAACTTACTTCTGAAGAGTTTCTCAGACACCTGATCTTGCATACAAACTAGTGCTCCAGCACAGCCACTGGCAGCTAAGCAAGAGCAGCATACAGCACTTGGAAAAAGAGGGAGCATGCAAGAAGAGTCTTTATGAAAACATGTCACTCAGCCATTAGGATCCTACTTTGCAAGCTATATTTATGGTGGCACCTTCCTGGTTAAGGTGCAGAAGTTTCTGAAGGATTTAGAAATACCCATAAACTCTAAACACACTCAGTATTTTGCAAACCAGTCATCTAAGCCTCCACTTGAACACAATTCACCCAACTGTCTGAAGAAAGAATGAAGAGGAAAAATATCACAAAAGGCAACAAAGCTGAGAAAGGCTGAAACTAGAGGTCTTTCCTTGGGAAAGGAACTATGTCCTGGGGGAAGTCTTGGGGTGGGGGGATACACACAACCAAAAAAAACTTGGATTCATGTGGTATAAGCAATACCCATATTGCTTATCCTGGAGCTCACTACAGAATATAAAAATGAAAAATTAGCATGCAATGAATAATTTATTTAGCACTTTACTGTTGTTTAAACAAATCACTTTCATCAAAGCAATGTGTATTCAAGCAATAAATCACCGTTTAGCACTCTGTCACAAGCAAAAGATACCACTTGACAGAATTATTGAGTGATGTCGCATGGCCACCAGACAACTACAACAGAGATAAGGATGTTGTCCTTGAATAATAGACTGCTTCCCTCTCACCCCAGGGAAGAAATTGAATCTTTCAAGTAAAACTTTCATCCTGGGGCAGCAGGGGTAGTAAAACTTATGACCGTAAGCGCCTTTCATCCGTAGGTCCCAAAAGTGCCCTGAAAACATTAATTGATCACTCCTAACAGCCCTGTGATGTAGGTTGGTTTTATTACACACATCAAGCATGCAGAGCTTAAGAGTTTGTTACGAAAGGCAAGGAGGGAATACTTACTCTGATGAACACCTGGGTCTTCATTCTTTAAATCATTCTTCCCTGTCCTCTAATGCATGGAGAGATGGACTTGATAAGGTCCTGACCTGCTCTAACTTTAAATCACAGTTTCCACTCTGTCTAGCTCTAACATGGCATGAGTCAAATTCAAGCTTTCCATCTCCCTCCCTGTAATCCTACTGTATTTTTGCGTCAACACAGATGGGAACATAGACTTTTTCAACTGATCTTTAGTTGATGATGACTGACACTATGCTAACAGACACAAGGTATGCTTCTCAGAAACTGAGAAAACAAACAAGTTCTGTGCAAAGATTATTTTTATTCAGCACAGTCTTTTGTTGCGCTGTGTTGGGGACATCTGTTCTTCCAAATACTGGTTCCCCCAAAAACACTCTTCTAGCACTCCCTACACATCTTACACCAACAAACAACAATAAAATGCATCACTCCATAGACAAACATGGTAGGTCTCATCTTATGGCAACCCTTTGTTAATGGAGTTAAATTAGAAATTAATTTGGTTCAGGCCTAGGATTCAGAAAGGGTCTTATGAACTTTCTGGCTGCCAACACTAATGTGGTCACTTGTTACCCCTCAATAGTGCTAAGAAGAAAACATGCAAAATCAAGTCCTTGTGTTCTCAGCTTCTCCCAAATCAACAGAAATCTCAGGGCCAAATTCAGCACAACGCTTTAGTTTGTGTGTTAATCACATGAACAACAAAACAAAGCAAGAATGTAGTGCACTTGGTTTGCCATGAACAAATGAGACGAACCATCCGTTCAGCTTGCACTCACTGGTCACCACAGTCAAGGAAGTGCGAGGAATTAGAGTAACATAGGGCTTTCTAGCAACTATGAACAGAATCACCGCCTACTCTACAAAGAGACAGGGCAAAACATATGGACAACTAACCTTAACTAACTGGATGTCTTTAGTACTGAAAATTAGATTGACCTCAAAACTCCAGAGAAGTTAGCGAAGTCTCAAAGAGACATTTCAGCCATCACCCAGTACATTTTGTCATTTGAGATTTGTCTGCTTATACAAGAAAAGTTATTCAGTTCCTTGCATTCTTTCACCCCTTCCAGCTGCAACAAAATATGCCAGCAGCAGCTGTTTGTAATAAGCTGGAAGGCATCTTGAGACCAATTGTAATGCAAAGGTCATATTTTCCGAGCTGTTTATAGACAGTAATTTGTAAGGTTGTAATGTCACATGTTGTCAATAATTCAAGGTGGGAAATTGAAACAGTTAATAGGTCATCAATTCTTCACTTTCCCACCTTATCTCTTTCTCTCCAAGGAGCTGTTAAACCATGTTTCATCTGAACGTATTCCTTGAACCTCAGACTCAGAGGTTTCATTTGTTTATGGAAAGAAACTTAGGATGGTAAGATGTAAGTAATCCCTTAACAGGCACCCAGGGATCATAACAGACATAAAGTGCACGTTTCAGACTCGGGATATAAATTCCTGTTAAAGGTCTATTCTCACTGGGGCTCTATATTCTGTAGAGCAGGTTGATGCTGCCAGAATGAAAACTGTTGTATTTTAGCAAAGAGAGGCAGACTTAGTCAAAAACAACTTGTTAAAGGAAGCGAGATATATTCAGAGTAAGATCCTTCCCACAGTTCTTTTGGGAAAAACAAAAAAGAACCCCTGTCATTAAAACATGAATTACAGGTTGTTTCCTTTTCTCTTCTCCCCCATCCTATTTACAGCCCCCAGCTAAAGATGCACCAGCTCCCATTGGCATCATCAACTCTGACAGACAGCTGGGGCAACCCCAGTAACAAGCACAAGCATTGATATAACAACAATGTGTAAAGCTTGCACCTTAGAAAAAGCTGCACCCACTGAGTGGGACCTCTTGCTGCATTCCCACCTAGGATCCCCCAAAAAATTAGTGCTAGCAAAAGAGCACTTTAGAAGACTGAAAACATCTGCTGACCTGCAGCACTGATGCAAACTTCCTCAAGAAGCAGATCACACAAACCTTAAAATGGAGCTGCATGGTCATAGAAAGACTAAAATTGTGTCTATTATGACAAAACAATGCAAGTGTCCCTGGTCACAAGGCACGATTCGTAGTCCATCGTCTGAGAAACCAGAAATTAAAATTGTGATGGTAAGACCTACCTACCCGATTAGGGAAACTTCCTTGAGACAAAAGTTTAGATTATTCTTACTCTGATCTTTTTCAGAGCACAGCCACAGACACATAAAAAAAGCTGAAGAATGTAGCAGGACTGGAGAAAGAGAACCACACAGGATAGAAAACCTGTTACTGAGCCTCCAGTCAAAAAATCAAATCAGCTGCACCTGAGCTAGCTCACGAGTTATCTGCACCAGCTGCAGACTCACCACTGACTGAAGTGCAAAGACAGCTGTTTATATTACACTCTTCCTATATGGAGGTTGTAGTTTATCTGATACTTACCTTCATAAGGTTCAAAGAACATTCGGCTCACATACCCATGCCTTTGGGAAGGAGTCTAACAGAAATGAGTGATTCCATCTTTTAACAGGCCATGCTATTTATAACTACTATATAAGTCAAGACATATTAACACTAAATACCTTTAGGGAAGGTATTAGGCCTGACAGACTTTCAGCAGCACTGTGGCCAAAATGACAGTCCCCTAAAAAAACACCAAAAAACACACAACACACATCACCCAAGGTTTTTATTTTTTAAAAAGGCCCTCACTGCCCTCTACACCTTTCCCTCCCTGCAAACTCCAGTCTCACATTTCTCTTGCTATATTTTTCAGCCATGCTGGAGGGGAAATGTGGAGAGATTAGATCTGGTGGAACAGGTGGAGGTTTTCCACCAAGCAGTGAGGGGTAGGAACTGCACCCCTTGAGGACTCTGAGCAAGACAAGGAAGGATGAGGGGGATAAAAGGAGGACAAAACAGAATAAAAGGAGGATAAAACAATCAAGGCTTTGTATTCACAAGACATTCTGACCTGGGGTCTTTCCTATGTGTCAAGAAGAGAACTCACTAGATTTTAGCTGCTTCCTAGTTATAAAATAAAAAGAAAGGCACACGCCTATCTCCTGCAGAGGGTTCATCTCTTAAAATTAAGGGGCAGGATGGTAAGTTGCACTTCACATCTCCTCTCTCCTGCCACACACATTTTATCAGGAAACTAACTCAAAAGAAGGGGGAAGTCAAAGCATATTACAAACAAATGCACAAAAATCTTATTAACCCACTAAGGTAAGCACTTAACTTAAGCACGCATTACTAAAATCCTATTATATTAAGGATAACAACGTAAGCTGCCTTCTGCCTGTATCCTCAAGACTTCAGCAAAAAGTGTAGGAGAGGCATGGTAGTCCCAAGTGACTGGTGACCTTCATCTTCATTTCCCTTCCTTCTCCTCATTCGCTGTCAAGTGGGATGTAGGGATTCTCATTTTACTATATACAAACTATTTAAGTTTGGATTTTTCATGTGGTCTTTTCAGAATGAAAAAGCCAAGTCAGTTCCTGACTTCCTCTCTCAGCAGAAGGTAAAACCAAGAACAAAACCAAGGCTACTGGGTGGAAGACCATTACCAGAACTGCAGCACCCAAATCACTGACCATTTTTTATTACCTCTGACCAATGCCATCTTCCAGGTGGAACAATGATGATGAAAATCATCCTGTGGAATCAGATGTCCTTTTGGACTTCCAGACATGATAAGAAACAGCACTGGTTTGGTCAATCCCACTAGTGAGAGTATCTCTGATCTCTAAAAATACGTAAGCTCCTTTGTCTGCCTCTCCATCACTTCCTTCAACTCCTTCAGCTATGCTTTGGGCCAAACCCCCAGCTCTTACATTAAACAAAAGCAGACCAACACACAGGTGCAAGGAGGATTTCCTTATGGGATATCATCCTGATCCTGGAACTAGCCCACAAATCCCAATCCCCCTGTTGGTTTTGCCATATCCCTTATTAAGGTCGTTAAAAATGGAAAGCAGTGTATTAACCACCATTTTCAAAATTCTTATAACTTAAAAAAAATTACTATTAGTGCTTATCAACAAAATTAACCACCCTGCTGAAGAGTCTAGCATAGAAAAATGGCCCGTTCCTCTCAACACACTGCAGAGAAGTGTATTGCTTCATCAACCGTGTCAATACATCAGCAAAAGCTGGAGGAAACATATTTTGAGCTCTTCTGAGGAGTCCAGACCCTGCAATACAAATGTTTTAGTGAAAACTTTGAGGTTTCAGGATTTCTGGGTGGTGTTCTACAGCATGGTAGGATCATACAAGTTCCTTCCTACAAATAGAGAAGTATTGATTCCCAGGCTCTATAGGCAAGATTCATCCCTTGAAGTCTGACCAGGGATCCAGACACTTGAAGCTCTGCCAAGTCACAGATAATCTGGGAGCACTAGACCACTGGTTTAGAGATTTCATTTCAGAAGCACTCAACAGCTTGAAAATTATTTCCCCACCCTCCGATACTCCTTTCCTACAAAAGAAACACTTTATTTCTGCAAACCTACAGCCAAATAAGCATCTCTCTCCCACTTACCCACATTTCTGATTTTGCAGCATTGCATTCCCAAATTTTAGTCCACTGATCTTTCCACTCAACCTTATTAAACTCCATCCTATAGCAAACCAATCTGCTCTTGGCCTCAACTAAGGACTTATAGAGATCTGAATATTGCCCCAAAGCTGGACGTTGCTTCCATACCTTTCTCACTGGCAAGTCACTATCCCCCACACTAGAGAAATATCATTGATTCATTTATTATAGAAGAGAATCCTCCTGAATTATTTCCAACAGAAGCTTTCAGCCCTGTCACCAGTTCACTGACCCATCTACTAAACTAATTTGTCTTACACTTACAGTCAGCCATTTATCAAGATACAGGTATGGAATGAAACTTTGACTTATTCCATTCCTTTAGACTTATGTTTTACATTTGACACGTGTGCCTCCAGGGAAGCATATACAATTTCTCCCCACCATCTCTTCTGCTTGCTAAACACCTGTTCTCAGGGAGAATGGTATTTCCGTATTTCTGCCTCTGAGCTACCCAAGCAACTGAATAAATAGGTCTTATGGAAGAAAAATATTCTCATCATGTCACCTACCACCTTTATCCTCAGCTGCCTGTACCATAAAGCTCAGTAGGGAAAGTAGATTATTAGCCTTTACCCTTGGCTTGCTGTTAATCAAGTAGCTCAGTGTCGTACCTTAAGCACCACTAGCAGTGTATATCCCCCAAAGAGATTAAAGAGGTGGGAGACAAACTGGTGTCACTCTATAGGTTTCCAGTGGAGCACCAATAATTTCTACCAGATGGGGATATCATTCAGGGAAGGCAAGACATTCTGAGAAATTCCTACAACGTGGGTAATGCACTCTGAGGACCAGATCTTTAGCTAGTGGAAAGCAGCAGAACATCATGAATTATTGCCTCCAATTTCCTTCACTGATAGATTTGCCTCACTAAAAAACATACACGGATGGGAAAGCCCAAACGAAAGAGGTTATGTATCCAAGGCCTGCAACTCTTCCACCCCACAAACTGCACTAAGCCCAGAAGACCTGAAAAAAAGTCTAAGCTGCAGGAAGCTCAGTTCCCCAAGGGATTTCCCTTTTTCTTTTCTTTCCACTGCAGAGAAAATTTAATGCATACATTTAAAGGCTACCCCCCAAACTGAAACAGAAAAGAAATTCTGTTAGTTCTGAACTTAGTAAAATTAAATTTGTCAGAAGAACTAATGTAAGCCACTTCCTAATTTGCAAAGGATAACACTTTTGCTGTTTGCAGCATGCTTACAGAATACACACACCTGACAGTGCAGGGTGACTGGGGAAGCGACACTGTACGTTACTTTCACTGTGAAAAAGCTCTCTCAGTTTTATCACAGGTCTTGCAGTATCTGCTGTACTAAAGAGTTGCCTGACACTACAGCAGGGGCTTACGTGCAATTTTATGAAATAAAAGCTTGCTTTCCCATTTGTGTTAAAAAGATAGAAAACCCATGACTTTAAAAAAAAATGTCAGGAAGCAGAGATAAACATACAAATCTTTCATCTGGAAGAAGTCTCATGAACCTAAAAGCTGTCATTATGATTTATTTGAATAGTGAAGCTGTAATACCAAGACACAGCATTAGCAGACGATGGCCTCTCCTTTTTCTGGGGTAAGTTGCAGCCAGTGTGAAAAGGTATCAGCTCCACAGATTTACTTGTGACAATCCAACATAAATTTGGCTCTAAGTAATGAGCTTCCTATCATTTTAAAAGGGATTATCACTGCACAAATGCATCTAAAGATTAAAGACTACTCAGCTGTAACTGACTGACTTGTCGTTAAACCAGTAAAATCTTTCCATAAAAATGGTCTAATCCTTATTCTTTTTAAACCAGTTTCTTCTTCAATAGCGAAAAGAATGTTAAGCATTTTAGAAGATGATTAAAGCAAAACCAGGCTGAAAAAGAAAAATGTCACATTGTTCCCCCAAAGAACGAACTCTGATCCTTTGGCTTTAATTTCCCCCACGGAGAAAACATGTTACTTAGTGTTAGCTCCACGTTATAATTTCTAGCACAGTTTGAAAAGGTGCAAAATATACCAGCACGAAATGAATCAGAACCTTTGGCTTGAGAAGAAGCAGATGAAAAGACAGTTACTCTGGTTCACCGATACCAGTCTCACTAGGAAAAGTCAGACACCTGGAGTCAAAGACGGGGCCAAAGAGTTTTTTGTTGTTTCCTCCCAGTTTTCCCTGTCCCTTGCTCCCTCTATATGCAGAAAGAAAAGCGATTGCTTATGTCAAACTAGTACAGTGACAAGGAACTCTATGCCTGGCAGAGAAAAATGTACAAATCAAATGCAATCCTTGCCATCGGCTGCACAAAGCACAGCTCAGCCCAGCCAGCCCCAGCAGCGCTGGGAACAGCATGGCCCGAATGGCACAGGCTGCCGCTGCACCCAGGACACCCCCGGCACTCACCCCCGGCGCCTCTACAAGCCCCTGCCCTGCTTCTCCACAGGTAGTTCCTGTAAGAACTGCCAGGTAACACAGCAGCAACACACTGATGTTTGTCTTCATTCTTATTCAATGGGAAGCACTAAAATGCTGACATCATGCACAGGTGAAAAGTTACACAAGCTGGAGTCACTCAAGAAAACACCTTTCTCTCTCTTAATTGGGAGGATGTGTGCAAAAAATCAGGAGGGAGCAGAGCAGCTCCTGGTTGAACAGCACTGAGTGTTTAGGAGAAAACCTCCCTGATATTCAGCTGTCTTTTCCAGACCCACTGTACTCACTATCCTTGGACTTCTGAACCCACATGCTGCCACAGCAGAGTGATTGGTCCCACTTAGCCCACCTGCACCAAAGGATAAGCTTTTGTGAAAAAGAGCACTCAGTAAATAAAGCACGACCAATTTTCATTGCAGCTTGTGCAGATGAGGAAATCATGGTCATAATTTCCACACCCAATTACCCAGCTTGCACTGGCAATTACACTAATTCCGTGCACAAATTAGACATGGCACTGCATGAGCACGTTGTTTATGCAGTGATCTGCATTTTCAATTATTATTATTTTTTTTTAATCTGGCTCTAAAGCTTTTAGTGGCTGATACTGAAAGACCGGTAAACAGAAAGGTAGAGATACTGCTGTTCTGCTGAATAACAAATTCACTTTCTTCTTTTTCACTTCCTGAGGACCAAAGTTCTGATTTCTGCCTTCAAGTACTTTGAAAAAAGCAGTGTATAGATAGCAAGGGAATGCAGCATCATGGTGACAAGCAGTTTCCACTAGTGCAGGAGCACATTACTGCTTCAATTCTAGATGACTAGCAAAGCTGATTAATGCAGTTCCTCCTTCCATATGTACAACCAACAATTCACAGTAAAGATTCGGAAGTTGTTTGGGTTTGGGGTTTTTTGGAGCGGGGGAGTAGAAGGTCAAGATGGTATGAAACATAAATCTGTATCTCATATCAAGTGAGTCTCACCACTTACGGGAAATAGAAAAATTTTATTCGCTGTGCTTTGCCCTTCTAAAACTCTTTCCTATATTACTCGGTAGAAAACAAGATAAATGTAGGAAAATGGAGTAGGAAGAAGAAGGAAAGTCCCATAGGAGAACTAAAAAAAAACCCAACAAAACACACCCGCATGCAACAGGCAAGAGAAAAGCTTTCAAAAATCAGGCGTTACCATTCAAAACCGACAGTTTGTTAGTTCTTTAGGTGCAAATCAAGACATTTTTATCTTCTGAATTTTGATGGAAAAAATAGCAGTGAAAAAAATTTATCTCAGTTTAGCTTAATATCTAATCCAGAGTGTCAGATATGTTTATCTTTCTGCTCCCCTGCCGACACCGAGCAGTGATGTGACCCTGCATCAACAGATGTCCCTAAGGAAGCACTTAACAGCTATGTTGATTGTTTTGGGCAAACTTGGTCAAGGGACAGCAACGCTACTTCCATCGCAGCAGTGCAGATCCCTGTGTTGTCAACACAGCCATATGTATTTAGAGAGTACTTTACCACTACAATATGTAAACATATCTACCTATGCAAACTACTTTGAGCATAGACTTACAGGCTCAGTTATGTGAGTACCCTATCAGCAGTCTCTAGATCGAGGGCAACTGCTCTGCAATTAAATAAAATACTTTCTACTTACTAAACAAAATAGCATATTTAAGAAGAAAAAAAGAAAAAAGAAATTAAGTAAATAGACTGTTATGACTGCAGGTTCTTAAATTGCTTTTAAATGGTGATGATTTGGCTAGAATAGAAGCAAGCAATCTAAACTCCCTTCAAATGCACTGTTCAATCTCAACTGAACTTGTCTATTTTTACATTAAAAAGGCACAGTCTCATTCACTATTCCCAAAGAAAATCAAACTGAATTATTCAACAGCTTTAAAAATCTCCAAACAGCTGTTTTCACCACTTATCCATTTTCTTTAGAACTGTTCCATCCTTCCCTCCTCCTCCTCCAGATATAACCCCAACCAACAAAATATGAAAACACACAGTGAAATACCCTGCAGCAAGGAGCTCGCAATCAGTTCTCCTGTGAGCTGTCTAATTCTTAACATTTCAAACAATCGTTTATTCCAAGGTATCATTAGTTATTCCAGCCAGCACAGTAACAGACACCCAGACCCTCGACAGGATTTCAGTCCCCCATTCTCACTAGTGAATTAGGCAACTAAATCATGTTTGACTAGAGAACTGAGTTTTTTCCACCTTACCCTAATGCGTTAAATCAGAAATGATGTAATTCTCCTTTGCTTTCTACTTACAGGACAAATCATCTCATTTTATTCAGGGTACTAAAGAAATAAAGCAAGCTACAAGAAAAAAATAGGTTTACCTTGCATTTTGACTGTAAGCCTGTGTCATTTTTATTTTTTTTTTCTGTCCAAATCTAGCTTCTGCAAGCCTGTCATTTGCACTTGTGAGTCACCTATTGGCAGCCGTTGTCTTTCTTTTCAAGGGGATGAAGGAATGAGGTCCCAGAAATTTGTTTCTCAAAGAGAAAAAAAAAAATAAAATCAAGTCTAGTCAGTCTTTCCTCTCTCCCTTTTTTGAAGGTATATAGCTTTAGGTATCTGGAAACAAAAGGATGGACATGTCCATGTAAAAATATAAAGCGAATAAGAACTCAGTATATCACATCTCTTAGGTGACTTTGAACTCTTCAGGCATCATGCAAAAGATAAGGTGAGATGAAAAGTTTCTAAGTGCTAGTACTGAAGTAAAAAAGGGGACAGCAACATCAAACAGAAAATTAAACTGTATTTGTGGACTGGTTGCTTTGTGTTTCATTCCATGATATTGTCACTGGCTATAACATTGACATTTATTGGCTCTTGGCCTGTAAAGCAGACACAAGACTTATCACAGTCCTAAAATCAGATATCAAAAGTAATTTTTCTCCCTAGTTCAGGTTGAAATCACCTCAGAATCTATATAAGCAGTGCCACAGCCCCCTCTTCTTCTAAAAGCAAGTTTGAGAATGCAACTGTCTGCAGAAAGACCCGCAGCATCATTCACAAGGCCATTGGAGTAACACATCACAAGAATGTCATTTTTAGGCAGCCCTGTAGTCTAAAAATCTAAACAATGGAAATAAAAATCAGCCATACAAAAATCAATGATCAGCACCACAAGCTTGCACTTCAAATCCCCAGGTTTTATCATCCTATCCAAACAGAATGCTGTCATTACTTGTGCCTCATTATTTGCACATTAAGATGGACAAATTATCTCCATTAGCCAGCAAAGCGTTATGAGGCTCGTGGGAGATTCTGCTGATTCCTTAGTTTGAAATGCAGCAGTGGCTAAAACACAAGCTTATGGTTCTCAGAAGAGGCCTTATACTTCATAGTCTCAAAGACAGACATGTCCATATCATCTTTATGACCAAATATATTTTCACATGCACATTAGCAGTGTTTAGTTTGGGTTCTACTTCATAAGCTGTAGTCTTACATACACTGAGCAGTAGAAAATCTCCTATAACCTTTGGCTATTTCATGTAGAAGCCATGTGGAAGTGGTGGTGTTTTGGAGTGGTGCCTGGCATGAAAAGACGCAGGAGGAAATATAGAGCAGCCTACTCAGCCCATTGCTTGCAAGAGAGACATGCATCTGCCATCTGCTCCGAGTCTTCTTTTAGATACCATAGTGCAAGGCTGCACATTAGCTAACTGCCCTCAGTTACTGGGCATAACTGACTTGCCCGTGGTAAGCAGCTCAGAAGTGTCACTGTGAACTGGAAATCTCAAGCCAAATGTTCCAACCCCCACCTTACAGCCGAATCATCCCCAAGTCTCACACCAGAAAACTGTATCTCTGTAGTTACGTAGCTCTGTTGAACAAGTGTCTCTTAGTAACCAGCTTTTTATTTTCTGTGCATCTGTTTCTTTGCAAGCTCACAACTTACCTACTGATAACTGTTGTTATTATTGCCCTTGCCAGAAGGGAGGTAACACAGTTTGTAAGTGCTTTATGTGAAAAGTCCTGAAGTTTTCCATAAGAATTGAAATAGAGAATTTCTAGAAATTTTAATACGGTTCTATGTAAATAAGTTAGTGTAAAATCTCATACCATTTCAAAAATATTTCATCTGGACTGAGTCTTTGCAACCACTACAAAATCTAACTGCAGGAACAATATCTGATACTAATTTCTTCCTATTAGTTAAAATACAAGTCAACATTTATGATTTTTCTTTTAGCTCTTGATACTTACGGGTTCATGTTTATTGTAGAATGAGATTGATGTCTTTAATAATTCATTAAATTGCATTCCAGTATGCAAGTTTTGTAAATGCTGTGATAAACTGTAATTGAAGTCATTTACACACTAGACACAAATCCCTCCAAAACGTTTAGTTTGATGAAAAAAATACCAGTCACCATTTTATTTAAAGCAAGCAGCCAAGACTCAGTGTTATGCTATAACCAAGGAGCAGTCATACAGCCAAACCCTGCTGTGCTTTCAGGAAACCACAAGAAAGTATTTTGTTTCAGCCAGAAAAGGAAGACAGGTCCATAAAACAGTGAGAGTTTAATGCAACTACATGAGACCACATCACACAGAAAGGCCATGGACACAGAAAAAAAATTTGGTCAAGCTGTTATAAACAAATTGCTTTTTCCCCAATACAGCCTCAAGCTGGGCCACCAAATCACAACCAGTATTTACTTCAACACCTTTTATTGAGTTGTAAATAAGAATGGACCACTCATCTCTGGACCTTGTCAGTCTCTGGGAGATTTTCCACATGCTACACGTCAGCATATACTCTTCAGCCTCCTGCTTTGGCAACTTTTTTCATCTGCACACACACAGTACTTACAGAAAGCATTCACACAAATTCACGGAAAGGGCTTTTATCTGCAGGCAAAAATATGTTACTCAAAATGACAGTGTTTCTCAGTAACAGCATAACAACTGCTTTGGCAACAGAGGTGGGAATTAACATCTCAGGAAGGAAAAATGACATGACCACAAGTATTCCCCAGGAAAAAAGTGGCAAAACACTGTGCTGACTAGATCACACAATACAATACCTTCAAAGCCCAAAAGACCATTCAGACCCTCAAAGCCCACAATATGCCCGTAGTCAGAAACTGGTGTGGTATGAAGGTGACCAGCTGGAGGTGAGGGGATCAGACAAACACAGAACGTGGTACTGGGATGAATGCACCCACATGGCTTATAGCTCAATACCATACAGCTACACTTCCTCACCTGGTTACTTCTGGTATTTCTAAGCTAGTGCTGCCTGAGACATGTATTCTAAAGGACTCTGAACTGGGCTGTCAGTACAAGCTGACAAATCTTTCCTTGACAAAGCTTTTTGGACCAAAAAGGCAGTGACAAGAAGTTATTTCATTGATCCATTTTCAGTTGAACTGTTTGCTCTTTTTATATTCAAAAAATACCAAAATTCTAAGAGGGATTCCATGTAAATGGAATATTGAACTTTTCTTTGTAATAGAAATAATTTCTTTGGCTTGAGAGCTCCTTCAGTTTTGCTCATTAACACATTGATGATGAACACTTCACACTGAGTCCGGTGGTCCATCTCAAACAAAAGAATTTAACTGGATATCGAGTATTTTGAGGGAAGGACATTGCAGCCTTTTAGGGTTCCTAATTGTCTCTCTCACACAACGCCCTTCTCCCTGTTGTTTGCCTTTAAGATGACTAAACAAAAGTATCAGTTACCCATTCAGCTGCACCTTTAGATGGAACTAACTGCTTTAGGAAAAAAAAACCACAAAAAACCACACCGCAAAAACAGACAACTTCCACAGGTTCCCATAGGCCATGTCCCAGCAACTGTGTCAATCATTTCAAGCAGAATGTTATTCTACTAGTTAGAAATACATAATGGGTTTTATTTATGGAGTTCAGTATCCCTTGAAAAGAACACAGGGGATGGGTCTGGCCCTAACTTTGGACTTAAGAGCTTAATTTTAGGTACCACAATTTGACAGATAAATCAACTACACCTTTCTGCTCAAGGAACCTCAAGTGCTTCCATATGTTTTCTGTTATCTATATATTATGGTTATTCTTTTCAATGACACATTTGCAATCATACTGGATGCTGCATAAAACATTACCCTGGACACATGTAACGTAAAAGTCAATTTCCCTGAATTCTGTACAACTTTAGTTTATGTCAAACATTGGAGGAAAACTTTGAGGGGAAAAAAACCCACCACAAATAAAAAAGCTCATCAGGTTTTCTCAGCCTTGACACTACAAGGTGTAGTTTGAAGGTCTGATATCTGTAAGGTCACATTATCAAGACAGCAACTGGTATGTGAAAGCATTAGATCACTGCAGGATTACAATAAAGTTATCTCTGTGATGTAGCACAGCACTGCCAGAAGTAATTAGTACTCTATCTGGAAGATGTGTATTACCAGCAAGAGATCTGTGATTACTTTTAGTTGGGCTAATGAAAGACCTCTGCTTATCCTTACTCCAATTCATTTCTATTCTCTCCTATCCAGCTTTATCAGCATTGGGATTAACATCAGTAATAGGGCTGTGTGCATATTTACACATTGTAATTAAGTGCTGGGGGAAGACGGAAGGGAGCTCTTTAAGATCATTTATTAAATTGCAGACACACTGTTAATCAGAGTCAAAATTCAGGGAGAAGTTATTAGAAAATAAAATCCCACTCCAGGATGAGAAAACAAGAGTTCTCTGGAGTTCTCCTTGGATAGATGAATTAAGCAGGAATCACTGACAGCATCAAAGGGACTCTGCAGAAAATGCTAGAGTACCCACCTGAAAATCTGAGTTAGAGTTAAGGCTGGCTCAAAAGCTCAGTGTTTCAAGCACAGAAGTAGTAATTCACCTGTTAGATGCTACCCATCATGTCAATGAAAGGTGAAGATCTTGGCCATTATGGCCTGGATTCAGCAAAGCACTTAAACACATTCTTTACATTGAACATATCCTTTGTATCATCCCAATCTAACATACTGCAAGAAAATATGCTTAATTCCGAGGGCAATTTCCCTTGTACTGACAAGATTTAAGCCTCTGCTTAACTTGACCTGCTGCTAAAACTGAGTATTGCTGATGGCAATGCACAACTGCACATGCAGGTTTGCTGTCAGTGAGCCCCTTGCACCAAGAATTTTTGTTCGACATCATAAGGCTGCACATTCACTGCAGTGTTTTTCACTGAGATCTTGCTTGTGAGCTGATTTGCATAAATTTGCTTTCCAGCAAACATTCTGAAAGCTGAAGTATTTTATTAGGTTTTATTAGATTTATGTAATTGATAGAAAACGGTTTGGCAGAGATTACCGACGGTACAGAAATCCAGCTAAAAAAAAAAATCCTCTGTTACATCAAGATGTGTGTTATATTTGTTACATATCTATTGATATGATTTATAGCATGTGTATTGATACGATTTATAACACCTTCCACTTACTAGCACACTGTAAAATAAGCATTTGAGGTTCAATCAGAATGTCAGTTTCTTCCAACAAGTTAGCACTGAAGTCAATCAGATGACCAGATTTTTGAGTAACTCGTATCCACAAGGTTTGAGGTGAGGTACGTTCAGTGTCCTAAAGATGTCTTTTTTCCAAGGACTACCCTTGAGGGCCAATATTTTTACTCCTCCATTAAAAAAATCCACCACAAACCTTCTGCCTTGTTAGTTACCTTCTTGCTTTCCACAAAGCAGTTACATTTCAGTAGCAAAGCCAGTACTAGCTATATTAACGTTTTAAAATCTTTAGCAATTAATTGCATTTATATAAGTGCCAAGGACTTTTATTCTTAGGACTGTATCTTACTACCCTTTCTGCTGGAGCCAACCTTTGTATGCCACATGCACATATACACAAGCCAAACCCCAGAAATAACTGTACTCAGCAACAGAGCTACAAACCTCATCAGGAAAACCAAGTACATTATAAACATTAATTATTTTCAGCCACATGCCCTCCTCTGAGAAGTGGGTAATTACTATCCCTATTTAGCACAAGTGGAAAAACTAAAGGAGAATGATTTGCCCAGGTCAAACAAGGTGTACGGCACAGAACAGAGTGCTCATAACTCCAACCCAGGACTCTAGCCAGAGCACTATTCTTTTCTTCATATAACCTATGTAATTAAATTATTTCAGTCCACTATGCAAATTACTAGAAGTCAATATGATGAAAGCAAGGCTACAGTTTCTTCCTTAAACATAAATAACAGGTCCATCTTCTCACTTTCCTACTTTTAGTATTCTCATGAATATTCACATCGGAGTTTCTCTCTCAGAATGCTCTGGAGAAAGAAAAAGGAGTAACGACCTACTAAAAAAAATATCTAATTACCTACTGCAACTTGGAGTCATTTATTGGCTGTAATGTGATTAACTGCTTACATATAGCCTGAAAGGCAAAAAGGAAAGTCTGTGGACTGAGTCCAAAGTGAGCAACCAGGTTCTGATGATAAAGAGAGATCTGCCCACAGTAAGTAGGTCTGAACTGGCAACTTGACAGAAGCTTAAATGATTCACTTCATTTACATATATATTTGGACTTTTTTCTTTTTTGAGGAGTAGATTATAAACAAGCCTAACTTCCTTGCTACAGGAATAGAAGCTGTTTGTTAGCTGATTTCATCAGCAATATAAACCTGCAGCTAATTGTTTCTCTTTGTACCCTGGGGTTACGGGAAATAATTTTGCTGATGGCTTAATTCAGGGGGAGAATTAATCCCCATAAACAAAGATAAGTGAGGTATCCACAGCAGAGGAGTGCCACACTTGGGTTCTGCCTCCATAAACTATGAACCACCTCAATTACAGAGACGAGAGTGCTTTGCGAGAACCGATTAGACCATGCTTCAGCTACTGCTCCCTTTAGAGTGGTGCTTCCCTTCAGCCTGTCGCAGCTCCCTCGCCGGTTAAAGCAGAAGGCACTAAACTTTTATCTATGTGCTATCAGGATAAGAACTGTCCTGAGATCTCTTGAAATCAGTAGAGGAAGGCAGAGCCTTGCAGTACTGGCACTGACTCTGCCACCAAGTTTTTCCATCAGCCTCAGGAACCTCACTTCGTACTCCTGTATCACTGCTTTTCCTCTTCATTTTGGCCTCCTCTCTCTTTTTTGACACCCACACCTCCAGAAAGGAATTCCTTCTGTTCAGGCCTGCTCAGAGCTTACTGCACTATTTCATAGCGGAGCTGCAGATCACTCGTTACCTCAGCAATACTGTCAGGCATAACTGAGGAATGCGGTCTGGAGATGTCATCTTGGCTCATCAGTCCCCCACTAATGCCTTCACATGTAAAGCCATTTCTCATTTACAATATATCCTTGACATCATTTCTATTTACATTGAATTAAAATTAATCAGCCGGGTATTTGCCACAGCAATCCATGTAACTCAGCTTGGCAGCATGACATTATCACTAGCTGAGCAATATTAGCTTTGTATGATTAGGGTCTCCTGGGAACTCATTCTATGAGAGGACTTCAGGTGCTGTAGTCATAAACCATTATGCTCCCTCCTAAGCAACTGTATGACAACCTTTTCCAAGGACAGCATCAAAAACTGGAACAGTGGCTCAAACCTGGTTTATTAGTGCGAACATCAAGGATATTCAAGTCCTTAAATTATCATTTCATCCGCCAGCATGAAATCCTACACTACATTAACCCTTGCAGGAGGCGTCATAGTGCTGGTACCCTTACTGCCTACTGTCAGACATCAGACTGTGGACCACCATCATGGAGGTTTTCATGAGCATGGCTTTTTCCCCCCACTTATTCTACCCCCAACATGTTCAGTTCTCGAAACCTTTGATTCAAATTATCCTCATCTGTTTACTCTTTCAGTTCCTTCTACTGTGGGAGCAACCCTGCTTTGCTGCTGTCAGGGTAGTTGTCCATGCTGAGCTGATGGGTATTATCTTGCTAGGGCTGACCATAACATCTTCTGGCGACCTGCTTGTTTAGTAGAAGTAAACATCTGTTTACTCTGAATACACACACCAGAGTTCAGATAAGGCACATGTTGCAGGGCTCTACCTCCGCCAGAATCCCCCAGGAGTGTGAGACAGACCATTCTCCTCATTCTGCCGTATCTTCCAAGAGGTGGCCAAAAAACCCCACATTCCCTCAAAGTTATTTGCTGACAGACTGCAGCAAAGAGATGCAATAGCCACAAGTGTCTGGGTTGTTTTTCCTTTGTCTGTCATGGACGGACACCAGACTCAACTCTTCACACACTAACCTTGGCTTTGGGAAAGGGGTCTTCAAGATCTCCCAAAATAGCTAGAATATTCTCTTAGGGAAATCATCAGTAAATCCTGAGTAGATCTGTCTTCCTGACTAAAACCTTTGCCCATCAAGGAGGAACTGCCCTGAGCATCCAAGTCACTAGCAGATGGTGGCCTTCAACTGAAGTGACTTATGTGAATCCAGAAGATTAATTCTTGCAAATTTAAAATGCATCATTGACATGGACAACCCAGCTGGGAAGGATTTATGTTTCTGACGTTGGACAAGTCACTGGGCCCAGAAGCCATTACCTACATAATGAATCTGGGCACTACTTTTACATCCATTAGGGAGGAAAAAAGGCTACTCTTTTTGTACGATGCACTGCTTTGCAATTCGTCATGGGTCTTAATCACAGAGATAATAGTTATCTTAATATTAACAGCAAGAAAGATGCGTTATGCAACAGGGAAACAGATACTCAAATACCCCCAGTGTCTGTCAAGACTGACACAAAGCTAAGCAAAAAGACACCAATGCATAAAATGCTTTAAACACGAAGTTTTGTGTTTGCAGTCTAAGGATTGGGATGGGAATCAAACCCAAGCCAGCCTACACAAGACTCCTTTTGTTATAGACAGATATGTTTGACTCTCGACCTGCAAAATTACTAGATTTTCTAGACAGTTATGCATGTATGTGTACATGTATGTAAAAGCATTTATATACATTTACACTTGCGTGTGAAAAAATTTTGTTAAATCAATGCAAAATGCAGTGACATCCCCCTTCATTTTTTCAGGTATTTCACTGAGGCAGGAATTTTGTGAAAAAAAGTAATCAGCCCACCTGATACAAACTTTTCCCCTCATTCAAATATTATTTTTGTTTTGTTTTTAAAGATAGAGCTTTTTCTTTTGCTAGTGTGGAGGTATTTATAACAGTTTGGTGAAACTTAAATGAACTTGAGAAACCACAGGAGTTGCCAGATCAACACCATTCTTGGTGGAAAAAAGTCAGGAAAAGATACGTATTTTTTTCCAGCTTTATTTGGAAGTCTGCTACTTCATTTTTTTTAATTAGACATATTGCAGAAAGTTGGATTAGTCATAGCATCTAAAAGCTACCAGAAAAAGCCTTTCAAATTTGCTACTGATATTACAGATAGGTTCTAAGATCTGAAGAATTTGACATTCATAGTCTATACATTATGATGGTGAGTAAAATTCAAGACACTACCTGTGATCTTTGAGAGGCTCCTGTACCTGAAATAGGACTTATTTGTTTGAGAAAACATTGTTAATTTCTGTTAAATTTAGCAAGGGAAGAAGGATGTTAAAAGTGAATTTTCACTAGGATCTACAGAAGAGAGAGAAGGGCCAAATTCTGTGAAGAAGTGGTTCACAGTCATTATCAGGCACCAAAAACTCCAAAAGGATGACTTCACTGCTTTCACAAAGAACTGATTCAATCATATCAGTGGAAGTGCAGAGGTTTTTCCACTGCTGCTTGTGCCACCACGAACATACAGGTGATTGCAGGGGAACAGGCTGAGGCTGCG
The DNA here is from genome assembly GCA_035590275.1 of Ibycter americanus. Classification (NCBI taxonomy): domain Eukaryota; kingdom Metazoa; phylum Chordata; class Aves; order Falconiformes; family Falconidae; genus Ibycter; species Ibycter americanus. The sequence goes on along the minus strand of JAVJGI010000065.1, from coordinate 21,230,880 downwards.
CTCTAACCTGAGAGAGATGTGCCTAAAATCTTACACATTTTTGCTGCTACCACAAAAATATCAAGGACTGGGCCAGCGTGCTGCAGGCACGCTAAAATAAGAATATAGAGAAACACAAGCGAATCAAGCATGCGATAGAAATCACTCTGCTCAAAACCAAATACTTTTATTCTCACTGCTACAGTCCTTCACAGCTGGATCAACTCAGCACATCTTTCAGAGCACCAGCAGGAATGGTCACAGCCATTTTTATTATGGTTTATATGTAACACATATATGATCTCAATAAATCATCCATAAGCATGAGCTGCTATGAAAGAACAAAATGCATCAATGCATGGTGCAATGACCAGGAAAGGTCAATACAGAGAACAGAAGGTAGCATGGATCACCTATCATGAACCATGCTGAGAACCCTTTATTGCTTCCAGATTACCTGCACCATAGTGGTCTTTCCTCGCCATATTAAGAAGAGATCAGAGGGATGATGAACATTAAGGTATTCAATTCATTCTCCAGCTCCAGCATTCTCTCAAACATTTTACCACAGCAATTACCAAGACAGCATCCTCTGCAGTCATGACACTTCGGTATATTATGCCTCTAAACACGTGTTTCAAGAATAAACCTGCTAGTACCAACAAGATCACTTCCGTGAGCGGCTGTGTGGGTGAGAGTTAAGGAATGGCAACGGGACCACAAGCATATAAAAGGCTTCCTTTTTAGAGTCTCAATGTATTCTTCACCTACTGTAACTTGATGAAGTGATACAGTCCAATAAACTCAGTACCAGCAGGCCAAATTCCTTTAAAATATTGAAATAGCAATGCTGCAAGTACTACAGACTAGAAGAGGATGCGAAACTACCAGCAGACTGCATTTAAACTGGAAGAGGAAAGTAACTTGGTGTTTGTCCTTATTACTGTGGGGAAAAAGAAATAATATAATCAGGGTAGCGTATCTGAAGCCACTGCATTTTATCATCTCAGGCTTCATTTTTGTAGCCAAAGAAGGATTTATGCTGATTGATTGAAAGCATCGCCTAGAGTTTGTGCTATGCTCTATTTATTTATTTATTTGCCAAAGAAGGAGGCTCAGTGCTCATTAGGTATTTATTGCATTGACCAGTTTTACCAAGGCTTTAAAGTGCTATAAAACAGGCTAATAAGGTGAGCAACATTTATATTCATGCTTAGAGAAGTTACAAATGAATTGATCGAGTCCAAGGAAGCTTTCAATACATGAGGTTTTGCAGTCCAATGCTTAGAGGAGCTGAAGCTCTTCTACACATTACCTTCTTAAGGATATTAAATGGGAACTTCCCTGTGTGAAAAGAAGCTGCTTAGTAAGTTTGGTTTTCCACGCAGAGGGCTGGGAACTTGCAATAGCACAATTCCAGTACAGTGTAACGTAACTGGTACCTCTCTGTAACCTGTGGACAGTAGGAGCAATTAGGTTTTGCACTGATGATCCGGTGGCAGAAGTCATCTCCACAGCCACTGAGAATGAACAGATCAAGGCTAATCAATTGCACATCTGCAAGTGCAAGCGTGTCCTGGTTCGGATATGTTACAGGATTTAGAAATAGGCCTATAGGGAACATATCTGTAAGAACACAGTGCAACTGCAAGCCCAGGACAGAGCAAAGGCACCATACAGGTCCTGCTCCCAGCTGGGACTGGAATATGTCAACAAAGGTATGGCAGTACTTTGCTTTGTGTACCCTTCCAGTACTCTGTAGCACAGGGACAGTCAGCAGAATTGTTATTTACAAAACAACAGGGCAGTATTTTTTAATCTAATACTGAACCAAACCATCTTGTGCCATGCTTCAGGAATTGTTAACTTTCAGATCAGATGTAAAGCCACAATCCCAACCCCAAGAATCATTACAGATCCATCCTATTACATTTTTTCATTAATGTTACTCCTGATGCCGTGGCCATACTATCATTGAGGCAATTGCTATTTGCCTCTGAACATTCCTCCCTTTGTTTTAACCAGGCCTAAGCAGACAAAATTCATCCCTATGTAACACCACTAGCATGTTTATCCCATTCCTCCCTCCGGTTTTCCGGTTCCTGTACCAGGAACGCACTGTACTTGTGCCTCTTTTAGCAGCAGCATCACACCGTCATTTCAGCAGTGGATGGTGCAACGACATGTGCAGAGTGGAAAAAGGGGTTTGCGAACACCTAGATTGAATATCATCTTAGTGCTAAGAATTTCCGAAGTAAGCCGAAAGACACATTATACGACGTTAAGTCAAAATCTTCCCAAGCATAAGGAAAAAAAAAACCAAACCTGAGACCAATGCGACTTTTAGCAGACTACAGAAGCAACCTCCTTAACTAGGAGTGATTGGCAGCCGAGCGTGCAAACACCAGACTGCACCGTGCAGGACTCTGGCGCCAAATCCCCAGCTTCAAGACTTAGGGAGATGGCGTACTTACCATCTCCTTCAGTCTAGTTTTTAAGTGAAATTATTATATGTTCAGGAAGGTTGTTATTCACTAAGGGTAGGCTTCATCTCTTGGAACTCAAGTTAAATTTCAGGAATTTAGGTTGGTCATCCTGACACTTTCTCTGGACGGTGGTAAGAGAGGTACTCCCAGAGGAAAAGAAAAAAAATCATTCTTACAAAAATATGTAAGAGATTTTCTGGCTCATCCTTTGGAAGTTGTACCATCTCCTCTCTGCCCAGCAGGAACTCAGGCACTAGCTTTTACACTAGGGCAGATTTTTCTTGCCTAACTTTAAACACAGAAGAGGTGTTTTCATTTAAAAGGTTATTTATTCAGAGCAAGTGTAGCAGAGGCTGATCTCTGCATTCTCTAGAGCTGACAGCACAGTCCCTCCAACAAGCACGAGAGGTAAGTATTTAAAGAAACCTTTAGCCAGCTGCATACAGCACATTGCATGAAAAAATATTCGTCAGGCTTGCGAAAGTACTTCACTCACCAAGCAAGCAATCAATTGTACGTACTTTCAGATGATTTAATCGCCCACTTCTGTACCCTGAGCTTTCTAAGTTCTCCCTAGACATTGATGCTTGCCAGTTATTCATCTTTAAACATATATCATTATACACAGGGTGGGACGGCCTTTCCTTAACGTTATTGTTTAATGGCACAAGGTAATAACCGTCAAGTTACTGTATGAAATCCAAAAATATTCAAAGAAGAGAGGAGGGGCAAGACATGAAGCCTACAAGCTGTGACCTGTTAAAAGGATGTTGGCTTCTGTTCAGGTTTCAATAATCCATAGTTATGGGGTTTTTGCTTTTTACCACTTCAAGCTGGCACAGGCCAGAGAACCCATGTCCTCGCTCTCGGGTCACCAGGCAGCATATGCCAATTCCATTTCAGTTTCTGGGCAATCAGCAGGTCTCTAATCTGCACACAGCATACTTAGATTGCTCAGTGCATAATGAAGTACCTTCTTTTTGCAACCTCGTCTCTCCATTAGGTAAAGCATGGACAATTTTAAAAAGCAATTGTAAGATTTTTTTTTCTCTCACTGCTGAGCTAGCACGGCTAACGTATCATCACTCACATTTTCCTCCCCATCATTGCTTGTCAGTCACAATTAGAATTGCTGCTCAGTTCCTGGGTTGTAGCTTATGAACAAAGGCAACTTTGAAAAACAAAAAAAGCCAACTTCAAACCGTTTGATCTCTCCTTTCATCCCCAGCCAACAGCAAACAACACTAAACCACAACAAAAAACAGATGTTCATGCATTCAACAGAAATGATCAGAGCATGTCACTGTCTTAATCCAAATATTAAAAATGCAACAATCAAAATGAGGTATTAACAAGGGACAAAAGGACTTACAGAGTACCCAGGAGTGTTCCTATCATTACCCAGAAATTACTTCTAAGGTTATTGTGCTTTTTGAATGTTTAGTAACAGATCATTAATTGATACAGAGCAGAGGCTTTCACTCCTACATTTTGTATGGTACTAATCTAGCTATAAAATTTGTCAAATTTTTATCAAAATTTATCAAAAAAAAAAAATTCACTACATTCCAGAAGATGAAACACACTCTGCAGACCGAATGTTGGATGTAATTCAGTCAGTGGAGCTATTCATGTTCATGAGATATCAAAGGTAGTAAATGAGGTTCAGCTTTGTACAGGATGAGTAGAAAAACATCACTTGCCTAATGGGAACTGTGTATCTATCACTCCACCTAGAAATACTTACAATTTGAACGCAACATGACAACTTGCTTTTCATCACTTCCCCCATGAGCTTTCCCACTGATGGGACTACAGGATTCGCAGCAGTAGCTGATGGTAATACATGGCCACGGATTAAGCTCAACATTGGAGATGTGCACTACTTTAGCTTCTGTCTTCAAAAGACAGTCCAAAGAGGGACCAGAGATGACAGAGCCTAACTTCTGACACTGAAGCAGGACAAACCTCTGCTACAGGTGGTGTTCACACTGCCTCTGTACTTTCATAGCAGTGACATTAATTTCAGTAGTTGGTTCTGGCCGATGGTCGTTCGAAGGTCACAATCCAAGTTTCCATGGGTACCTTGTTCTTTTTCTCTTTCGCCTCCACTCTCACCAAAACATTAGTCCATGCAGGTCTCAGACATGGTCTCCCAGTTCAGAGAAAAAGTTAAGAAAGAAATTTCAGGAAAAGTTTTTCTCATATCCTAACAAACTGGCACTAACACATCAGGAATAAAACCCAGGGCTACACACTAGCGGTAATCAATACACCTATAATTTTAAGATTATGAATATTTAAGATCTTCACTCAAAAATGGCAAAAACCCAAACAATGTCAAGGGGAAAGGGAAAGAAAAACCACCCATAAGTTCCTTGAGAGCAAATAAGTCTAAATGCTTTTGCAGTGGCTAAGATTTTGAGATGACTACTGTGTTGATGGGCAAACAACATCAGAGGTCAGAGATGCTCTGTATGCATGTCATTACCTGCAACACCATTTCATGCAGCTGACATCTACAGCAAGGACCTCCAGATGCCAATGTTTAGTGAGCTGAAAAAGGTCAAGAAATAAAACTGACCTTTTCATGTGGGCCTTCTGGGTAAACATGAGGCATTCTTAGGCTTGAAAATGGATTAAGGGGGGTGGAGAGTGGGGGGATGGGGAGCAGAAAAGAAAGCTCTTACAAGAGCCTCCATGGGTAAAATCCAGCACTGTCTCCACTCTACCTAGTGAGATCACAGCAGTCTATTGGTCTTCACTGTTGGCTTTCAGAGTAAGAGCTTCTGGCCAGCTGTCACATCTGACAGCAGGAGTGGGTCCATGCAAAGACTGGAAAGCTCTCCTGCTCACTCACCTAGGAAGGCAGGTCCAAACCAAGCTCACAAATGCACTCTGTACCTTGCTGCTGTCACCACTCATGAGACGCACAGGAACAGTGGCATTAGTTTTGCATTGGGTCTCAGTTTCCCCACAGTCCTTCCTTTAGGGAGGATGGAGCACTTCAGTCTTTCAAGGTTAGGTACAGAAGCCACCTCAGCTTTGCATAGCCAGGATTTTGTCAGCGAGCTCTTCCTACACCCCAGCTCTTTAGCAATCAATTACCCAGGCACTAGCTTTCATTGCAGCACTCAGCACCATGTTATCTCTTCTGTCCTTAACACTACTAAGACTTCTTTAAAAACCACCAATACAATAGGATTGCAGAGTCATATTTACCTGATACACAGAACATGCCAGATCCAACATCAACATGCTGCTTCTCTGGCTTTCCAGAGAAAACACTGAGCAACTCCAGAAAGCTCAAATTATGCAAAGGCAAGCTTCGGCCAACCCTGAGAATTTTTGAAAAATCTCAGTCCAAGAGTTAACACCAGATTTTCAAGAACTGAGAGCTCACAACACTAAAGATTGCATGCAGTATGATAGCAGCTGCTGGGTGATTGCCTCCTTTGAAGATCTGGGCCATGGTTAAATATTGAGGGGGGAAAAAAGCACAACACCAGGAAAGGCTGGGCTTCGAAAACAAAGCAATTTTGCTCTGCGCTTGCAGAAGCTTTGTCTCATTGCTTCCAGATTGTGGAGGATATGCACAGCATAGAATCAAGGTCCCTACACAAACACAGAACCAGCAATAGGCTCCTGTGAAGTGGCAGGTTCAGTGCTGGGCAAACACAAATCCTGCACTATTGAAACCATAGTAGGATTTTTAGGAGGCCAACTATCCAACTTGTGGTCAAATCAGCATGAAGCAGGTATTGCGAAGCCACAAATAATCATGGATAGCAGCCAACAATATGCAAGTTCTACAATTCTTTCTATTTTTTTTTAATATAGCAAAACACTGACTCAAAAACTATATTCATCACAACTGTACCATTCTTTAATATTATTGTGTTAAAGTTCATATTTTTTGTAACGTAACTGTGCTGATGCAAGTGACTGTCACACCAAGTCACATGCCCAAAAAATAAAAAAGCAGGAAGAGAAATACAGGCTGACTGGGAACACGTTTACCTTTAAAACTATCTTGCCATTTGAAGAGCACGTCCTTTCACATGCCAGAGCAGTATTTCATTTTGTGTGGTGGTTTTTTTTTATTTTGCTTTTTTTCTCGAACATTCAAGTGCATCTTTAATGTATTATTCAAACAGAAGCAATGATTAATTAATCAAAACTCTGTTGTATAGGGAGAAGAAAACTGGGCTCTTGTGCAACACCCAGCCAGATGCTCTAACTTAAAGGGAATCATAAGGGAGCATGTGTCAGCAACAGTGCTTAATTATGCAATAAAAAATGATGGGATTTCAGAGACAGCTTTTAGGTTTTTAGCAGCATCTCTTTTCAGTGCTTCTCTTCACCATATATAGGCTACGTGCCTCCTTCCACATCTCAGCTATCAGAGCTATTGCAGCAAAGAGCGCTTGCTCAAATCTCATACAATCTGGCCTGCATAGAACCACCAGCACCTGGATTCACAACAGAACCATGGACTATCCCTAAAATAGGTTGCTTTAAACAACAAGTGTCTTTCATGTGTGCCTCAGTACTTTTTAGACAAGAAAGACAGGCTTGTGTAACAGGCAAAAAATCAAAACTGGTGTCAGGAGGGCTGGTCTCTGCTTTTGATTTTGTTGAGCTATACAAGCCAGATCATTTCCTGGTGTTTTTCTTTCCCATACTACATCTTCTTCAGGTTGTGAGTTTAAGACCTCAAAAAAAAAAAAAAATTTGTTTAAAATGTTTAAAACTATCCTAATGCATTAGCCTAATCCTATCTAGGACAGGTTTGAGCAGGGCTGTTTCGAAGAGGGAACAAACTCTTCTCCAGGTTTGTGGTGGGCACAACAGGAATCATAACCTGCAACACCTACAAAGAAAATGCAAGCTAGGTCTTAAGTGAAACTTTCCTTACAGCAATAACAATGAAGCATGAGAATAGGTTATTGAGACTTTCTGTGGAGCATCTATTCTCAGTAGCCTGGACATCTTGAAGAATAGGCTGGATGCACTTCTGTCACAAATAGTTCAGGTTGATTTGTTCTTGCCACAGGCCAAAGATGAGCTACATGATCTCCAGTGATCTCTTCCATCTCAACCTTTCTACAATTCCATACTTTTTAATATGAGAAAGTTTCAAATTGTCATATCTTTTCCAAAGCACTGAGTTCTTCATTGTTTCTATTCATGAAACTATCTATACTTACCTTAATTGAACGATACATAAGAAATAGGCTTTTCAGATTTTTTTTTACTCTTTTGTGCAACATGACATTTTTACCTTCTGGTTAATACTTCCAATCAGAAGTTACAGGAAAACAACCCAAAAAACTGGGGTTTTTTTTCTGTCATTTAGAACATGAGATAAGGTTTTAAGGGATTAAAAAGAATGTAATAAAAATAGGCAATGAAGCAACTGTTCACTGCTCATCAACCCTAGAGCTCAAAGGCCATCAACTCAGCTCCAACCAGTGTCCTTATTTCCCTTCAGAATCACCACCTGAAGCCCATAAGTCAGCAAAAATAAAAATGAAAAAATCACTATGCATCTTGTTTAAGTACATGCAAAATCTGAAGGCAGAAAACGTACCATTTTGAAGCTTCATAGTAAATTACACTTCTTTATTGTCTCCCCCCACCCCATACTTCTTTCTCTAACCTACTGTATCCTTCCCAAGGTCGCACCTTTCTGCCACCACAATCGCATGCATTGTCAAACTGCAACATCATGATGTGGTAATGATGTAGACAGCAAGGGAAATAGACTTGGGGAAGAGTTATCCAGGAGGAACAGACCACTGTAGCAAAGATGGAGAAGAAAGAGCATAGCAGTTTACATTTGAGAGGCACAAGAGGAAAAGAAATTGCAAAAATACATGTAAAACTTTTAGCTCTCATCTAACATTATTTCATTTTTTAGATAAGAGTTCATTGTTCCAGAAACCTCCATAGTCCCTTAGCCAAGCTCTCTTGATACAACTCTGTTGTATCAGCACTGGACATGCTGGAGACTACAGAGATTCTCACCATTTACCTTTAAAGTTATCATAATGATGGTATCTGCCTTTTTCTGTAATGCAGATCAAAGAACATCCTTCAGACTCTCACATTAAACTAAACAGCTCCTTTGGGCTGAAAAATCTCTTGTAGAGAAGTAGTGATCTTGACGAAGGCTTTGTGAGATAGTGAATCTACCATATCCCTTAGATAACTTGTTCCAATGCTTACTTAGCCATACTGTTAAATTCGGTTTTAACTTAACTACCTAAATGGGCAATATGATTTTTGCTTTTCCCAGGAAACTATATGCTTGTATGAAGAAAGAGGTCATTATCACAAAAAATAAATTCAAAATAAATAGCCAATAATACACAATATAAGCAAAGGTAACTGCTTGCTGGATACTCTTTCCAGCTGGGAAGTAATTGGCAGAGACGGAACATCTCCCACTAAAGATGCAACTAGCTGTCTGTTCTGAATTTAAAGATGCAAGAGCCAAGAGATCTCCCTGTTTAGCTCCCTTACGACAACAGCCAGTGAAATCAGAATCTGTAAAAAGATGAAGCTAATTACACAGTGCTTGCTCTTTTCCTGAGAGCTGACAATTGCTAAGGGCAATGTGCAATGGTGCAGAGGTATCTGAACCCACTCTGCCTGAATGAGCCAGTATGTCCAAAAGGCCTCAGGTGAAAAGAAGGTAACTGACACCCTGGAAGATACGTAGCCCTTCTGCATGACCCTACTCTTGAGCTAATTAGCCCTTTCAAAAAGCAGAAATAAATTACTGCAATTTCAGTATTAAGCTATGGACAGCACGTTACCTCCAGGTATCTCTACTTGGCACTGCAGTAAGGCATACCTGGAAAGCTGGACAGCTGTGCTCTGCCCAGAATTCTGTCCGTAACATACTGAGGCCAGCAAATTGCCAGATCCTTTTCAGAAATTTAATTTCCTTGTTTTTTGCTAGTCCTTCTGCATTTGCTCTCTGTTGTTATAGATTGAATATTTTAAGACCTATGCCATAATGGCTTTGGCTAGTTTCATTTTTAACATTCATGGTGACAGCATATGATGATGGAAACTGGTTATTACATCATCTTTCTTTGGATCAAGGGAGATGAGTTTTACCTAATTCTAGTCATGACAAAAGTTACGCTATAGATTTACTCATAACCTGATCTTCTGCATGCCAGTGAGGCAAAAATGACTGGTTAGCAAATACTAGCTAGACTGATCCTTTGGTTGGTTGTGAACACTAGTGTGTCTTAATCCAGCTAGTCTAAACCCTTCCAGTTTCTCTGCAGTTGAGGATCTCCCTTAAAGCTCTCCATTTCCCTAGGAAGAGAGATACGGAGACAAGCTAATCAAGTAGGTATATGATTCTGTCCTCTCTTCCAAGCAACCTCCCTGCTGCCAGTGATATTGTGAGGAGTTAGCATCAGAGTCCAAATAACTCTCAAACCAATACAGACAGTCCCAAGAAGAAGCTTGAGCTGATTTTCTCTCCCCTAATCAGCTCCTTTTACATTTGCTCAAGGCACCTCTATGAGATGTATGATCAGGAAGTATCTGACTTACTCTACTTTGTGGGCCAGCTCTGCAAAAGAAAAAAACCAAAACAACAAAACCCAAAAAACAAGCCCACCACCACGTTTTCCCTTCCCAACAGAGCAGGGAAGAAAAAGAAAAAAAGAAGAAGAAAAAAAAAAAGAATCCAGAAAATAGTTATTACAGACCCAAGCACTACTTTCCACATTTGCACATCAGATGTTGGTAATGACGATGGGGAGGGTAACAACAAGACAAGGCTGGCAACGCTGCGGATTCTCTAAGGAATTCAGTCCATGTTTAGCACCCTTTAAGGAAGATGGGGAAAGGAATTCTAGCATTTTCTTTGCTCTCAGTGGAACAAAGTTATTTAATTTTAGAACAAAAGTCACCACATATCTTTTTCATCCAAGGGCAGGCAGGGGAAAGCTGGATTACAACAGTCATAAACCTAACATCCAGAACCACAGGCAAAACCATGGCTGTCACTGCTTATCACCAAGCAGTGGGGACAGGTGGTAGTTTTGGAGTTAAACCCACCTCCGCCAAACCAGACACATCCCCAGCCTCACCACATCCTCAGGCTAGCTCAGTTTGCATACGTGGTCCTAAAACTGCCAGAACAGCAAGGTGCCAGCTTTGCTTTAGGGCACCTTTGACTCCCTGTGCACACTTCAGTCAATTAGAAATGACTTTGCACTTGAATTCAGATTTCTGTGGAAACTCCTGCTTTTGACACAAAATCACATAACTGTCTCCATTATGGATACTGTAGGAGCCCATCTCTGCATATCCAGATGCAGGGGGTTCACAACCATATACAATCACATTGCCAGGTGTCTACCATGGCCAGTTACCAGCCAGTGATTGATTCTCTTAATTCAAGTGCCTGATCGCTCCTATAACAGCTCCTCTTTCCCTTGATGGTTCCGCAGCCCAGCCAGCAGATTATCCTTCATTCTGAGGATCTAGGGTGGCCTTTGCCAGCTGCACCCAGTCTTGTACCCATTCTTCATCTCCATTTCCACTACCAAAATGTTTCGAGATAATGTAAGTGGCCCTCCACACTGATCAAGGCTGAGTGTTTAAAAACATATCTCTTATGAGCTCTTCTTCTAGGCCTTCCCTTCTGAGAACTCCAGCCAACCTCAGTATCTCATTTCTGAACAGAGGAAGGTATCCGTTTCCCCAGATCTGCTGACCATGCTCCTGTTAACACACATCAGGATGCTGTTAGAGATCCTCATTACCACGGCACTTAGCTGGCTTACATTCACCTCACTGCCTACCAAGACACCCAGGTGCCTCTCTGCAGACCTGCTCCTCAGTCAGTCTGTTCCCAGCCCATAATTGCTGCAGGGTTTTTTTTTGCCCCAGGCTCAGGACTTCACATTTTCATCAGTTTGCTGTTGGCTCACTCCTTCAGCCCATCTAGGTTCTTCTGAATGGCAGACCTGCCCTTGAGCTACTGACTGGTACCCCAAATCTGGTATCAGCTGGGAAATGTTATCTCCAACATTTTTTGTGTCACAGCCCACTCCTGTTTTCCCCTATACACACAGCTACTGAAAACCCCATCCTAATCATGGCTTAGCTTCCTCCTGTACTGCCTGACCATATAACAGGAGCTAAAGCATTAAAATATTTACATTGCACTCTAGTCCTCCAGGAGCATGAGTGAAATGAAGCACAAAACCCTCTAACTCATCTGTCTCTGAGGCAGAAAACCAGCATTTTATATGTTGCCTTTTAAAGTAAGGGCTCGCTTTCTCTCCATGCAACATCCAACCTGAGCAGACAAAGAAAACTGGATGCGGCCTCGCTCAAGATTATTTTAACGTTCCCCTCAGTGTTGTGTAAAAGCACAGCCACACCATGCCACGTTGGAAAGTGGCTTGGACTGTCAGAAGCTTCTCCCAAAGAGGTTTGACAAAACTACCCTCCCTTTGCTCATTATCCTTTTGCCCTCATTTCTAGGCATCTGACTGCATCACCTCTTCGGCATTTAATTATTCCCTTTTCCACCCAAGCCGAAGACTAAGGTTTGCCCTTGGACCCTTTGTCTGCTCCACACTAGCTCATTAAAAAGTTGGTGTTCTATGAATGTGAGAAAGAGGGGGCAGATAACAGGAGATAAAGAGGTGCTGAGATAAACCTGGAAGTGACAAAACCACTCAGTGTATGCAAACAACAGGATCAGCGTTTATTTCTAACCCTTCCAGACTAACATTTGTTTGCTCATCTATCTAGAAACGGTTAAGTGTGGACAGCAATAGTGTTCTGCTAGTCAGTAGCATTTCATGAGCTTCCTAACAGGTTAAAAAAAAAAAAGGGGGGGGGGGGGGGCGC
>JAVJGI010000065.1:21186441-21218505 GCA_035590275.1 Ibycter americanus | reverse complement strand
CCCCCCGGCAGGAAAGAAGCATTTCTGTTAGACTCACTTACAAAAGAAGCCTGAGCTTTTCTCCATTTTCCATCTACTTCGCTAAAATGGCAACAGGAAGCACTCCGATAGCTCTGAAAGGACCAACACTGAGCTTTCTCAACAAATGCTTGTCTGTCAAAGCGAAACCAAGTTCCTGAGCATAAATTATTCATGTTCAAGGACAAGAAGTATCAAAGTGGGTAGCCCAAAAGATTAGGACATTTTTAGCATGGCACTTTTCTCCTTTGCAAGACAGGCTGTTTCTGTTATTTGTAGCTGAGATTTGCCAGGAAAGTTAACTCAGCCAACACATCTAAAGGTCTTTTTTGGATCTCTATTTTACTTCCCTCCCTATTACTGTTCATCATACAAAAAGCTGCTTTGACATTTCCACATCATTCATTCAGACCAGGGTCACAAATACAGAATTCAAGGGTTCCAGATAATCAAACACCAGCAGACTCCAGACCAGAATTTCCACTAGATGGGAGAGGAGCACTTGAACTCAATTAGGACTTTCGTAAATGCCAGTCATGACAGGTGTGATGGAACCATCTTTGGTTTTGTTTTTTAGGGGGCAGGAAGGGGTGCTTTTTCAGCATCTGCAGTGTTCTTTGAGTAGCTTGGGCAGTTTTTAATGCTCTGTAATTGACGCAGTTACCCGATGATGAAAAGTATATTGTTCAGGGTTACACATATGGGGGAAAAGAAGAAATAACTGGAAATGAACTGGGATGATTTTTTCCTAAATTAAAAGCTACCATTTGAGGGAAGAATGAGTTACAGATTCTCCCTTTATGAGAATTAGATCATGCATTTTTAGGTAAAACTGAATTCTGCTTTCACTTATATGCTCCTATTTAAGATGCAGATCCACTAAGGCAGCCACAGAGGTGAATCAGTTTCTACTCTGAATTAGGGGTCATATTCACTCATTTCTGCATTTTCTATAAATCTAGTCTAACCCCTGGCTAAGACACACTCCCGGCTGTCTGCAGCTAGCCTCTGGGCGGCTTTTTCAAAGTTTCTCATTTTGCATTTTGATACGTGATTCATACAAGATACGATTTACTCCTTCATTAACTTGCCTCAAGTACAGATGGTTGGACTGTATTAGGTCAAAAGCATTTGAAAAAAAAAAATAATCCTTCTTTTTGGTTGATTTACTCAGTGAATCAATATTCTTCCTACTCAACCAGTTCTACTCTCAAGGGAAAGTCAGATGTTCATGGCCCTGACCTTAAATATTGGCCCTTAGCCTATCACTTAAAATGATAGACAGTAATTACAGAATTGGAGGACATAACTGTCAGTTGAGGAGGACAAAAAAACACAACAAACAAAAGGGAAAGTCAACAATGATTGGAAAGAAACCACAGATACACTGAGACCTGGCTAACAGGATCTCACTGGGAGGGTGATATATTGTAGCTTGCCTCTGGTAACAAATATACTGGATGTGATACTTCTATGAAAACCTATGTATGTTTCAGGCTGGAAATTCTGAATATAAAGAATTCTGATTCAGTTCCTTGTACGTCAGACACACTGTCCCTTCTTCCCTCGACTCAGCTGGTCAAGCCCTTGGAATCTCAAGAGCTCTAGTAGTACTGCTTTATCTACCTTACTGTGTCCAAAAGAACTGCTGCTAGCTGCTATAAATTCACACCCCATATTCCAAGAGAGCACCTTGCAAACTAGTTAGCACTATCACCTCATTTGAGATGAGCAGGACTGTTCGATCTGTTTTCCCCTTGTTTTTTTTCTTTAAAAAGAACAAGCACTAGAGTGGTCACCTGGACTCCTCACTATCACAGAAGCCATGCTCGCACAGTTCAGGAGTCAGAAGTCCCCAGTGATCCTGGCTACTCACATCATTCAGACCTGAGAAGGACTAGGCTTGCATAGGGCAGGTGCTTTTACCTCCTGAAAGTCACACAGCTTCGAGATACTTCCTTCTGTGCTTCCAGTCTTTGCTTTTGAAAAATTAAATTGCAGCTACAAATTTTTAAACCAGAATGGAAAAGCATTCTCCCTCAGAATACCTCTGCCTGGTAAACATTTTGTTGGTGTAATGCAGTTTGCAAAAGAGACACTCTGATCCAGCCTACAAAGCAAAAGCTGTGCCTCAGTACTGCTAGGAAGCACAATACTGCTACAGGCATTTTTAATATACAGCAATTCTTTTATGTTGCTACCTGACTCTGAGACCAACAAAACTAGTCAATGCAAATACGAAGCATGTTCAGGATATATTTCCTCCTCCGCCCACAACAACACATGCCACGAAATGCCCCCCATAATCCATGCCAGATAAACCCTTTGTGTCCTGTTGGCCTGTCGGCTTACTGTCACACAGCAAACGAGGCTTTGGAGCAGTATGTAAGTCAGAAGCAGAGGCTTTAGAGAAGTCTGTTAAAACATACTTGAAAACAAATCCCATTAGCAACTTAAGAGAGTTCTCCCAATAGGAAATGGCAAATGTAGGCTTTCTTGTTTTGATAGTACCTTGAAAGACGACAGCTAAAGTTTCCCAAAACAATGCCTCCCTCTCCAAGACATTTTCTGCACACTCAAGAGAATTTCTTAACAAAAGCAATTACTCTGAGCTCGGTATAGAAGGCCTAGTAGCACTATTCCTGGTCAGAGAAGGGCATGGAAGAATGACAGTTTTCAGTACTCATGTGAAAAGACATACATTTGTGATCATAATGGAAAGGTGTCTGGTTTTGCCATAATTATGCCAAATAAAAAAAAAAAAATGTGTTTTACTAGGCGCAGGGGAAAGGAACGAGTCTTCCTGTATATCTGAAAAAAAATCAGAAGGTTCAGAAAATTCTTTGCCTTGAAATGGCACAGGTTCTGATGGGTTTTTCACTAAACTTTTGCTTGTGACAATATGAGTTGCAACATTGTGGACCTCAGTTACATGAACATCACCACCTCATTCACTTTTTCCTCACCTCCCACAAACAGATTTATCCAGAAGACATTTTGGCAGTTAACACAAACATGAAGTCCCCAAACCCTTCCTGACCCTCACTACAGAAGGGGAATTTAGCAACGGTGAGTTTAATTTGCTTTTCCAAGTACTTAAAGTGAATCGAGGTTGACATGCAGGGGAAAAAAAAATATTGTTTTGCTTAAAATGGTTCCCCTGCCAGTGCTGAAAGCTCTTCCATGGTGCTTATCTCTCTGCTTTGGAGCTAAGCAAACAGAGCAACATTGGAGACTTGAGCACTTGGTTGGCACATCAAGTATTTCTAGGCAAAACACTTGTCAAGTGCCTTCCCTGAGGCGATCTCCAACCACCTTTTCCACAATTTGAGCAGACCAGCTTTTTCAGATAGTATGGAATGCGTTCACCAAGCAGCCATATGTCCTTCACCGGCAAATTGCTACCATGCATTTCATATAAAATAATCAGTCTGAGTTCTTCTGATCGGACAGGTGTGTCCTGTCGTACCCCTCCATACCCTTGGCTACATAAGCACAATTCCAAGGACTCCTCTACACGTATCACATCTCATTATAATTTTGTTTATAAATCAATATAGCTAAAGCACGAAACTCCCTGTGGATGTCACTGCAAATCAGCATAAGGGTATATTTTACTCGTGTATCTCATTCCAATACATCTATCAAACTATGCTACACTGATACTGATGATTTCTGATTACTATCTCTAGAAATAAAAGAACCTGAATTTGAAATGTTTACAGTCCAAGGTGATGTTTTTTGACCCAATGCTGTGTTTAATTTACCATGTAAGTCCTGACTAGCAGACAATATTTTTATTTCAAGCAGTGAAGGTTTGGTTTTTTTAAATAATAATAATAATAAAAAAAACCAGATAGAAGATGTCATTGATAAGTTAATTTTTACAAGTATCCAGTTGCATGCTTCAGATGCCTTTTTTTTTTTAAATACATGGGCTATTTCAAGTTTGTGATTACTGCTGCATTAGAAATTACCTTACCTGGGGAACATTTTTCCTAGGTAAACATGTACTAATAGAGTAAACAGCAGGGCTAGCACAGGAAGTTCATGCCTTTTCTTTTTTTTTTTTGCCTTTGAGACTTGTGACAAAGTTTATGACAGCTCCAGTTCTTCAGCAGAGAGAATTTTTTTGATTCAGTATCAAGCAAGTCCACCACAGGTCAGCTGAAGCATGGATTTGCTTTTAAAAAATAAGCAGAACTGCTTATTCATAACAAGTGCCAACTCTATTTCAAATATCTTTAGTATTTACCTTTACATGGCAGTGTTACGGGATGCTGGAAAAGTACCATCCCTAGCCTGAAGATGTATAGCCTGCTTCTGGACTGCTGTCAGGCTCAATAATGAAAGTAGGAACAGAAAACCTCAGTGAAGTGGTAGATCTTTGATGACCCCTCTTCCAACTCCGCATGTAAGTGGGTGATTTAAGTTGGACTCTTACAGAAAGATCTCCAACAATCTAGATATGATGGTGATTGAATGGCCCTTTCTCTTCCTGATCAAAGAGTGAAGTTAAACTATTTCTGTCTTTCAAGCAGTTGATTTTCCTCAGCTATCCACTACATGAATAAAAACCTTTGAAACAACTGGTCCAAGAGGAAGTACATCTCACCTGTCAAGAGAGATGTGGCAAGAATAGGTCTGCAGACTGCACAGGCTTTTAAGTGTTCATAAGCTTTTTGTGCAAGCATGAAAACATTATTCTCAGTTTCCAGATCAAACTGCCACACAGAAAAGTACTGTCTACATGAGGGAAATCATACCTGCAGATTTTAAGAAAGAAGTCCCCTCTACCCTTTAAATTCGGGAATAGAAAAAGAGCATGCAAAACTTCAGGATTAACAGAATCACGGGTAACAATCTGTCTTCCAAGGACTGTGTCAGCAGTTCAGGGAAGATCTGAGTGGGTACAATCTCTAAGAGATCTTAGGTTATTTGTAGTGTACAAGTCACAATTCATTTTTCCCAGGAGATGCTACTTAAGACTGAATTCATCTGAGATCATTTTTGTTCTTTACATGCTCTTTGTCCAGTCTGAACTCACTGCACAGACCTGTTACACTCAGCGTAGAAAGACAAGCAGCTCCAAAGGGGGCTCTCGCAACTCTGTTGGCATTGCGTCTGCAACAGATTCCACATCCAGCCTGCAGCTAGCTAAATCTTACATGTCCCAGTTGAATATAGACTGATATGAAATACTAAATGAAATATGTCTAAACCAAAAATGCTATCATTTTTGCGTTGCAGAGCCATTGCTGGATATTTATACCTTGACAAGTTTCCCTCTTCTAGGATTGCTGCTTCAAACAGCATCCCCCACACTCCGTGAAACACACCAGCTTAAATAGTTTGGTCTGGCAGCAACAGTAATTGAAGATCAATAAAATTTTTTGAGGCCAAGAAAGAGCAAGACCCCAACACAGGACAAGGAAACAGACTCTTCTGGGTTTGATCTCAACTTGTTTTCTCACAGCCTCGGACAACTTGGCAGTATCAACATTGCAGCAAGGGTAGAGTCAATGAAACGTCAACACACGCAAGCTAAGTTTGAGAAGAATTCCCAATTCCCACTGATGTTAGCAAGAAACTTCCCTTACAAGGTTAACTCTTACTCCAGCACCTAACTGCACAGAGTGATATTAAGGCCTATTACCTCAACTAGAAAGTTTTGATATACCTTTAGCTTTGTAATCAACATAATGATAATTACATTACTTTATGCTTTTTAGGCAGCTGTGTGGAGTCATTAATTGCTCTTCACTGTGAAGAGGAGCACTGTTCTACGCCAAGTCAGAATACAATCACAAGGCCGTTTAACACAGCTGTAACTGATAAGAGTAGTCTTAAAACCAGCAAAAAACAACCTCCTGTTAGATTACTAAAATAGGTGCAACACACAAACATTTGCAGAAGACAATGAAAAAAAAAAAAAAAGGAAGACACTTAGAGAAACAATGGGAAAAGAAGCAAGTCCTGCTTTCTGTCAAAGACTACATACTCTGGAGAACTTGCCCCCAGTTCTCTGTTTGGCCACAAGCTTTCTTGTCAAAGCTTAGTCCATCTAGTTTCCCTGCACTTCTATTCCACCTTCTACTCCAGGAAAGATGACAGCATTGCCTTTGTGTTAGCCATATTACAGGGGAGGATAAAAACGATTATCCTGATGAACATGGATACTCATGGCAATCTAGCTACAACTATAACTCTGCATGAGCTCATTTTCTTGCCAAAAAACCTCAACAGTGAAGGTACATCTTTGCTTTTTTCTTCCTGAACACTGTACGCTCCTGGAAGGGGTCTAACTCTGGTGGTTGCAGAGCCCAGGACACAAAGCCTGGACCACAATCACAATGCAAAGAACAAATCCAAATAGGGGCCTTTTGTGCACCAGAACTTACTTAGAAGCTCCTCGAAACCCAAGTGCTTTGTGTGACTATTTCCTTCAGCAACACTTAATTCAGCAGTAGCTAAGAACCAGTAAGTTTAACTCTAACAATTAGACAAAACATGTTATTATCAAGTGATAAAATTATTTTGGTCCCGCTTTGTTCCCATCACTCCTGTCTCTGCCAATACTGAATCCCTTAGAAACATTTCTTATGAAATGTATCCACTCCAAAATAATTCTCCCAAGGAATAATTACAAAGGAAGAACTTCCATCTATATTTCATTAAAGCTGAAGAAATCTTACCATAGCCAAAGGTAGTTTAGACCTTCCACCAAGAATTTAGCACGTAATGCCAATGACAAATTTAAGGAAGTAGCCTGGGCTGGGTCCATCTTCTTAACAAATAGAAGCGTGGGAAACTTTCTATTGTATTTCAAGAAAGAGTTTCAAGTGAGAAGCAGTCAGCAATGCTTCGTTCAGTCTCTTAACCTAATGAAGGCCTGATCTACAGCTTATAAGAAGAACTGTTCCAATAATCCTTTTGAGCTTTGTATCAGGCTCTTTGAGAAAGCAATAATTTCTTTTTGTGTCATACTTTCAGACTCGCAACTCTTGCCATCACCATCAACAGTAAAGTTTATAGTCTTCTGCGTGAACTGGATTTCAAAGGATCTTTGTTCCTCACTCAAACTTCTGATATCTTTGTGGAAAAACAGCTGTTGGTAATACTTGACATAAGCATTGTGGCAGAAGAGGTAACAGACTTTAAAAATGCTGGTCCTTTCATAGGCATAAGTGCTAAGTGCCATAGCGAGGTTAGCCCCATGTAATGTTGGTGGAAGGTGTGGTAATGGGTGGGAGGAGGTGAAATCATGTACAGAGCAACACAGACACAGTCCAGCTCACAAACCCATCATAGGGGTGAACACTGCAGACCTCAGGAGAAGAGGACCTTAAAGCACAAGAACCACAAAGCTCAGGAGGCATTTCAGTGTCCTTTCAAATTAAACCATTTTTACCAAAAATTTTAATTTTGAGGGATTTTATTTCTAGTTATATTCGTGGGTTTCCCTCTTTTTTTGTTTTTGTTTTGTTTATTAAGCACTTTTTTTTTTTTTAAGTTAGCACTTTCCACATACACTAAAAGAACAAAACACAGTTTAAAATGGCTTTGTCAAATATCCAGTCAGGGTCCCTCCATCAACTGTGCTTAGTTCCCTACTGCTCCAGCAGCGAGGCAGACCTCGTCCAAAACCATTTACTGAGCAGCACTCCTGAAATATGCACAAATACAGTTTTGCACATTTCCCCACATAAGTTGTCCTTCTCCAGTAAGACAGAGTCCAACATGTGACGCATTCTCTGAGTTTACTGTTGTCAGCTCACTTATTTGCTGTTTTAGCATTATTCAGCACCTCACACTGAGCTGTCCTTTCTTACTGTGAAATGCTGCTGGATTTTTACTGCAGTGCTATTTGGTTTCCATTTAAAAAAGAAGAAAGTGTGGAGTTCATTCTGGTTTTAAACAGACAGGCTGCTTCTATCTTCAAAAAAATGAATGCTTGAACACCCTTTGAAGGAAGATTGTTATTTTCTTTTTAAATAGCAAAATGGATTTTAGTTTGGGGTTGGTTTTGAGCTTGGTGGTTAGGGTTTTTTTGTTTTGGTTTTGGGGTTTGGTGTTTTTTTGTTTGGTTCCCCACCCCCCTCCAGAGTCCAGACAGAGCACTTGGTGCTACAGCAGTGAATTGGCCTCATGGGCAGGGTGCAGTGGGGGAGAACCAGGGAGTAAGGGACTGCTCGCGACTCTGCTCGTAACCTGGGTGCATCACCTACCCCACACTGCACTGCTTTTCTTGGTCTCATCTGAATGCAAGACATCTGGAACAGGTTGTCTGGTCTGTGGGTTTTCATCACCTAAAGGAATTGTTCCAGTTGTCTAATCTGACCCCCCGTAAGGAGTTTAAAGCCATCCTTTGAGGTACAGTGCAAACAACCTTTATTAACCTGTGGAAATCTCAGGGTTTAGATCCCTCCTTTTCTTTGAAGTTTCACCCACTCCGCTCATTCTTCCAGACCTTTTCATTCCCTCTGTCCAGACACCCCCTTCCCTCTTCCTTCTGCAGATTGCCCCCTGCACCCATCCCCTTAACAATCTCTTCATCTCCTGCACGCACCTGGGCCACACATCACATCCCTTCACTTCCAAAATCTATTCTGGTGATCTTGTGTGGGCAGGAGTGGTGATATTTACAACCCAGAGGCCCGTGGCAAGGCACAGCCAGGACACAGCAAGTCCCTGGAGATCGCGTTCCCACTGCACAGACTGCTCTTGTTTTACTGCCAACCATGGCTTCCTTTTCAATGGCTACAGCAGCTCACCTGCAGCAGGCTGAAGCCCCCATCTTATACGGGAAAAGTGCACACATCGCAGACAGCATCTGCAAATCCCTTGTCACACTCAGTAGGTGATATTTATAGGCCAATTTTCTGAGCAGTTGTTTTCTTGGTAACATTTTGTGAAGTAGGTTGTACTCTGCAGGTTTAAAAACAACACGCACAAATGCTGCTGTTGTACCACATTACATGCTTTGGATATAGGATTTGCAAGACAGCTTTAATGGTAGCCTCTGTTCCTCAGGTATTCCATCGATTCAAACTTAATGCTGCACATGTGTGAACAGAATCCAAAACTAAGGCCAAATCTGCCAGAGCTGAGCCAGCTTCCCATCAACAGAGGTGGGATTTGTAGCAGCTTAGGATCAACAATTTGAAGGTTTAGTTTGAACGAGCAAGGTTTTGATCTGTAAGCACTGAACTCAAAGGGACGTGGCAGATTTTCAAACCAAAGCCTCAAACTGTAGCTCTTTAGGCTAGGGATGTTCAGCACTCTTACTGAATTTTCATGGCTATCCAGAGGCACAGATGATGCAGTGTTGCCTATTCTGACCCATACGGTGATGTTTTCCACAGCCACCTAACAGCAGAGCTCTCTGCAGCATCTCAAGCCAAGCAAGCTGGCTCCTGCCCTGATGATGCAATACACTGCTTTCTTAATCTGCTCTCCTCCCCACCCACCTTGTAGGGACCATCTTTATGGGTGAACATCTGATGGGCCACTGAATGCTCAAACCAGCTTCTGGATGGCACATACCTCCAGGGCTCCCAGTGAGCCTCCAGCCCCATAGATATTGTCACAGTGGTGCTACCTGTATGAAGATATCTGTTGAGGTGCAAGACCATGGGGGCCAATACTGGCCCTGCAGGACCTTAGCAGTAGTCCTCTCTAAAGGGTATAATTCAGTCCCTGAAAAGGACCAGACCAACCAAGATGAGCACTTTTACAAATACTAACTCCATCTGAAGATACACAAACAGTAAGCAAGCACCCTGTTCTGTCCCTAAGCATAGCTCTTCACTGGTAGCCCCAACGTTCTTCAAGGCTGGGTTCATGGCCTTTTGATGTAGTTAAAAAACTGAGGCACAAATTAAAACCAGCTTGTCTTCTGCCATCAGACCTGCAGAACTGGAACCTATGAGCACTATATTAAGGCTCCATCCAGTTGGAGCCACTAAGAAGAAATTATATTCTCCAGGGGGAAAAAGAAAAACGTTTTTGAGGAATGGAGCATTTCTTCTACTAAAGCGCAGCAGAAGCTTTACTATGAGTGGTCTTGACTGCCCTCACAACTGATCTTGCTTTCTTTATTATAACATTGGTGAATAATTAATGGTTTGTTTTCTAATATAACTGGCTGAGGTTTTAATTATTTTGTATACTGTCCAGAAGTGCCCATCTTTAGAAAATGCTGCATCACTTCAGTTTTTCCAGGAGGACTTATTTTAATAATGGAACGATTTCCCCTATCTTGGGCAGGATGAGCCATCCTAGCCTCTCTCTCAAGCTGGCACAATAGAGAAAATGCAAGCTGACCAGGCTGTTGCCTAATATCACGTCCCACTAGACACTTATAAGCTCTGCAAAATATTTCCCTTCCCTGTGCACAAGACCCCACACAGCAACTACGTGATGAGTACAGCCCAGAGTGGTGGGCCACCTGGTAACCAAGGGTCCATGGCAAGGCCAGATTTTACTAAAAGCTACTGCTTTATTTCAAGTTTCTTGAGCATGTCTGTGGCCTTTTTCCTGACAATAAGATTAGCTGCTCCAGGTACAGCAGGTCAGCAGATCCCAGCCATGCAGACAATGGCGGTTCTGCGCTGAAAACCATGAGGCTGAGGTCTGGCAGAGTCAAATTCAGCCCATCCCAAGAGACCTCCCTGCAAGCTGGTTAAACCTGCTGAAAGGGGTGCTGCTCAGGGCGCAGCTGAAAGGAGCAATATGGGAAAGACTCAGCAGCATGGGCAAGGCCAAGCTCACAAGCAGCATCCGAGAATCACAGGCCAGCCAGGGCACTCCGAGCTCCCCACTCCCTGCTGACCCCCAGCACAGCAGCACACACAGGTATGAAGCAGTGCCCTCGGGGCCGCAGTGCAGCTCCAGACCAGCCTCTGAGTGCTGTTGACCTCTCCAGGATGCAGTGCAGGACTCATTCCTGCAGGCAGACCCAGGCAGGTAAACCTGTACTGAACCACACAGAGATTGCCAGCCAGGGCAATCTCTGCTCCACAAGGTATTCCTTAGGATAGACATACCAGTCAATATCCGCTTCCCACTGCCAGAAGCCCACTGTTTTGTCAGGTAACCACCCTCTCATTAAGGTGATCTGGAAGATAAGACCATTTACCATGTGGGCAAAGCTAGTTTGTCTATAGAGAGCTAGTCAGGCACTGTCACAGGGAGAGATCTGACCTCTCCAAACTTCCTTCCCTGCAGAGTAAAAATGCATGGTTATTCTGAGCCAAAGACTCAGAGCAATCTCACTGCACAGAGCAAACAGATTAAACACAGTGACCAAATAATCTGCAGATAACCCGCGTCAGCCCAGAGCGCAGACCAGCACCACTAGCTCAGATGCACATTCCCAAACCAGGATTCCTGCATTAAGCAGTTTGACAGTTACGTTTACACAACCAGACAATCTAAAGGCTACTGAACGTGGAGAAAAAAACTCCCAGGTGGATGTACAGCTTCAGGCACACTGGAGACCTGTTCTCAGGCTTTTGGTTATTTCTCTGACATAAATAACACCGCCAAATGAAGCTATTCCTGCTCTGAGTATAACCAAATTCAAATTAACACAAAGCTGGTACTGCTGCTTCCCAGGCAGAGACATTGCAAGCAAGTCAGAGGAGAAACTTTTCTGCCAAGTTACTGGGTTCATTTACAAGGAAAACTTTTCCCCCCATTCATCTTTTCAGACTCGGTGGGCAATCTGGCACTCTGCAACCCAGCTGTCCAGCCTGCAGAGCCAAAGGGAGGCTCAGCTCTAAGACAGCAAAGGGATTTAATAACCAATTCCAAAATGCTTCCACCGAATAAAAGCCTGAACCTTAAACAGCTTGAAACATTTTTCATGTGCAGCTTCAATCCAGGAAATTAATCAAAACAACACAAACAAAAGAAGATACAGCTTCTGAACAGTAATACAAATATATGCAGGCAATCCAAATAATTCTTGCTGCTTTAATTCCCTGGAGACGCAACTGCATATATTACACAAAGCTTAGATATTAAAAGTCTGTGTTTCCAAGCAATGAAATTGCTGCCATAAACATCCCTGGATCCATTTTTAGAACTACTCTAAATAGCCCATCTCTGTCATATTTTGCTGTCAGGTTTCCAGCGTTTTTGTGAGCACCTTGACACTGTCTCACCTCTCCCCTTACCTGAGGCATCACTCAGGATCCCTCAGGCTCGACAGCCAGGGCCACATTCCCCGTGTGCCTTGGTCACCCTGCCCACATTAGCTCCCAGCTCACTTCCCTTTACATCCTTCATGGCTTTACTTGCAATCATGAGTACCTTCCAAGTATAAACCACCCCCTTGTTTAGCATCTATCACACTGGGTCCTTGTTTTAAGTCCGGGATGCTTCAGTGCAGATACCAATGCAAGTCTATGCTGTGCTTCTGGCATTTCTGAAGTGTTCATTAGCATGGTGTCCAGATATTGAGCAGTTAAAGAGCTGTTCTAATCTTCCTCATTGTGTACTCATTAAAGCAAAATCCTTTCCTAAGACACTTTTTTTTATTGACTACTCTTCAAATATTTGAAGAAAATTACTAACTGGTTGGGAATTCTGTGTCAGAATAATTTGCAGGGGGAAACACTCTTAAAGTTAGTTTTCCACAGATCATTTTCAGATCCTCTTTCTTCTCTCACTTCAGCATCTAAGAGAGATTTTCTACCGGGGGGAAGGGGAGGGAATCAAACCAATATATGCCTAGTGAAGGTGACAAGTGGCATCCAAGCAGGCTGATGGAAGCGTACCCCCAATTCTTCCTCTCAGCTAGACAATCTCCTTTCTTTTAGGGATACTCATGGATTTCTGTGGAGGTGGCCCCGCCCGCCTCTATCTCTGGCAACTCAGTGGAAGGTTCTTCTTGATGTCACTTTCTATCTGTAGACAGATTGGGAATGGGGCATGAAGCTTCTAAGTAAACAGCAAGGGAGCTGCATTTCATTTCAGTTCTCCCTCAAATTTTTTAACCCTTTGGAAAAATCCTTTTCACATTTATTAATTTAATATTAATGAAAGGAATGCCAGCCAGCTCTACTGGCAACTGATCCCAAGCAGTTCCTATATTGGCTGTGTTAAGGATATTATCAATACTGTTTCCACCGGCAAACCGGTTGTCAGGGCTTCTGCTCGGTAATCACGTTCTGCATTACCTGTGGGGAGTTTTTAAGAGTCAGAGGCCATCAGCAGCTACATCAGAATACTAAAGTGTTACTGTGCTGTTTTCTATAATCTCCCAACATGAGAAAACTGTCTTCTCAGTAAAATGCTTTCCTGTTCTACACTTTTGACTAATGTGATTTTCTAGATGAAAGCATTGACACTACATATTCATAAGACAGTGTATTTAAATTTGAAAAAGCTGAGCAGGTACAAACTACCAGTCAGCAACTCAGCCAGTAGGAGCATTTTTATTAACCGCATTATTCTTTCAAGGAATGAACCCCTCAGCCCTGCAAAGAATTTAAGTAGACTTGAGTAGCCCCATTCAGTCAGCAAGATCCCACAAATATTTACCTCTTTTCCTGACTCAACCTTTACTTTAGGTATCCCAAAAGAATTTTAAAACTCTTTCTGCCCAGACCTGTAAATCTTTCTTTATCCAAGTAGTCTTTCTTGCATCCCTATTCCCTAAAGCTGCAATTACTTGTTGAGCAAAGATTAGCAGAATTTAACTGGCTCAGTGAAAGAATCAGTTTTCCACCACTGATGCACAGCAGCCATTTAACAGTGAGAATCAACAGTACAAGAAGCTGGCATTAAAAAAAAAAGAAAAAAAAAGCATGGCATATAAATTCAGCTGGAAAAGGGAAAACAAACAAATACTGGAAACAAGTTGGGTCAAAGAGGCTGGCTTCAAGTGATCTCACACAGATTACACATAGGAGAAAAAGCAAGACTATACTGTCAGTAAATAGCTACTTTAGCTTTCAATTAACTGCCTATTCATTGCTCATTTTCTCCACAGCTGCAAACCCAAAAGCCAGACTCTGCATCTGCAGTGTAATTCCTGCACCCATGGATCCCTCCACTCGTAAATTGATGTTACTCTGCATTTACACATTACAGCCAGTTCCCAGCTTCAGCTGAGAAGCACCCGAGAAAACAGAAAAGTAGTTCAGAGGAGTTTCTCACTGTGCTTCACCCAGACTGAAACAGGGAGAAAGTGTGAACTCCTGAACTGACTTGATAACAAGATTAACCACAGCAGGAACACTGTCTAAACGGTTGTAGCGGATCTGGCTGAGCCCCACGGCAGCCCTCACAGTGCTGTGCTTGTACTGGTAGCTAGAAAGGTGGTGATAACACACCAGTGTGTTGGTGCCTGCTGAGCAGCACCGCACAGCACCAAGGCTGCCTCTCCAACATCCCCCCTTACCAGTAGGCTGGGGCTGGGCAAGTCTTGGGAGCGGACAGTCAGGACAGCTGACCCAAAGTGACCAAAGGGATATTTCATACCATATGACCTCTGCTCAGATATAAAAGCCAAGAGAAAGAGGGCATTCGTTATTTACAACTTTTGTCTTCTCAGAGCATACTGAAGCCCTGCTCCCTGGGAAGTGGCCTGACATTGCCTGCTGATGGGAAGTAGAGAATAACATCTTTTGTTTTCCTTCACTTCCACACACGACCTTTGCTACTGCTTCATTAAACTGCCTTTATCTTGACCCACAGTGCTGTTTTTTTAATCTTATTTTCTTCCCCCCTGTTCTGCTGAGGAGGGGAGTGACAGAGTGTCTTGGTGGGCACCTGGTGTCCAGCCAAGGTCAACCCACCACAAGGGTGCAGGTGTAGCGAGTAATACACATATTCCCACACATTCACATTCAAACAGAGGCCACCAGATCTGTTCCCCATTCCCTGTTCCCTGTCCCAAGCCCTCTCTTCAGACACCTTTCTTTGCAGTAAGCGATGCCCCAGCTGCTCTCCTAGACTTGCAATGCATTCACCAGCATAGTTTAAAGTGAGGTGCCAAGGTACCTCTGCATTATCTCCAGCCTGTTTGTGGGAGTCCCAGAAGGCAGTGTGCACAAAAGCTGGAACAGCTGAAAAATCCTACAAAACTCTTCCCAATCAGGCAGCCTGTCAGCAGGAAGGAATTGCAGCAAGGGGAGCTGCAGCAGAGCTATCAACACAGAGAGACAAGCATCAGCTAACTGGTTTTGACAGGTTCTCCTTGGCTAAAACACTGAGGAAAATCCATAAACCACACTTACAGGAATGTGTCCAGATGCAAAAGGAATGACAAGGGAGTGACTAAAAAGGAGAAAGGTATTGTGGCATCCTCAGGATAGCATCACACTGGAGCAGATAAGCAAAGTGTCCAAGTGATTTAGGAGCCTTGATCACAGCTCCTTTTTCTAACAGTGCCCAAGTTAGACTCTTGAACCCCACTGCCTGTCTCAGCGCCTCCATCGTTTCCAAGAGGCGGGTCTGTGCTACCATGCTCCTGTTTCCACATGTTTTCCGACACAAGCACAGCTTTTGTGAGCTGCCCTGTGAGTTTGCAGGTGAACGTGTCTGCAAGTCTCCCCTCCTGCTGCACCGCTTGAACCTACTGGCTGACTTATACCAAGTTTTACAGCTACAATAACACGGAAAAATCTCTAAAAAAGCCAGGCAGCTGGGCAGAAAAGAGACATCCAAGAAACGTCCCCTGGGAGTGCCCTTTCTAATGGAAAGGCCAAGCTTACCTCTTATGGAACACCTGTGAATCCTGGAGAGAGAATTAGAAAGAGAAAGAAAACCTTCATGAAGTCCTGGCCCAGGGGGAAGGTTTCAATCAGAGCTGGCAATGAACCACAAGACAAAGCCATTGGAAACCAAGCTCCATTACTTCTACTGCACACAGAACCACTGGTTTAAACTATCTCTTACCTGAAGATCTCAGCAATTTAATTAAGTAAATGGCCCTCAGAGGCAGGTAAGTATCATGATGCTTATGTTACAGATGGCTTGCACTGAAGTACTGAGCAGTTAATTGAGTTACCCATGACCAAACAGGAGGAGCGGCATGGGAACCCATGAGTCCTGCCTTTCTGGCCTTTTTCTCTAACTAATAAAGGCACATTTGCAGGTCTTTACAGCAGTCCCACCGCACAAAATCCAGATAGCCCCATCTGCACAGGAGGCCAGCTGGCACACTGTGATGAAACTGGCAAGTCCTGACTTGTCCTGAACCTCTTCCCACTCTGGCTCAGTCTGAAGACTGCCGTATCTCACAGCAAGTTTGCTCAGCTCTACCTCTGCTCTGGTTTTGCATGAAGGACCATGGCCATGCGTAGGCTAGGCTTTATAGCTTGGTGCAAGAGCAGTCTTAAACATTGGGCATTCAGAGCTCACCCACCTCTGACTGTGAAACCCATGTCTGGCAGGCTACCTTCAGCCATCCTGGTGCACAGGCTCTAGAAAGCACCCTCCAGGGCCAGCCTCACCGACTCACTGTGCATATGGGCAGCAAGACTGGCCTTGGATGCAGTCCCAAAGCTCACAGCAGATGGGAGTTCCTCCTGCAGATGTCCAGGAAAGTGGTAACAAAAGCTTGTCCATCTTTCAATCAGCTGTTCCTGATAATTAGGACTTCATTTTCTTTTTAAATAATTCCATCATGTCAGGTCTAGTTATTTCCAAATTGTGTTTTTCTTTTCGGTTTCTAGCCCCATGATTTTTCTTGAGCTCCAAAGCACTCAAAGCTGAGATATACCTGAAGTCAGGGCATTGCTTCCCAGCTGGCTACAGGTAGGTAGATAGCACCGTTGAGGCCAAAAATGAAAATATAAAAGAATGAAAAAATAAAACAGATCCTCCCATTCCTAACTTTACATCTCCCAGTGCTATAAAAGATGTTAAATGTTAGTCACAATCTGCCTGTCCTAGCAGCTGGAAAGCTGGATTGTGCATAACTTAAACAAGACATTTGGTATTTCTTGCACGGAATAAGTAGAGTCCCCGTTAGAAACAGAACTATAGGAGGACACGCCTCCAGCTATAAAATCTATTGTTCATTAAAATAGTACTGCTGGTAACATCATTATGGTTAAATAATAGTTTTAGCAAAGAAAAAAGCATGGTATACAAATAGCTAAGGGATGAAATCAAAGAAAAGAAAGGGTCTGTGTATTGACTAAATAAGGGAATGTGACAAATTACAAAGATGAAACAGATCAGAAAACATAAATGGAGAAATACATTTCGATTCCATTAGACTGCATAAATTTGTCACTAGAAATGGAGTCATCTATAGCTGGACTAGGCAAACTATGGGACTACTTACAGTAGAGAATAGGCTCTTGTTGAGCTATTTAAATATTTGTGCTCTGTGAGGCTATAGAGCTTCTGCAGCCCACCAGAGAAATTAACTGCTGGGTTCCAGCCCTGTACACAGATCTGGAGCTACAGACACGCCTGTTCACCCAAAGGCAAAGCACAGCATATCAGCTTCATTATCTGGTCCCATGACAGTATGCTGAGCTATTCTGATAGGAAGAGCCCATCACTAATGCTGTAGTAGGGCAACTGCAGCATGTCAGTGTTCAAAACCACATCAAGCATATTCTCAGCTTTGTATGGTTCTTTTATTTTTGTTAAATCATTAATAAAAATTAATTACAAAGTAATAAAACCCCAGTTGGATAAATGCTAGTTAACACACCCATGGTGCTTTAACGCTACTGCAACGAAATTCGTTCTAACACACCAGTTCAATTAAGCATGAGGGATGATGGTTTCTCTGCAGCTAATCCTCACCTTGCTCACTCACTCAAAGTTAAGGGAAAGATTGATTTTTAACTTATCAAAGATAGAATTTTACAGCATCTTCGAGAAAAGGAAGGAAGCACATGCAGTGTCACTTCCAAGTAATGTCAGTAGCAAGTGGATGCATAGGACAATTTCTAATATGTTGAAGCAAATACACAATCACATTGAGTAGCTGCTGTTTAAGACTCAGAGACATCTCCTGGATTATCAAATGTGTTTTGAAAGACAACCTGTTCAAGAGGAGAAAAGGGGTGGGTAAAAAACTGCCTAGACTAGAATTGACTCTCAGCACAAAACATTTTACCCCAGGCTGTGAAGAGGGGTCTTTTTTTCTTAAACCATGCTTGTACTTCAAACAACGGCAAGTCGCTAAGCGCTCAAAGAAGCTGATCATCTGCATCAAGATGCCTGAAGGCAGCCTCATCTTCTGGGCATGTGGAATGTGGGCAATGCCAGGAACTGCATTATGTCTATGATCTGCTTCTTGTAACAAGAGCCCAAATTCTCGACAGAGGCTGGGGTCTGCCTGCCCGGGGAGCAGCTCAGGGAGGAACCCAGGGGTCCTGGCAGACAGCGAGCAGAGAGCACAAGCCAGCCCTGCACCCTGGCAGCAAAGGTGGCTGGCAGCCTCCTGGGATGAGAGAACACAAACCCAAGCAGTGATTGAGGGAAGCAATTATTCCCCTCTGCTCAGCACTCATTAGATGTCGTGCACAGTTTTGGCACCCCTAGTGCAGAGAAGCCTTGAATAAAGTAGAGTGAGCTCAGGGCAGAGCTGCCCAGACAGCGGGGCTGGAGCACCTCTGCAGAAGGGCTACAGGAGCAGGGTCTGTTCACCCCCAAGAGGACACAGCTTTGGGGGCCCAGGAGTCACTCCCCGAGCCAACAGGGCACTCCTCAGGAGGAGGTATGCTCATCATAGTGGGGCATGGTGGGAGGAGGAGAGACCAGGCATTAAGTTGAAACATGAGAGGTTCAGCCTGGACACAAGGGAAGAGCACTTCCTCCTGTGAGGACAGCCAGGCAGCCGGACAGGCTGCCCACAGCAGTTTTACAAACTCCATCTTGGGAGGTTTTCAAGGTGCAACTGGAAATAGCTCTTACCCACCTGGCTGGACCTCAGGCTGTCCCTGCTTTGAGCAGGAGATTAGAGATTTCCTGAAGTGCCTCCCACCTGAATTACGCTTTCTTGGGGCACTGCTGCGAAGCCCACAGTACTGTTCAAATGTGTGAGTATGAAGCTGAAACCTCAGGGGCCTCTCTTGGGTTCTACATGTAGGCTGGTAGCTTAACTCACACTTCTGGCTATTCTTTGGACCCAGAGTTTTGTTTGCCTGAACGGGTAGGCATGCATGCATTCGTACCCACACAGCAGAAGGGGAAGCTCTTTGATGTATGGGGTTTTTTTTTCCATTTTAGTATATCTGGCACTACTGCACATTTTGCGCAGGAGTGAGCCTGCAGCACTGAAGTCCGCACTTGTATCTGCTTGTAACAAGGACTAGCCCCTGTGCTAGCCTGCCTTGTCTTTGTTCTACCTGATCCACAGATGCTCAAGTCCTTCTTTGGGATTTGTTTTTCCATGAATCCCCAGAGTGCTGCATATTGTGAAATAACTGGGCTTGGTTCCAAACCAATTTTGTGATTACATAAGCACTTATCACTCAGCTCTGAATCGCACAAAATGCAAAATTCCAAGTACATCAGCCAAAAATGACAAGTAACTTTGAAGTAGAATCAATCATCTGGACGATCTACACCTGTATACTAGAAACTACACAGACACATCACGATCATAGCTTGTGTTTCATTTCAGGACACTGACAGCATCACAAGTGGCCGATCAGTGCAAAGGAAACAAAACTACATTAGCTGGAAACAGCACTCCTCTTTCTCCGGAGCGAAGCAAGGGAAAACGCAGCTGTTCTTTCCCCAAGGTGCTCTGAATCATCTGCTTCCACTGATAATTAAAGAGTTGTAAATAATCACAAGTCAAACTTTTTCTTTATTATTCCACTGCTCATAAGTGACTTCAGTTCTTCAGCTGAGTCTTTGCCCTGTCACAGGCCCCGCTTGCCCATTCCAGCACCACCCGAGCAGCCTGCTGCGAGTCCAGCTGCCACGGCCACATCAATGACTTAATACCAGAGGATGGAAACCATGCAAACCGCATCTCGTTGCTTGCCTTCTACCACTCCTCCACTGCAAGTCTCTGTTTTCTTAATTTCTGCCTCTCAGTCCTTCAGTGAATGGGCGGGGGGGACGATGACACACACACGACAGTGTCACAGGGGATGGGACACACAAAAAAAAGCCACCAGGAGCTTCTTGCAATTCATGGAGAACTGACCTCCCACAAAGAGTTTAGCTGCTCCGTAGCTGGGAGGTCCATGCTCCTTTCTGCCTATTTCATTTTGATGGACCAAGACTCCCCAGAGTTGTACTAACATATTTATGCACTGGGTGGGTTATCCCAACAGCCACCAATAAATCTTATTATCTTTCTTTCACAAGTCTTGATAGCACTGAGTGATTGATGCACTAAAACTTGGTATAAACATGGAGATAAACATCTGCCATTCCTTTCCTTCCTTGTCTTTACAGCACCAGCATTTTAGAAGTGACAACCCATTGTTTCGCTTTTAGCACAGCTGTTCTAAAGCTGCCTGAAGAACAACAGAGGCTATGCAGAAACATTAATCTTTCCTTCTTGGGAGAAATAATGGCTTTACAGAGCTCATCCCCCACCACAGCCCCCCTGCTGTTTAAAGGAAAGTGCATGGATAGCACTCTTAAAATTGGGGAAGATAGATGACTAACAGCAGCATCTGAAAGAGCGGTACCCAACTTTAGGCTCCTGGAGATCGGTATACCAGGCTGGGGCCACACGAAGCAGTCATGCCTTCCTTGGGAGGAAGAAAAAGATTAAGCCAGTCCAGAGTATTATATGCTCTGTACTTTTACCTACTGATCAGCAAGGGATGCAGACCACTGATCTAGAGACTCCAAAAGAAGCATAACCATCCCGTGTAAAGCTGCTGCCTCAGGGAACTGGCAGTACAAATAGACAGCAGTGGAGCAACTTACTAGAGGTTGTCCAGCAGGGTCATCAAGCTATGAACCAAACCAGGTACCCTAATTCCATTCTTGGTTTCTATCCCAGAGCAACTAGTTCCTCCAGCATATAGGGATCTGAAATACAAGATCACTTGGTCTGCTAGAATAGAAATTACCTGGCAGGGAAAAAAACTGAAGGATGTAATAATAGCTATTTTTTTCAAACCTGAATGCTTCTGTAGATTTTCCCTTGCTACTGATGTTCTCTTCGATAGTTTCATAGATTCTGTCCAACCCTGGGCATGGGCAGGACTGAACATTCCTCCCCACCTCCCGCAACACTGAAACCCACAGCTCATGCTTGGGAAAAGCTGCAAGTGGACACATACACAGTTCTTCAATGTCCTTTCTCAGTTGACTTTCTTTGGTCCACAACACATGACAAAAGACACCCATATATTAAAGTGAACTCAAAGCATAAGAGAACACACAGCAAGCAGTAAAGACTAGTTTATGAGAAAGGACCAAAAGATAAATATATTCTGCCAGAGCCAGATGCTGCACCGCTCTCCATAGGATTCAAAAACCTGAAGCATAGCAGGGAACTACGGTGTGCTGGCTGCAGGAAAATCCTGAGTTAAAATACTTCCTGGCTTGAGAAATTAATTTATTTGATCCCAAACGGGAATGCTATGATGGGACAGGAAATTGAATCAAAACATCTCGAGTTCCAGCCCTGGGAGGCAACCATTAATCAATCATCTGACTCAAAGGACAAAAAAAAAGTGGATATTTAGTGAAGTCTCAATATCACTTTTCCTTCTGATAGTCCTCCTTGTTATTAGTAATGAGAGTTGGTCCGAAAACCTATAGCTTTCTCTCCCAGGAAAACAGAAAAATAATCCTTTCAAACTGTTTGTTGAAATTTCTTGATTGAATTTTGATTTATTTGATTTCTAGACTGAGTTTTCCTTTGACCTTGTTTGAAAAAAGAATGTTTCTTTACATTTCATTTCAAAACAGCATTTAGAGTATAGGTGGAGAACATAGAGAAGAAAGGCAAGAGGGACTACTTCTGCATTCTATTTCTTACATATTTACAGTAGAAAAACTGGAAAAGGGAAGGGGCAAAAATCCAGAAAGAATGACAGGATTAGGATGATACTGTTTTCTAATTGAAACCAAAACCAGGAGTTTTAGCCAAAATAAAATGAAGGAAATAAAGTGTTTAACTGTTTTCTTCATTTCACATGACTAAAACATACAATGCTGTCAAAACAAACATGATTTTGCAGTAAATGTTATCTTCACTTCCAAAAAATATTAGCATTTGAAATATTTAATATTGGAAGAAAAAATTAATTTCATTTTTTAAATCCCCAGGAATAATTAAACCAGCAGCTCATCAGTTCTACACAGTTTAAAGGAAAGCAGATGTCCAGTATGCCACATTAGTTTGTCACACTGGAGAATGAAAGATTAAGGCGATAGCAATTTATTGGCTAAATACCACCACCACAAATTTGCCTCCCATTTGACCTTGGTAATAAGTTAAATATACTAAACTGAGGATATTAAGGAGTGCATTGAAGTACACAGAGGGGCTAAGCATGGAAGTAGATTCACTTCACCTGACTGGCAATTTGGCCAAAGTCAGAAGTGCATCAGGACAGCAGGGGATGGTGTTGCATCATGGTCAAACTCATCTCGGCTTTTCCTCTACCATTTTAAGGCCACAAAACCAGTAGGTATTTGCTGCAAACTAAAGCAATCGCCAGAAAAATGTCCAGGATGAGGAGGGAGCATCGGCTCCTCTCCCACCATAGCAGAGACAGAGGACTGCAGGCAAGAAGCCCACACAAAGCAGTGTTACCCAGCCTATCACTCAGCATCACCCGTAATAAAATAAAAGCAGGCCTTACAGAAACTCCAAAGAAACTGATTTTAAAAACACCACATAAAAATTCTCATCCCGAAGTGTTTATTTCTATTTAGTTGTTTTTTCAGTTTTGCTCCCTTCCCGCCACACACTCCAGAGCAGCAGAGAAAAAGCACTTAAACTGTCAGCTCTGATGTGCCGTGCCACGCTTACACCCGTGAGAGCCATGGGGGTGCACAGCTTGCTGACAGCCTCAAGAGAGACAAACAGGGCACCTGAGCTGCTGGGTTTAAGGCACTGGTGACTTAAGGGTCATTTCAGCAAGACCCGGTGGGTTTGCTCTGGCATTTGAAATAGAAGTTTGTCAGGTGCATCCTCTCCCAGAGTAATCATCCACAGCATTAGCAGCAAGCTAAACACTCCACTATTCCAGCCCAACAAGTATTTTAATCTATTAGTGGAAAATGAGATGCCTCCATCCATACAAGAGCACACACACTCCCCTGCCTATATATAAAGCCCTTTCATTTTATGATGAGTATAATACTTCTGTGATAGAGCAGGCTATAATATTTTATTAATGTTAAACTTGTCCACCTGGGAACCTATACAAATCACTGTAATTTTGTCTCACTAATGTTTGTTATCAATCTTGTCTTCGCAATAAAATGGGAGCGAAGTATTGCTGAAGTCCCTCTCACTGAATTTTTTGGGTTTTTTCCACCCTTCTGTCTCCCCCTCTTGTCTGGGCTTCTGTCCAAAGTCACAATGAGTTGAGACTAGAACGTTCAGAAAGTATTTTATAATACTTTAATCACCACACTTTGACACACTTTAGTCATTTGGGCCGGAGCATTTTGGAATAAGCAGATCCCATGTAGAGACAGAAGCAGGCCAGCAAGGCAATTAATCATCTCTGCACTTACACTCTCAGAAAAACAATGCAAAAACAAAAGAATGGCTAGAGAAGAGGGGAGGAGGGACACTGTCACCTCACTCTGATGGGCAAATAATTAGCTTGGCTTTGCTTCTGCAGTCACAGCGGAAAAGTGCACAGCTCGCATCGGTTAATGCACTCGCACAGCCTCTGGGAACACAGCGGTGTGTGGGTGGCTCGGGGTGTCCACCAGCCTTTCGGCAGCAGGCTGCTGCTTTTTTCTGCACTTAGCTCTTCTCCTTGCATTGATAGAGGCTTTGTGTCTTTAAACAGGGAGTTTGATACCTCAGCTTTTACATACTGTGTAGTGCCTAAGGCTTGCTAACTACAGTTTTGTGCTGGTGTTTCAAACTCCACGGGGGAAGTAACAGCACAGACGAGTATGTGCTGTCTTTCCACAGAATAGCTGTGGAAAATATATTCCCAGTGTACACTGCTCCACACATACTCCCCTACTTTCACCTACATGGGAGACAACTTCACCAGTGGCCTTGGTTTAAAAATTCTTATTAACAGTGCCCCTCTAACTATGCTGTTGATCTATTTTTCTATGAGCTCAGAGAAGTATGATGTACAAGCAGCTTCCACAAAAGCACAAGCAGGCTGCACAGAATGTCTTGCAAATGGTCTTCAAATCAAATCCAACCAAAAGAAACACTGTTCTCTCCCTTTCCACTCTAGCACCTCTGGAAAAAAAAAGATCTTGTTGCAACCAGGAGTAAACTGAGGCACAGAAAGGAAACTTGGGAATCCAGCAGCATCATTGATCCTTCTGCGCAGCCACTCAGCCGAGTGACACCCCCAGAAGCAGAATACACTCACCAGCACAAAGCTTACAGCGATACAGAGATCTACCTAGTACAAGGTAAATCTAAACAGGGTGCGAGCAAGTTCAGCAGTGATTATTCCCGCCCAACTCACGTGGACTTGAGCATGCCCAGTGCTTTTGCAGTATGTAACCTAGACTAGACATTGAAACGAAAGGATCAAAGGATATGAAGTCTGGGGGTCAGTTCTTATGACGCCTCTCTTCCACATGGCAACAGGTTTCCTCAGCCAAACACTTGCAGAAAAGCACTTTCCCCAGACATTATCCTTCTCCTGTCCTCACAAAACACATTTGCATGCTGACTTACAGGAATCCAAAAATTACCCTTGAGAAATCTTCCAGAGGCCAAATATTTATGCGGTAGCTTCTGATTTCAGGACACCTGCCCTGACATCCAGTGGCCTGGGTATTTGCACACAACACCCACTGCATGCACACACAGAGCTGTGCAAACTCAAACATCTGAAGACTTGGGGAAAACGTGGAAATCACTTTTCACCCCTCCAGATGGCCATTCAGAAAGTTTACTGGGCAACACCAAACCAAACTCTCTCACTGCATTCCTCTCTTCCAGCCCCATGGATAACAGAGCCAAGAAACAAGCCCTCCCCAGTGCCATCACTGCCCTGGTACTGCCAGTAATAAGTTCAGTCAGTTAAGAATTACTTGTACAGAGCCGAGATCAATTAAGCTATAGCGTGGCAAAGGCAGCTCACGCAGGCTCACAGGGGGCATAACTAGGAGTGATGGGCTGAAATTAAGCAGAAGGAAAATTTTGGCTGAATAGCAAGAGAAATTTGCTTTGCTAATGGGTCAATCAATTAGACTGAGCACATACCTCTCAAGGAAAGCACACGGAAACCTGTCACTGGGATCACTTATAACTGGAGTGAGGGAGCTCCAGAGTTTGTCACTGCATAAGCAATTCTACAGTTTGCATTTCAGGAGCACTGCAATTCCCTTTAGCCCATGGGGCCAAAGCTGTCCAGCTTACACTATGGACAGAGGTCTTAACCCTTTCGTATCTATAGCAAGTCTACATTCCCAAAGGTAACAGAGCTCTATTCTCCCTCCTCTTGTATTTAATCCTCCCATTCTCTCAGAATGGCATCCATCTAGCTAACAGTCATTGACTTTTAGGGTGCTGATTATCTGACATCTAGCTATCTTATCACCTTTCACTGACAGAGCAAGCTACTGAAATGGGAATTTATGATAGAAAGTACTTAGGTCTCTCCAATAGCTATCCAGAGAGTTTGGAAGAATAATTGTCCAATTTTTAAACAGCTAAACTTTTACTGATTGAGTTACCTGTGAAACCTTAGCTTCTTAAAATGCTAATTCAGTTAGCTGCTATCATGCAGCCATGCCATAAAAGACCTTTACTTGTTTACCAAACAAAATAGTGACTACAAAAGGATAAGACTTTTGTTTCTAAATAGAAGGCAGCAGGGCAAATACCACAGAGTGAAAATTAAAAGACTGCGTTGGCAGAACAGCAAATGGATTAACAAGATCTAAGGATAATTTCGCTGGACATTAAGGAAAGATTTTTGCAGTGGACAGATCAGAAAGATTTAGGTGTTCTCCAACAAATATTGTAGGGCAAACCATTTAAAACTAGCAGAGAAACAGAGCTTGGTCCACCAGTGCAGGGACTATGTTATTCCCACAGTAGCAAGGATCAGACCTTGTTGACTTAAGAGACCATTATCTGCTGTGTTCTTGCAGTATCGTTGCTTATCAATAATGGGATTTGAACCTTGGCCTGATGGCATGGTTCTCCCAGCAAGAAATTACTTGTTGTTTAAAGAGGAGTGCACAGAAGACAAAAGCACCTATGATGTACAGCTACAGGAACAGCACAAAAATGCAATGGGTAAAAGTACCAGAGAAACAGGGAAAAGCCCATAATGTAGCAGAATAAGTAAGAGTTATGAGATAATTTCACACTAGATGTCTCAATAGGCTCTACACGTGCAAATTTCCTGCAACATGCTAGGGAGACCACCAACCTGATCAGGAGGAGTCACAGTGATCAAACCATGCTTGTCCTGAAATTACTTTGGATCACGACTACTCTCTGACCCCAAGACGTGCCTTGAAGTCAGTCTTGTACTAACAATGATAATCCCTCTGCTTTTTCTTCAAGCTACAGAGTTTTCTTTGTCCTAAAAGGATCAAGAAGGTCAGATATCCCGTTCTTCACCCAAATTTCTCAGACACACTAGTGCAGACTGACTCAAGGCGCTAGATGTGCCTATCTCCTCAGCTGCAAATTGTTTCTCAGCTGTTGCTCTTGTCCTATTGATGTGACAGAACCTGGCACAGCCAAGGTACCATTTTGACATTCGAATCTTTGTCTGCTTGCCCCCTTTTAAATGGTTCACTGCATTTCTTGAAGATACCTTTTGAAACAATGCACAATCCCCCAAGCACAAACTCCAGGCCACTATAAGTTAAAAAGCAAGCAGGTTGTCTAGCCACATTTTTCACATTAAACTATAGCTAGCAGTCAGAAAAGCAAGTGAAAAAACACAAGATTTTGCATATTCAAATCAGTGAAGGAACCAATACCTCTGTTTCCCCAATAGATGGTGCTGATAATTTCTGTCTCAGATATTCATAAATAAAAGGTGAGCGTCTTTGTGGCAATGCTGCAGTGAGAGAGCTGTGAAATGGGGCAGAGAAAGCAAAGAGCAGAGTCCCAGCAGGAACTCTGGGGATTCCCATAATAAAGATGTGAAATGAGAATTCTGGCTTACCCCAGCTGTGCCGCTGGTGCTTTCTGATTTCTTTTCATTGCAGGTTAAGTTCCTGAAACACTTCCTGAGTCTCTGCAGCACCCTTTTCCTTACGTGAGTATGGATGAAAAGCATTAAACTGGTACAGGTTTTTAGGGGGAAAAACGTACTGGCTTGTCAAAGGAAAGCAGCAGGAAAAACAGCTTCCATTTTCTGTCAGTTCTCTGGAATTAATACAACACCCAAGCTGTAGAAACAACAGCAGCTTAGCATTACTGGTCATCAACCAGTAGAACAGTATGCTTTCACTAAGAACCTATTGGAGTTAAAAATATTTTCCAAATTTCCCTGGTGTTTCCCACCAACTTCATAAACAAGGATCTGGTTAAATATACCTCCAAGTGTTAAAAATCTACATCAGGGCTTGAGAACTGGATAATTAAGAAATTCACTTCTCTAATTTAGGCAAAAAGGCAAGACAACAGAATGTGTAAGTAAAATAAAAATACTTTATTGAGAATAACTGCAGCGTTAATTTCAGTTGTTCCAAGAGCTCTTAGGAAAACTATTACCTTGGCTGTCCAATTTTATTATGTTTTTTTTTTAGCACACCAGAGCTGTTGCATTTGTCCAACAACTTCCCATCCTAGGCTCAGGCCATTATCCTACATACACAGCATAAGTTGTCTCAACTTACAATCCCAAGTGGCTGTCTTAAAACTTTAATATTCCTGTTGTATTTTCTCAGCTACAGCTTTGTCAGCCACAAGGGCTGTTCAGTTGTTCCAGACCCCAAGGAGTGCCAAAGCAGACATTAAGAATGGATGACAGGGTCAAGTCATTTTTAAACCCTATATAGTTTACTCAGCTCCATCGGTTTATGCATTAGAACTAGAAAGTAACAGGAGAGTCAGACACAGATGGGGATTTAACAGCAGAGGTGCCATGGTCTGAAATGTAATGTTTTTTTCCAGGGAAGAGAGAGCAGGAATCAGGCAGAAAACATCTCTGTGGAGCATATAGCAAATGGAAACTGCATTCAGTCATTCATGTTCCCTCCAGATGAAGTAGCACTCATGGCCAATACCAGAGGGATCTGGCCAAAGACCGGCTTCACAGAAAATGGTCAGCACAGGAACAAAACATGGGTCAAAAGCCATCCTTTGCCTGACACTTCAGGAAGGGGTACTGCCTTGAGATACACAGGCAGCGGGTCTTCCCTACCCCATATGAACGTGTTGAACACTTTGTAGCTGGTCCCAGTATTCCCTGTACTGTGCGTAACAAATGTAGGGGGGAAAAAAACTCAAGGAAGACCAGTAGACCCAGACAGTCAGGGCATGCACCTCAGTACGTGCAGTATTCCTCACATCACAGTAATCTGCTTTTGCACAATTCAACCAGGTGTCCTTCAGCAAATAAGGCTCCTTCTTCATTAAATACTCTAAGATTCAAGCCTGAAGAGAAATACACTCCTGGAAGCGTTGTGCACAATAACCTCCTCTCACTAGTATCTTCCCACTCCCACAGGCAACACTGAGGCTGGGAAACTTAACTAGCCACATCAACCCATGGTCATGGTCCCATTGCACCCTCGGCCACTCCATCCCCTGTTGACATCCAACATTTCCTGCTGATCTCAAAACAATCCTCATCATTTCCTTGCACCAGAAAAGGACAGGGCCAAGTCAGGACAGCAGGAGCAATTGCCTACATGAGCTTCATGGAACTAACTGCTGCAGAAATGGTCCTTATCTAATTCAGTGGGCATTTTCACAAATTGAAATTAATGCTTCTTGCTGAGCTCTGTTCAAGCTGACTGTCACACTGAGAACAAAAATCAAGGGAGTAGAAGCAACATCTGGAATGAGCCTTTGAAAGAATTACATATGACCAGAATAGGTGATTTGCCAATGAGCCTTAGATCTTCCTTCACTACCTTTTTATCTTATTAACAGGGTATTTTAGTGCACCACAGCCTTTGAAGAGATTTAGATTCATGGGTCCCATGGGAAACAGGGCAAGGATTTTAATATGCATGCTACAATTCAGGAAACTGAGTCACTACAAGGCACAGGGATTTTCTGGAAACCATCGGAATTCTGCAGCAGAGCAGGTAACTGAACTAAGAGTTCCCAAATCTCAGCTTAGACCTACAAGCACATGAACTGTCCTACCTTCCTTCTGCTTATGAAACAGCTCTCCCAAAGTAAATACACATATACCCAAGTATGAAATCAGATGCAAATCCCTTGGTCCACAGAACTCAGAGGTATTCTGAAATTAGCATGAGGGACAGGAAGAGTACTCTTGAGCTTCAGATGAATAGAAATCAAGCTAACGTACAGCATATATTGCCAGTTCTCACATGCTCGAGTTTAAGCTCTGATCCACAGAGAAAATGGCTCTAAAATATTAACTACAGTCATTATGGAAGGCTCACTTCTGACAATGTGTCTTATGAGTCGTTTACCAAGAAAAAATGGATGCAATTTTAGCCAGTGTCAAAATTAATCTACTTTTATCAGAGAAAGGAAACTAATTCCACCTGCCCAGCTCTTCTGTTCTCTGTTTTCAGAGGAGACTAACACAGAGGCAGTAGCTTTTAAATCACAAGGCTTTTTGCTGAACCTGGTATTCTGTAGGTCTTTACTCATCTAGGTTGGAAAAAAAAAATATCTTCCCAAGAATGAGGCCAACTACCCAGCCTAGACAAGCACAACTCCTACAAGGCCAAGTTCATCACCAGTGCTGACCCTGACGTGACTCAAATTGGGTGCCAACAACAAGACTTTTAATTTCGTCTTGGGGGAAGGTCAGTTCTCAGAAGCCAGTCAAATCTGTGCTATCTGAAAGGAATAGAGCAGCAGTAACATCACGCTATACATTCAGCATCGTGCACACACAGTCCCCAGAGTCACGGGCAACCCTCCAGCAGCTTTATAAACCCTTTCACACAGAAAGGGTTCACTCAAACTTCTCTCTAAGCTCTTGAACTTCTGCTCCAGCCCTGCTCAAGACAGATAAAACTTCAGCTGTTACATGATCCCCGAGTCAGAAGATGAATTCCTGGCGAAAGAGGAGAAAGACAGGAGAGCCATGAGGAGGCAGAGTTCCCACATAAGTTACCATCCCTTTAGAGCAGCACCATTATGTTGCACATCACTGAGCAGCCAGCATATCCCAGTTGAAAGACGCTGGGGTGAAGTTGTATGACCCCATTCACACCACACAAGGAGCTGGCTCTGGAGACAAAGCAGATCCCTCCAGTTCCTGTCTGTCTTTTTCAGCCTCTTTTTGCATCCAGAAACCATTAATGTTTAGCAGCAGAACTGAAATATCATCACTCAGTCTTTAGGCTTGAGTTCTCTTTAGATTGTTGCTATTGACAGCGAACCCTGGGAGAATTATTATTTTTTATTAGTATTATTATTTTCCAGTACTGCATGCATAACAATAGCTCTCTAGATACAGCAAATAGATACAAGCAAATG
Source organism: Ibycter americanus (assembly GCA_035590275.1). Taxonomy (NCBI): domain Eukaryota; kingdom Metazoa; phylum Chordata; class Aves; order Falconiformes; family Falconidae; genus Ibycter; species Ibycter americanus. The sequence continues at coordinate 21,187,754 of JAVJGI010000065.1, read as the reverse complement.
AATGGAATCATAACTGCCTCATGTCTTTCATTTAAAAGAGACTCTGATTTTAGTCCTTTTGTTCAGAAACAAATTTAACAAGAATTTAGGAGCTGCGTGTTGGAGCTGAAATAAATCAGGTGAATAGCAGGAGAAGGAAGCTTGCTATGACTTTAAATACAATGAACACAGTGATGGCACTTGGTAGAACAAGAAAGCTAAGGCTGAATTTCATACAAATAGCTCCATCATTATCAAAGTTTCTGTACAAGCTCTAATGATAATTCAATTGCATTGTTCACTGGGGAGAAGGTAGATGGAGATCATTTAATGTTTTTTAATTAGCAAAATATTTCATCCTGGCTACAATTTACCTTCTATGTGAAGGAACAGAAGTGGTGTCAGTGGCAGGTTGAAGCTAGCAGTGGCTATGTGGACAGACTTGCATTCTGCTTATGCACACACTAGGGGAAACGCTATTCAGTGGTGATGGATACCATCAACGGGAAGAGCCTTGACAACATTTCTGCGTGGTTCCCGTGATGTCCCCCCTTTGCATAATGGATGTGATTGCTGGAGCATTTCATTTCTCATAACAGGACTAAGCTGGGAATAAGTTTTCTCTCACACACCTGAAAATACTGTTTTTTCTATTCCAAAGTGAACACTTCTGATTTATTTAGAAAGCTAGGGCTACTTTGAATTGGATCAAAAGGCAGGACAGGTGCCAAGTCCTGTCTTGAACAAGTCAGTTCTTAACCTGAAGAGGATGACAAGGAAAGCCTGACATCTCAGTGGAAATGCAGCACAAGATACCAACCCAGACCTCCATCAAATGGTCCCCTTATTCCAACATGATCAGAGCCAAAAAAAAAAATTAGACCTGCCGATCCCCATCTTTCTAATGGCAAAAAGTAATGGAAAGCCTAAAAACTCAAAGCCCAGAAGAGAAATAACAAGACCAAAATAAACTGATTTCTGAAAGTGACTTCCATGTTAGTCCAAGAGCTTATGCCAGCAGAGCAGCTAATGCACCCTATTATATATGCAGAGAACAGTTCTATACAATAAGCTCTCCCAGCAGATGAGCAATAAGCAGACAGATGATTATCATGACTGAGGTATCTACCCAGAGCAGCTGCACCATTGGCTGCACGATGCTTTGGCCCATGCAACTGCTATGACTTAACCCTGCTAGACTGGCAGCTACATCACTCTGAAAAGACACTGTTTGTCATTTCCTTACATACGGGTTGGTGTAGAGGAACTGTAGAGGGTTAATTAACATTGATAATATACAGTTGTGGGCTTGCTTCAGGGGTGGTGGGTTGGCT
>JAVJGI010000065.1:21168330-21186341 GCA_035590275.1 Ibycter americanus | reverse complement strand
TGAAACCTTGTGTGGGACTGATGGTGGTGCCAAGGCATGAGAGGGCTGGTATGGGATGGTAAAAGCCTTGTTGCAGCTTAATAGTTTTGTAGTGCTGCGACAGGTTGGTGATACCATTTCTCTTGTGACATCAACAGGAGTGGTGCTGGTGTAACAGGTGGAAGAAGGGGCAGTTGGGATGCTATCACCTGTCCATTATCCTTCACCAATGAAAGTGGCCATCCTCACTGCCTTTCAGTGCACTCAAACATGCCAGGGACTAGACTACACTAATAACCAAAGTAAGCCAAAGACATCCTTAGTAAAGATCACCAAAAGGAGTGGTATATCTAGGTACAGATTTATTTTCACATCTCATACAATAGAAATAATGCAGAAAATTCAAAAATCCTTTTGACCTCAAGGCACATATTTGAAAATCTTCTAAGCAGAACTGTGAACAGCAGTGCAAGATCTGTCCCTTCTACTCTCCAGAAGGAGCTATGCAATATGAAGACAGAAGGTCTCCTGCCAAAACACTGGCTAGAAGAAAGATACTTGTGGGTTGATGTGGATGTTGGCTGATCCTCAAGAGAAGCAAGCCAAGCTGTGCTTCACTTTCACAAGTTAAAGAAGTTTGAATGAATGAGGAAAGAAGAAAAGAAATCAATGGGAATGGGAGAAATCACCTTTGAAAGAAGCCAAAGGGAATCAGCAGCTGATAAGGGGGATTGTGATTCTTGGGCAGACCAGAGATTCCCAGCCCCCTTGAGATGATATACTGCAGGATATCAGTTGTTAGAAGCTGCCTCTTTATGCCTTTTGTAAACACACAAACCCATTTAAGATCAACCCTCCACCACAGACTGCCAACACCAGCTTAAAAAAAAGAAACAGGAAGCAATGCCATCGCGCAAGCTTCTGTGGGCAGACATGCAGAAGCTTCAGCTGGAAAAAGCTCAGGATATAAATGAAGCATCTCACACTACAACAACTTCAGGAGTTGCCACATTAGCTTATCTGTGATAACTGTCCACATGGGGGCTTCTCACCTTGAAAGAAAATTCAGTTTGTACACCTCTCAGCATAATACAGGTCAGTCCCTCAGGCAACTTGCTGCAAGCCAAGGGTGTGCATGGTATTGCCCCTCCTTGGCTCAACAGCGACAGTCTACTGCACCTCGGCTCTAAGTCTGAAATCCAAGCTAAGCCACAAACATTCTGCTGTGACTGTATCACCAGCCACAGGAGAGCTTGTTCCTACGGCTGCATGCTCAAAAGGCAAAACCACACCAGCAGGATTCCCCACTCAAACCCAGGCAATCCCTTGTCCATATTATCTTTTGTCCCAAAGATACAGGAGGGCCTAAAGGCCTCTGGTTTTACTTACATCATCCTCCTAAAGACGTAAGCTGTTAGGCTGTAGGCTTTTGTAGTCCCCAATTATTTCACTGCTTTCTGAGCCCAGACAGCAGCTCTCCAGCTATAAGAACTTGTACCTCTACAAATAGCAAGGCCGTTCCCTGCCAAATTCAAGAAGGTAAACAACATACATCTCTTTTGGCAAAATGTCTCCACACCAATTTGTGTAATTACCTACATCCCTGAAGAGGGTCTTGTTCACATATTATAGCTCTGACTCTAAGCACTGAAATACAATTAAACCAGATGTATCAGACACGACTTGCTGGCTGGCTCATGTCAAACCTCCACAGGTGGCGGCTAAGAGAGAGGATTTTGATTCAGAGATGCTGAGAATAAACAGTACAGCATATGCAGGGAAAGTCACAGCACAGAAAACTACTTTTAGGTAAACTCTCCCATCTATGTCCAACCCTCCAGCAACTGTCTCTGCCAACTGCATACTAAACATACTAAATTTTGGCTAGCAATGTTAATATCTGCCAATTTACCTCCTTATCTCCTCCTCCAAGCTGGTTCACCAACCACAAAACATTCACCAGTGCATAATCAAGCTTCTTTGCTTTTATCCTGGTCTTGTCCTCTTTCTGCCTCTTTGCTGTCAGCCAGTGCTTCTACGTCACTTAAGTCCAAAATCCCCAATAGAAAATCCATGCTCCTCAAAAAGCTCATGCTCTTTTTGAATTAAATCAATCCAGCTTTCTGCATCTTGACTAGGGAAATGTTCTTTCCTCTCTAAAGTCCCTTTTTAGCCAATTCTAGAGCTAAACCACCCTTAAAACCAATTGTTCTGATTACATTACTCCAGTCCGCAAACCTTGTCTTATCTCCACTTTTTCCATTGTCTGCTCTTTCACATCTCAAGGCCATGTCCCACAAACCTAGCTCTTTGACACCATCATCTTGTTCTGCTCTATCAGCAACTTCCATTTTCTGCTCCATTCCCCACATTTTCCAGGCAACATCTTAGCACGCTGCTTTCCAGCCTTACCCTCCCCTATTTTGCCACATACTCTCTCATTCTCCAGTTAGCACCCCCTTACAACAAGAAAGGTTTCCTATCTGCTTAGGACACATTTCTTCCTTGGCATCTCTTCAATGGCAGAAAACACTTCAGACCACACTGTTCCACTGGTTTGGTTTTTTTTCTGTTGTTGAAGTCACTTAACATTAGCTTTTTCCAAAACTTACCAACAGGCACAGGTCAGCTTCTCTGCTAGAAAAAGGTGTTCTTCAACAGGCTACTTCCAGCTTCACACAGTCCTATGAAAGACCCTCACCCCTCTACTCTTACTCCTTATATCTCCTCCTCCTCCTTAATCACTTATTCCTTCCACCTGGGAAGACAGGGAATTACAGCCAGCCGGGTCCCCTACCTTTCAAGGGCCAATTTACACCCTGAGGGCTTCCTTCAAATTGCCTTCTGCTGCTTCTCACCACACTCTAAAATCAATACTCATCTCTTGTGTGTTTGTACCTGTCTGTATCTTCTTTATTATTATTATTATTTTCCTCTTACAAGTTAATTATCTAAATCACAAAAAAACTTACTAGGCTGAATCGAGCAATCACATAATCGATGCATTTGTAAACCTCATGTTTCTGCTGCTTCTTGTTGCCTGTTCACGCATTTAAGGAAGAGCCAGCTATCTAGCCTACCTCCTGCTTAAGGAAGCCACCGTTGCAGTCAAGTCACCTGACTTCCACATAAAGCTGTCCAGAGCATTCCTTGCAACTGTTCCTGCAGCGGCATGGCTGTAGCTGCCTCCCAGATCATGGCTAACTGAGACTGTCAGTTCTTTGAGCCAGGAGTCAAAGATTTGTCTTTAAAGCATTTCAGTGCTGTAAAAGGGACACTGTACAAGATTTGCAATTAACAGAGAACAGGCATCTCTTTGTTCCACACTAAAACAATGTTAGCAATTAATATCTTCAGGAAGATCCTGCTTGGGTGGGAATTGCATACTTTAGGATCTCAGCTGTCAATCTGCTCAGCAATGAAAGGGGTCAGAACAGTGAAAACCAGGCATTTGGGTTTCCAGATGTTTCTCCTGCAACCTGTTCTCCCCTTGAGTTTCTGGCTAGCTAAGAAATGGCCAAGCTGCCACGCTTCTGACTTTCCACAGAGCTATCCTTCGTAAAGCTGAGACTGTTTAGGAACAAAAAATTATGTTTGATATTCAAGTTACTTGCACCATAACTTTAGAGCAGCCAATGAAGATCATTTCATAAAACACAAAAATTGCAAAGATTCATTTTAAAACAACCTTCCAAGCTACATTCTCTGTCTAAATGTGTCAGAAGACAGCATTGCTGTTCTGAGAGGGATTCAGACAGGCTAATGCTTGGGTTCTGTCCCAAGAGGGAAAGGAGAGACCATGAAATTTCCCACGAAAATGAGTATCAGTAAACTTTTTTCAGCTGATGATCAATAGCACCAAAGCATTTCCTTTTGATAATGTCAGAACATTAAACGTTAATTTAAAACATATCGAGAGATGTGGTTCCTGATACTCCAGGTGTTGTAGTGATAAAATCCCCCCAAGTACTGGCTCGGAAAGGAAAACGCTGTATTGCCTTTGAGGCTGCCCACTGACTTACCTCCCTGCAGTGCCACCACTGCCCAAAGAACTTGTTCAGGAAAAATCCTTCGGTGACACTCACCATGTGACTAAGGAGACATAGCAAAGAGGAGACAGGTGGCATCAAAAATCTTTCCAGGAGGGAGAAAGCATACAGCTTGTTCATAGGGCCCTTTCACAGAAGGGAAGGTGGAAGAGGACGGAGGAGCAATGGACTTTTACACCTCCTGGAAAGGAGATGATGTATCACATAGTATCCCATATACTCCACATATTATTTTATATTCAGTATAAAAGATGTGTCCATGATATAGCATTAATATCCTGTCATAATCTTGATGCCAAAGCAAAAGTCAGCTGGGAATGTTTCTCACTACAGTTTTTGACACTATCAGAATGCAGACAATTTTGGTTCATATTTTAGTGTAGCAAATGTCACTGAAAATGACATACCCCCAAGAAATTTTCTGATTTTGACTAAATTATATTTTCTAATGGAAAATTGTTCTGACAACTTTCTTTTCCCAAGTGTCTTTAATACTTGTGGTTAATGATTTATGTGTCTCAGTGGCATTTTCAATTTACTGACGTCATCTGTCCTTTGTAAACTCAACACAGAAGGTGAATATTTAAAACTGTATGTCATCTATCTTCTTTTGTCCTTACTGCGATACTGCATTCATTTCCCATACTTCATTATACCATGTATTTCTACTATGAAATATTTTCATCTTCTAGCAGCTGCTACTGCATAACATACTTCTGCATCATCTGAGTAGCTTGTTAGAAGGACAAACCTACTAATGGATTAAAGTTTAATTCATATCGTATCATCCCAGTTCAGACATCAAGCACACAATTCCATATATTTAAGCAGGAGCACCAAATTATAGACATCTTTCCTTTTCTCTGAATTCTCTCCAGCAAATATCTCCATCTGTTTAATGATACAGTATGTCCTTATTTAAACAAAATGGTGTCTATATAGAGAATTAAGTACAGGTTTCCTGAGTAACATTATATAATGAGATGCTGATTCCTTTGTACTATATTCTCTGCTCCTCATAAAATTTCTCAAAGTATCTCTTTTCCGTACTTGCTCATAAAGGTTTGTTTCTCACCAAAATCTGCCTTGTGAAACACAAGATTTCTCAGAAATTACTCTTTCTGCCTGTTCTTTCAATACCTCAGCGTTAGAAAGGAATAGAGATGGATTCTCCTTCTGCTTGCCACAAAGCGGTTCTTGGCTTCATCTAAGAGAATCCTGATTTACATGAGTGGAAAAGGCACGCAGACACAGACTCAACATTCCTCCTCAGCTATTTCATTCTGAGATGGTGCCAGATGCAATGGAGATATGGAAAGGATAGAGCAAGGCAGGCAGTGAAAGTTTCTTCTCTTTGTGTGTACATGTCTCTTTCAATCTGACAGGAGCACTGGTGATTTCTTAACTCTTTTTGGAAGGACCTTTGTGAAGTAGTTTGGGCTTTGTTTTCTTATTTCTCTTTAAAGCCATCACTCAGATGCCTCGCTGATAAGCCTGCCTTAAGAACGTGAATAGCACTGAAGAAAATCAGTGCTGCTGTTCTAAGCACAGATATTGACAGCAATTTTAAAAGGACATGAGCAGTCATCAAAGCATAGGCAGATAATCCAGAGCACAAACATTTCCTGGAAATATGTGCTACATTTAACATCACTTTAAAAGTTCAAAGAAACATCAGAATATCTTTGATTAACTCTGCTTTAAGAGAAAGGTGATGTTCACCTTTATTGAAGCTGTACTTCACCCCTACTGTCCTTTGTGGTGAAAATACAGATGTAATGAACCTGCCAAGAGAGGGCTGTTTCCCTGAGGAGGGCTGAAAGGGACCAGCACCCAAACAGGACAGAAGAACAGCAGAAATCAATTCTAACTTGGGAGAAAACTAAAAGGGGAGATTGAGAAGCAAGTGGGAAGCACCAGAAATATTCATTTTCTCCCTCCAAATCCATGCAAAAATCAGACAAACCATCAGTATGATTATGTTAGTTGCTCCATTGGATGTTGTGTGTGTCTATATCTTGTGTGCATGGGAAAATCACAAATACAAGCTTTAACATTGTAATGAACCCTGGACAGTGGCAGCACTTAAATTCCCTAGAGCCTGTTACACTGAAGAACACACACACACACACAAAGGAGATGCAAATCGACTATTTCTGGCCTTCAGAGCAATGGTGGCAAAACTGGCCCACATCTCTCTAAGGTGGGGATGCTGAATTTTGTCAGACCTTAGCTGTGATCCTGTCCAGCAGCTCCTCAGCTATCCAAGTAGCCTATTGCAATCCCAGCTTCTGGCTTAATTCTGAGCTGTGTTATAAGAAATGAAGTCGAAGCTGAGGAAAAAAGCAAGCAATATGCTTTCTATGGAAGTTTTTGACAGTGTAAGAGGGAAAAGACTATAAGGACTTGTACCTCAAGGAAACCTTAATTACTAAATCCACAGAGCCCCAATCCAGTTGTTGCAGAACTGGCCCATTCCAATCAGCCAATTCCAACAGCAACAACAACAACAAGATAGGGTTTATCCTCCAAGTTAATGAATGGGGCTTTCTTAAGATTTCTCAACTATCAGTGATCCACTTCTTCATAGTCACCTGGTTCACCCAGTCTTTAAGGTGTGTCTGGTCTTGTTTTGAAATTTGTTCCGCAAGGACAACATTCGGTGTCACCTGGATTTGGAAGGAAGGCTAATGTGCAGGAGTCTCCCAGTTGATGCTGGAAGATGTGACACACAATCCCCTAAACTGGGCACTGTGGTCGTACAGCCACATGCATTTCCTATCAGGGCTGAGTCCACCCTGCATCCTTGTGCTTATACTGGACTTGTCCATCTGGAAGGCAGGAGGAGAAACAGCAGGCGGACCTAGCAGAACCACTATTTTCATGCTGAAGCTTCAACACATTGCTCTCTGCAGAGGGTGTTCCTGCTGACAGTCAGCGAGGGACTGCTGGTGTGCAGCCCCCACTGCTAACACCTGCAGCACCACATAATTGCTGCTTTGGCCCGCCAGAGTAGCAGAGGTGTTTGACAGCCTCAGTGCAAGCTGAGGTGGCTTGTGGGCTGGCCTGTTCATCATGACAATTATTAGGGTTATGTTTGCCTTTCATTAATAAAGAAACACATTCTTTCTCTAGCCCTTCTGCATCAAGGGAAAATGTCAGCACCCTCACACCTACACACACAGGTGTGTGCAGCACTTTCCTCATGTGTTTATTGTTTGCAATTTTTTTTAGGAATCACACTCCAAATGTGTTGCTGTCTCAGCTGTCACTGCTTGTCACATTACAATAACGATCGCTGCTTTCAGAAGCCAGTTCAGGTTGTTTAATCATCGCTTCCCTCCAAGCTGTCCATCACAGGGTGGTCGCCAGGCAACAGCATCAACAGACAGGACCGTGGGTGGCTGGTGAGGAGGAGGATGAGGATGGAGCACACCAGGTTTTGCAGGGAGGAAGAACTCACGTTCCCATAGGAGAGGGAGGCACAGGAGCTGCTGCGTCTATCTGATGGGATCCCAGCCTGCAGCATGATGAAAATAACAGGGATTTCAGTGACTGCAGAACCCAGTATTTTGGTGGAGGAAGAAAAGATGGCAGGACCCTGGCCCATGACACAGTAATACAGAGCTGGGTTCCTTGCTCTAGCCCTTGATGGTGTCCATGGTCCAGCTCCCTCCATCACAGGTGGGATGGCAGGGACTTGCCACCCTGCCTGGCTCACAGGCAAAACCTGCGGTTAGAGACAGGTGAAATCAACCACATTTATGCCTTTAACAACTTTAAAATTAGTTGTTTGGGAGTGGATGAGGAGTTTCTGAAGAAAAAAGAAAGACCACATGTCAACTTATAAAAGTTGAAAATGAAATGGAAGGCAACAATGAACATGGAGCTTTTCATCCAGAAGATGAGCCGAAGAATGCTTTGTTTTGGCTTGTTTTGTTTCATTTTGTTTACCAAGAGATACACAATTCAACAGTTATTTGTCATTTAAACAAACAGATGCAGATCTGCATCAAAGCATCTTTGAGTTACAATAGCCTAAATAGTTCTCACTAAACTTCAGCAGCTCTTCTGCAGAGATGCTAGGTCACTGGATCCAGGCAAAGTCCAGATCTATATAGCCCAGATCTATACTCTTCTTATCTCTAGCCCAGGTTCTGTCCCCCTTAATGTACTGAGGGGAGTATGGAAACATGCACACAAATGAAGTGGAGGAGGTGTAGTGCAATCCCTTCCCGTGGTGCAATCCTCAGTCAGAATACCATCTCAAGGGATAATTATCCTCTAAACTCCTCGAACTAGTGACATTTCACCACATATGTATGATTTTGGTATTAAGTTTAACGCATCTACTGTTTTGCTGGTGTGTCTTTTATTTATCCATTTAGCCTTTCCTATTAAAGAAGAAATCTATTATGCTTCATGTAATCAAAGTAAGATCTAAATTTGATTTTCAGATAACACCTCCAAAATTTGATTTTCTTTCCAATAAAGATTAATTTAAAGCTTTTATCTTTCATCTATAGAAAGGTATTTTTTGTCTTGGAAACCAAAACTGAAACTCAGTGGAAAGAAAATTAATTTTCCATATCATATTCTTTGACATATAGAACTTGATCTTCACCATAAGTATGATTTTTACACCTGAAAAATATATTTACATTTACACATAGGTAAATTTTTCCAAAAATAAGGTCCTCAAATATTCAGTTGAATATTCAGTGGAATTCACTTCTAGGTCTGTTTTCAGAGACTATTCAGCAAAAAGTACTGGCAGCATTCTTGGCCAAGGCAGGGAACTTTAAGTGGTTTCTAAAGGTTTATACTGACCCAGTAACACACATCGAAAGGGAGCATATGACCTCTGTCATCTACTGAAAATATACCTTGGATTTAAAATAAAAATCTTCCATGCAAAGTCTATTCCAAGTGATCCATTCCCACATTACTGAGGATTTTCCCACTGATTTCTGAATCAGGAACTTTAAGATTAAGAACACTAACAAAAAAAAAGTGCACCTGAGAAAATCACATATTGAACAGGGACAATTTATGAAGAGAAAAACAAGCCTACATTTGTTATATAAAATATTTTCCTGGAATTATTTTCTCAACCTTAAATGTAGAGGGGGAGGTGAGAATGAGGGAGGAAGAGAAACATTTGGGAAAGACATTGGATGTCTCTGCTGGATTGTCTAAATAGCCTGAGATTTTCTAAAGAGCCTTTTACTTCCTCCTGAAGACCCGCATGAAAATGATCTGCAAGAGCTCATGGCACTGCTGTCCTTAAATAATCACCAACAAAGGTCATCTGAAACCAAATACAAATAGGATGTGAGCACTGACACCGAGTTGGGACCCAGTGTTGTAAAGGATCAAGAGCTTCCCATGTGTAGCTGAACACTGCCCACCCAAAAAAACAACAAACCGAAAACCAGTCCTTCCATACCTTGGGAACAGGTTTGCCTTGAAATGCTAACACCAAATCATCCCCTTCCCTCTCTTCTCCTTCATCTCTTGATTTAGCATATTTGTGCAAAGCATAGAAGGCTGCAAATGGGCTTTTAGGTTCCAAGAGGCAGCAAGAAGCAATACACAGGGCATGGGGGAACACATTCCTGGTGGCAGTCTGAAAACTATCATGAATGAGTTTCGGGCACCCTCTCCAAACACCAGCCATATCTTTATGTACTAGATGCAATATCCGGTATTTTTGCCACCCAGACAGTCCAAAAGTATCTTCTCTACTTTGCTGCTTCTGCACTAGGGAACACAATACTAGGCGGGGGGAAGCCTTTTTTTTTTTTTTTTTTTTTTTTTTTTAATGAGGGAAACCTCTTTAAGAGTGAAGGTGGGTGGTGTTTGCTGTTAACATATAATTTGCTGCCCTATGTACACTTTGTGGTCTCCTCATCCTGCCCTGAGGTTCCTCAGCCACACTTCCCAGCAGCACAGCATGGGTCAATCCCTCCATCCCATCCAAGCCACTCGCTTGAGGTGAGCTTTGTCTCACCTGGGTTACCTCTGAGTTTTCCCTCCAGGAAAAGAGAAATGACAAAGCCTGTGACTCCCTTCACCTTCCTGTCCCTGCAGCAGCAGTTCTGCCCCTAACCACAGCGCAGGGAGAGAGCACTGGAGGCTCTGCCCCAGCACGGGTTGCTTATGGTGAGGATACTGGGCACTGACATCCCACCACAGCAACAGAAATAGGTCCAACCTCCCACCTTCTTCCCCTGCACTGCCTAAATCTCCATCTCTTTTCTCAGCCTTCTCCTCCCCACTCGCCCCATGTCAGGGGACCTCAGCACAGCCTGTCCTGAGCACATTCCTGGCATGGCAGCACATGGGGCAAAAGTTCAGAGGCAGCTTTGAGTCCCAGTGTGTTATCACAGGAGAACATCGCTCCCCTATTGAGGGACACAATGTGAGGTTAAGTTCCCGGACATCCTCTAAAAGAAAGGAATTACATTTTAGGACATATCCTAAAATACCCTGTTCCTTCTCAAAGTACTTTCCTATTTTGTTCCCCAGGGAAAGAAAGCGCAATATGAAATAAAAGTGTTATTGTGTTACCAGCACTGAGAATTAGGGATTAAGGGCTCTCACGTTAACTGTTGCTTGATTTAAGAGACAGCAAAAAAAATTGCAAGTGGCACAAAAATCATTTTACTGCATCAACTTTTATATGCATTTAAAATTCCAAAACAATTAGTCTATCACCCAATGCTGCCATTTGAAGTGGAATCAAGACCCATTTTCATTTAACATAGAAATGTCAATTAGAGCTGCGGGAGTCATTGATTTTTTGGTTTACTGGCCAGTGAGAGAGAGAGAGAGAAGTGCCTTGTATCAGTCTGATTTTTTTCTCCTCCTGTGAAATGAAAACCTGAATGTAGCTTTGGTTCTGCTGAACAAGATCCAGTACACACAGCTTTTATGATAATATCAGTTGCCCAAATATAGTTTGAGATGCTCTACCATTCCCAGGCATGGGCATCCCAGGACACAGGACCCACAGGACACCTTTGCCCTGTGAGGCAGCAGCTAGAGGCAACAGCATCTCAAATGTCACTAGATGCCTCTGTGTGGGACACTGAACCAAGGTTTTTGTATCAGCGGATCATTTTTAAACACAGAATATAAGAATCAGAACTCCATTCAAAAAATGATGCCTTGAAACTAAGCAATGAAAAAAATGTTAAACTTTCACAATTTTTACCTGCTTGGGGCTGTTTCTCAAGAGCCTTGAGATCAAAAGGAAATCAGTGTGATCCTATGAAATGCTCTGGCCAAGCTGCACCATTTTCTAGAGGAAGAGGTCTTTGATGGGGCGGTTTCACTCGCCTCACTGGAGCTCTGCACAGCATGAGGGTTGTATTCAGTCTGGTGTCGTAAGAAAGGCCCCGAGGACACAAGATTGTCCAAGGTCAACGCTAATCTTGCAGTTCTTCATATGTAAAGCTGTATCACAACTGAATGGGTCAGAATGGTCTCTAACTTCTCCAGAATGACTTGAGGACTTCTGACCTCCTTGCTTCCCTATCTGGACAGACCTCATTATGGTTGCCAGGTCAAGGAAATACAAGTGTCTCATTTGAAGTCAGGAGGAAAAGGAGAAAACCCTTTTCTATTATAAAGTACAGCATTAAGAAGATTGAAAACTATAACCCTATTGCTTTATGCAGTTTATAGCCCCTCGATATTGCACAAATGCCAGTTGCAACTGTCAGAGCTCTTCCATTATTCTCCTTAATCTCCCCATGTGATGGGATTTGCATATCCCACCTGTCAGTCTGGGTGGAAGCTCCTGTCTCCCAAACTCTTTCACAGAGACCAGATTTATGCAACGACCAGCCTTTCTTCTAGTCCTCACAGATTCTCTTTCACCCCCTGCTTTCTCTCAGTGCACGGCTATTCTTATTAACAATTTCCCACATATCCTATTTCATATTCTGTATAGGAAAAGCCTATTTTTTATCCATTCAAGAAATACATCTAGAGATGGACTGCAACACAGAAGAAGGAAATACTACAGTTACTGACTAATTTTTGCCAAATCAAACACACACCTCCCCCCGTCCCCCCAAAAAAATCAACACAAAAAACCCTCAAAACCTTCTGTTGAAAGAAATAAATTCCTACTCAAAGTTACACGAAATTTTCCAGTGTTTTCGCTCACTGAAGGTTTCTTTTTAAGGGAGGCTTCTTATCTAGAATGGATGTGAAGTATTTTATGATCTACACAGTTGTAAGCATAGTTCAGAAGACCAAAATTCGGAATAGGGGACTTTCAGCAATACTTCACTTCAACTTGATTTTTTTCTGGTTTAAATTCTCATTTTTCTTTTCTCATTTTTTAATTCAGCCCTTCCTAAATGCGTTCCCATTAACTCTAGCAAGAGATTAGCCTGAAACAGTCTCAGCATCTGGTGCATTACGCTATTAATACTATTATATATTGTTGTAATATGTAAGCCATACATACTACATCTCACTTAAGTATTTTAATGCAGGCATCCTCCTCAGATGAATCTTTTCTGGGACCCGTTTCCTGCACCCTAGGAACCAATCTAAATGCAAAGTGACTGACAGTGGGGTCATTCCTCACTGCAGGTCTCACTGCACATCTGGTTCTGGGCTCCACATCCACATTCATTTTCTGAAATCTCCTCCTTTATAATAATGCAATCACCATGGGAGAAAGGGAGCAATGAGCTATCACCGTGTCATAGAACATAATGCCGGTCACTCACAGGGTGATGTTGGCAGATTCATCATCTGCCCCTGGTAGGTTCATATTAGAGCTGCAGCTCTGCCAGCCAGGGAAGGACAGAGGGTACCAGCTACAGCCTGTTGCATGAACACAGCATCTGAGCAAAGTCGTCTCAGAGTGAGAAGATGTGAAAAGTGACATTTTGATCGCGGTCCCCCATTCTGGTCTGAACAGAAGAACACCGGCAATTTAAGATATTTTTGTTACGCCTTTACTGTCTCGCTTGCAAAAGCAAATACATTCGCTATCATCTGCATGGAATTTTGTTAGCAAAAGCAAAAATCTGATTCAAATTTGAGGTCCTGAGAACCTGACTCCTAGAAATTCACAATTCACTTTCCACAACCGGTCTTACAAGCAGATACAGAAAGAACAGTGCTTGCTTGATTTAGCAAACCAGAGGCTGAAAGGGAATATGATCACTGCCTGTAAAATAATTCCGGGGGGCGTAAGTGCCAGAGAGGGAACATGACTTTTTAATTAAAGGCACATGCACAAATGAAGGGAAAAAAAAAAGAAAAAAAAATTAATTGAAATTGCCCAATGGCAATGTTAGAACAGAAATCAGACAGAAGTTTCCAACAGCCAGGCTTGGAACAGCTGTCCAGAAAGGAAGAAGGCAATAGGAGGGTGGGCTGAAAGAAACCCAACTGTTTTTAAGATGCTGTTTGATCAGTTTATGGATGTAGGATGCAGTACCTGCTGCAGCCCAGTGCCATTCTTGAAGTTCCTAATTTATAAAGTAGGCTTGAACACTAACTGAAAATCCAACAGCAGGTTATTCACAAGTACTTTGTCCAGGAGCAAATAGTGTATTGGAAATATATAAGTGCATTGTTAATCTGCCTTACCTGTGCCCAGTTTGTCCTGTCAATAGCACCAAGTAAAATCTTGCAAGTACTACCTAAAGTTCTCCCATAAGAGACCTAACTCTTCCCCTGTTGTCTAATGTAATCACCTGACAACTGCAATGATGACCTTGCAGGCTTCACCCTGCACTGGACCCATCAGTTGTATTTATTTTCTACTCTGGATGGAATATGAAGCTTGTCTGGCCATGATTGTCTTGCATCTGGTCCAGACTCCATCTCCATCAGTCTGTTAAGGATATTCTGTTGTGGAAGACCTATGAGAAGCTCACTTTTGTCCTTCCAGCCATGTAAATCACAGAAGTTTGAAACAGCTGTTTAAAGGTATCACGACCATGTAAAAGCCAGTCCTAGCCGTACAGCAGGGTACATGCTCAAATTCTTTGCCAGACACTTTGAGATCTACATCAACATCCAGTCCAAGAGAACACTGCCCAGTGCAAGGCAACAGTAAACTGTCTTATTAAGTGAACGCGAAATCCATGCTGCTTTCCTTCACAACACCAAATTATAGCACAAGCTATAGCATCGAGGCTCTTGCTCAGACTCCCTTATCTTCTATGTCCTCCAATTGTTTTTCTCTTTCTCCAGGGTGCTTTTAAATGAACAAGTAAGGCACTGACATCACTCAAAGCCAGCCTAGGACAGAAGCAGTCTTGGCCTCTTGTAAGCTCTGAAAAACCATCCATATCCTAGAAACTCATAATGGACATCTCCTAGAGATTTGCTTCTTTTCATTAAAACCAAGCCTCTCTTTTAGCTCCACACACGAATCCCTGCTAACTGTTTTCTCCTAGTCTATAGCATAGCTTTAAGAGAGCTGTGGGGATTCCAAATCTACAGTGTTTGGATACACCACATCAGGAAGCACATTTGATGTCTCTGCGAGCTAGGAAACCTGCCAACTTCCACACCGATGATTAAATTTTCCAGTGGTATAAAAAGGCAGGAGATGTCACTTGTGTGTCTTGTAGCAGAGATTTGAGAAAGATTTTATCTTTTAGGGTCTTTTACTCCAGATTCTACAGAGGCCGGTGGAAAGACTCTCAGGATGTATCAATACAGGTAAATTAAGCAATACCAGGACCCATTCACAGACTCAATAGTCTATACTCTTACTATACTGTCAAAATGGTTCCGGGCAGGGTGCTGGCATGGGCCGATTAACACCTTCCTGGTTCATGCCCAGACAGTCTGGGACTTAGTACAAGCCAAAAACCATTTCAAGCACCCGTTTTAGCTGCAGCCACTCTTCCCTGTTTTGCAGTCTGAAAGAGCTCAGGATTGTGGAGATGCCAGACAGCCTTGCATGGCCTTGCTCACCTCCACCGAAGTCAGAGGAAGCCTGAGGCTCACCTGTATTTTAAAACAATGCTAGATACACTCCTGGTTTCATCCTTTTCAGTCATCTGGCAATCCAGGCTCCCTACACCTATGCTCTCCTCTGCAGAGCTTCTGCTGACTCCACCATTAAAAAGCCAAGGTAGGCAGGAGGAATTAGGACACATGTGAAGCGTGTCCCTACAGATGTGAGCTGGGCACACTCCAAGTGTCTGGATATGGATATTGTGCTGAAGGGTAAGCTGTCGAGGGAGTACCTAAAGTCACTGATGGGCCAAAATAATCCCTGATGTAAGGCAATTTATGTTGGTGGAGTTATACCTGGATGACTTGGACTATTATTTATTATTTTTATTGTACCTGTGGCGGAGCATACAGCGAGCTCATCCTCAGAGCAGAATGCCATCAGTTAGATGGTTCACATACTCAACAAGAAATCACAGCCAAGCCTGAAAGAAGCTGCAAACACCAAGAACAAGCCCTTAGAGAAATCAGGAGTCCCTTTCAGGAGTCCCCTCTCCTCCATCAGAAGCATTGCAATTATATCCAAACCACTACCAAAATAAGGATACAGGGAACCACACTGAGGTTGGCAGAACCAGGTACATTGCAATAGAAAAACTTGTGGTGACAGTGCTTTGATTTTCCAGCTTTTCCACCTAAAGGGATCTCAAATATTTTGAGCTTTGTTTTGGATTTTTCCTGTACTCACACAGATGCTGCAAACTACAGTCGTCTTCATAGTGCCCCTGTGCCTGGGTGCAAGGCAAAAGCTGTTTCACAGCAGCACTTAACAGAGCACGTAAGATTGAAAATGTGGAGGTGTGATGCACCCCCCTGCCACAGCAGGGGAACGCAGACAGGAAGCCAGCAGCTGCTGCTGAAGTGCAGCCTGGGCACCAGGGTTACACAGCATCCTTCACAAGCAGCACCACGGGATCCTCTGCGACCCCCATGCAGGCAAAACTACATACACTGTAGCCTAAAGGAAGCATTTCACCTCAACCTACTCCCAGCTCCTTCACAGATGAGTGCCCAAAACCTTCACACAGAGATATCAGGTCAGTACCGCTTTGGGCTACCTACTGAACACACCATTGCTTCAGCTGAGCCCAGACAAGCCCATCGTGCATCCAAGTCCTGATGGGACCCAGCCTCGTTTAGTGCTGTGAGGGGGGTGCAATCACAGCACAAGGTAGCACAGCGCTGCCAGAGCCCCCAGCAGCAAGGTAGTAGCACAGTTTCCCCATATGCAATGGAACCTGCAGCTCTTTGGGAAGGACAGTAGCAAAACATTTCCTCACAGATCCCTGAAAACATTAGTACACCAAGACACTCAGAAAGTAAATCAGTCCCTGGCATTAACAGTCCCTGTTACCACAGTGGGCAGAAACATATATACGTGCATATGTATACCTAAGCACAGGCATAATAAAAAAAATATATAATAGAAAGATGTGTGTCTTGATAAATGTACAGATGAAACATAATTACAGTGACAGAGCAGGAAAACTGATGCCAGCTGGATGACTTCCTATGTCAGAAGCTTTTTCTTAGCAAATGGGTCACTTTAAACCAGTGTCAACCTCAATTCAATTTGTATGAACAGACCTGAGTTCCTACAAGGCAGCTTCTGTTCACACAACTACGTAAGAGACAGGCTAGCTGAGTGGTGAAGAAATGGGAAAGTCCTTCAAAACAGAGATGACAAGTATTCCTCTATCAATTAATTGATTTAAAATCTCCTGATGAGACCATGTCCCAATTAACTGGGGCTGAACCCCACAGCGTGGTGCTTATGACATCCGCCGTAATGCTAAATCGGGTGGCAGTGATATACCTCAATACAGTCTGTACCAAAAGGAATTGATAACAATTAGACCATTATTTCAAAATGTTACCAGGCTCCTAGCACTAAAAGCTGAAAGGGAGGCCAAGAATTTCTGCCGAGCAGCCAGAAACCTTCTGGCATTGCAGCTACAGACACCTTGGAGGAGAAGAGCTTGAGTCTCCTTTTATCCTGGGAAGTTGTACAGGCAACAGCCACGCAGGGCCAGCATCCCTTTCTCTCTTATTAGCATTCTGCTTGCCGTTTCTAAGAGGCAAAGTGACAGAAGTTGGAGCATTCAGAAAGCGATCCCCCTGTTCCTGCTAGCCCACAAGCAGAGCCAGCGGGAGCAGAAAGCGGCTCCCGTGCCTGCCCCAGGCCCCGGCGCCGGGCTCCCTCCGCAGCAGGGCTGAGGGACGCAGGGCTCCAGCTAACTTGGTAACTGATGCCACAACTATTGCTCCAGCCTGGAAACGAGTCACCTACTTCTCCGGCTGGTTTTGTTCTGCTTGGCTCATGTGGGAGCCGTTCTGCTGAGATTCCCGAAAAGGCCCAGGTTACCAGGAAGAAACAAGAACTGTCTCATTTTAACACCTTGGTGACAAGAGGCAAAAAGCAGCGTTATCCCCTGCGCAGAGCCACCTCGGAGATCAAGTCCTGAAGCCCCCTCCAGCATCTCTCCACCAGCAGGGCCTGGGGCTGAGCTGAGCTGGGACCCCCCGGCAGGGAGCAGGGGGTGCAGCACCGGAGGGGCTTTCCCAGGCCTTGCTTGCAGCTGAGCCCCCCCGGCTCCCGGCGGGGGTCCCCCTGGGGGGAAGGCAGGGCGCTCGGACGGACGCCCCCCCAGAGCCACCCTTCCCCTCCCGGCCGCGGGCGGTGGCAGTGGTTTGTCCCTCTCTGCCTCCAGGGTGAGGGAGAAGGGGGCTGGGGGGGGCTGCGCTCAGCGGGCGGGCGCTGGAAAGTTTTTTTGCTCCAGAAGAATGGCCCTTTTGAAGCACTTCTGCCCCACTGCACACTGCTAAGCGAAGCCAATCCCCGGCGCCCGGAGGCGCAAAATCCCCCCGCGAACAAGAAAAACCCAGCACCCCCCGCCCCCCGTCCCCTCCAACCCCCCATTAAAACGAAAAAAAAAAAAAAAAGGAAAAAAAAAGGGGGAAGAAAGGCCAGAAGCA
>JAVJGI010000065.1:21122687-21168023 GCA_035590275.1 Ibycter americanus | reverse complement strand
GCCGGCTCTCCGCGGCCGCTCTCTCGGGCTGCCGCCTCGTCGACCGCCGGGTCTCCCAGCCGCTGAGTTGGGTCGCCGCGGGAGCAGGGGCGAGGGTCGCTTGCAGCCCGGCTTCCTCCGCCTCCATCCCGGCCCCTCGCCCTCTCTCACCTCCCTTCTCCCCGGGGAACCGCCTCTGCTCCTTTTCTCCTCTGTCGGTCCTCAAATGCATTAATAATCCCTGCTGCGGCTGCTGCTGCTGCGGCTTCACCTGGGAATGGCAGGATCTGCAAGTTATTTCTGCACCGGTAAAGCCAAAAGTGAAGAGGAAAAGCCATGTCCAGCACAGGAGAGCAACGTGCCAGGCTGGGTACCAGCCAGCAACTTTTTCCATCGCTGCTGACTGCTGCTGAGTGCGAGGGAGAAGGAGCAAGAAAAGAGCGAGCGAGGGAGCGGGGGGTGCTGCCGATTTACCAGCCGCGGGGTAAACACAGCCAGAACTCCACAAAGTTTCAGACTGCTGTATTAGATGCAGCCGGGGGGGTAGGAGAGGTTGCTTTCTTCTCCACTCTTTTTTTTTCTCCTTGTTTTCTTTTCCTTCTTTTGCACTTTTTCTTTTTTTTTCCCTCTTGTTTCTTTTTTCTTTTTTTTTTTTTTTTTCTTCTCTCGCCCCCCGCCCCCCCCGCCCAAGACTGGTGTTGCTGATCAGGCTTTTGATGGAAGGCAAAGCTACAACCACACGGGGGAGGAGCTGAATTGAAATCAGAGAGAGAGGGAGAGAGAGAGGAGCAAATCCTGGCTGGTGATTTCTCCCGGCTGCCTCTGTGGAAGTCACAGCTCGCTCCTCTCCCGCTCGCTCTCTCTCTGCTCGCTATCACTTCGCCGCTTCTGCATCACACCCCTCCCCGTCAGGACGCCCCGCGTGTCTTTCGTGAGTGACTGGTTACTCCCCCTCTCTCACACACACCCCCACACACGCTCCCAGAAGGACTTACCCCAACTTTTAAACTCAAATCATCCCATCCTTTCCTCCCCTGCGCTTCCCATCAGCTCAAACCCCTAAAACCTGCTCCCCAATGCGCTGAAACCACCGCACATGGACTGGAAGCAAACGTGCAAAGCAAAGGAGCAATGCATCAGTATGAGCATACATACGTGTGTGTATAGTCTTTCCAGAGGAAATGTTTTAACTCAATTAAGTGGCCTTAAATGTCTGATCAGGCTCTGACATGTCCCTTTCTTTCTCTTCCCCCTGTGACTGATGCAAATGCCCTGCAGTGGCTGGGAATAGGCACCTGTGCTTGATTTCACTGAGGGAAAGTCACATTTCTACCCCACCATTCCCTCCTCCGCCTTTGCTTTGCTGTACTGTCATTTACAGTAGCTGCCGATGTTTAGATAAATCACTCAGGCATGGCAGAGATGTACTTACATAAATGCTGATGGAGACGGGGACAAGCTTTTGAAAATGAAATGACAGCAGCTGGTGGTGGGAGTTGGGGAGAGAGATTCCCCACAAGTGGGTTATCAGCAGAAAAAACCCCCAAACCTCTCTGCTGTAGCTGTCTCTCATGTTTTCAGGACCAGCAGTTTCTCCCCCAGGAGCTGTGCTCCTCCCTCACTCGCTAGGTCTCTTCCCCAGGGAGCAGTCACTAGTCATGGCCAGAGATCACCAAACCCTGATTGCAGGGGCTGGTGTCTGCTGGCCATGGGAGCTGCTGGCCCCTTACTGCAGACTGCACCCTTGGTGACTGCCCACACAGCAGGACAGGGGCCCGAGCTTTAACAGGCACTTGCAAATGCCCACAAGATTTAAGACTGGAGGGAATTAAAGGCTCTTCCAATGGAATTTTTTTCCATCCCTATCTGCCTGCTCTCACTCATTCCCGTTTGATTTCCAGGTGAGTTCATTTTTTAATTAGAGTTTTTAATGTTTCCTTGCTGACATGCAAGGCTTTATTGTATTCTTTGGCAGGGCATTTCAGAAAGAGATTTACACATTTGTTCCACATTCTTCTGGAGATTTCACTTAGAAGCTCACTGGTGACACGTCTTGGGATATTAGCACAAGACCACAGGTGAAGGGAGACTCACAGTAACTGAGGCTGGGCATAACTTCTTGCTGCTTACAACAATGATGGACTGTCTGCAAAGTAACCACCAGACCTCAGCTAAATCTACTGTAAACCAATTAACTGCATACCTGTTTCCAGATCTCCCAGCTAAATGGTAACTATTAGTTACAGCCTGCCAGTAATAATAATTAACACTTTGCATTTAAACACCTTTCCTAAGCTTAAAGCTCTTCACAAAGGCTACTCTTGTTGTATAAATGGGGGAAACTGAGTCACAGTGTGCTCAGCAAAGCAGCAAGGATTGGAGATAGAGCTATCTTATTATCAACCCAATCCTTTGTCTTCTGTACAACAGATTGACCAGATGGATCTATCCCAAAGGATGTACTAAAGAGTGATACCTTCCTAGGACAAGTCTCTCAAAAAGGCTTTGATCTAAAGGGATGAAATTTGAAGAGATGAGTGGGTGAGACAGAAAAAAGAACCTGGAAGAAGGAACTGAGTAAGGGGTCAGAGGAAATTTCCTCTGGGATTGTAATAGAGGTATGCATGCCAGTGAGTGGCTAAGGATATTGAGGGAAAAAATCTAGCTGTCTTATTTAGGCAGACAGTTATCTCTGGATGTGATGAGTGACCACTGAGTGATATGGATGTGCCTGGCAGAGCACATGTCGTACACTGCGAGTATGCTACATCTGCAGAGCTCTTCAGCAAATGCACACAAGGGTCAGTCACGGAGAGAAAACACGGCCTCCAACCTGAAGACCACAGCCAACTGCTTCCAACACAACCCTTTTTGTGGGTGGATATAAGACAGAGATGTACAGTACAAGCCCTTTGCTGATCCCTGTGTCCAGGAATCATCGGTTTAGGAGATTTGAGCAGTAGAAACTGCACCTGATCACTTATGTTTAATAACTACGGGTAGAGCTGTCTTCCCTAAATTTGTCTAATCCTCATTTATACTCTTGGTGTCTGAGGCATGCTGTGGCAGTCAGTTTTACAATCTGATTTTGTGTGCTTTTGAATACTCGTGGTCTACACTTATCTGAGAGAGACATTTTAAATTGCCATAGTCTAATCTTGTTGCCAGCCATCTTTCTGCCACAGATGATGTGATGATTGAGCCATCAGAGATAAGAAGCCAGTCTTTGGCACAAAAGAATAATCCCCTGTGCTTGATGTAAGGGATAGCTTTCTGAGTTGGGAGTTACAGTAAGCCCCTACGCTGTCATTGGAGAGGAGCTGAATTCATACACTCAGCCAAAAAGCAGCGGTGGTGTGTAGTGACTGAGCTCAATGGCTGTGCTCAGGAGAAACGAAAGGCTGCACTTGTGGGTATCCTGACCTGAGGTTACACCTGGGCTGATGTTTCGGCAGCACAGACTACACCACATGCCCAGCTCCAGCCTCTGAGGACAACATGTTTTCCATCAGAGCTGCTGCACTGCCTGATCAGGAGACTGCTCTTCTGTTTCACATGGCCAGTATTGCCTTGAGGGAGGAGAGAGCAGCAAGCCCCAGGAGCCGTGGAACAGAAGACAATCATCGGCACTACAAAACATGATGCTATGACAGCAGATGAAAAATGATGGGCTCAGCTGGCCCCTTTAGCCTCTGCCTTTACTAGGATAAGCAGTGGCAGGGGGTGCTCCTCTTTGCCAGGGAGGAGCTAGCGCAAGGAAGAGATCTGCACGGACATGAGAGGGTTTGAGCAGGTTCTCACTTTCAGGGTCAGGAAGCACAACCAGGAATCTAGTGAAGGGAGTAGATACCAGTTCTGGTTAGCTGTTGCAGTGGAGCAAGCATCTTCCTAAGGGTTTATATAGCCTTGAGAAGAGAAGCAGGAACAGAATGAAACGTGGATAAGTACACAAATTTTCGCTTGGGACTGGGCAGGTTCAGAGACAAGTGGAAATATGGGCTTGGTCAAGGACATAAATCCTTACAACAATGATGGCAATAATCTGCCATCTGCAGGAATCCTTTCCTCTAGTGTGTTTCACACTCCCAATCAGAGACTACTTGTAAAAATGTGGTCCCCAGATACTTCCTGGCTCCACAGGATTCCTGTCTTCTGAAACGTGTTAGACGATGTACCCTGCGTGATGGAAGCATCTCAGGAACTATGCCAACATTGCCTGCACTTTGATGGAGTAGAAAGGGAGAAAGAGGAATGAAAGAAGATGGAGAGAAAGAAACAGAATTGGATGGACTTAACCAGCTGAGTTTTCAATACAGGGCAGGGGCATAACATAGCCTGGTTTATCTTGCACTCAAATGTCTTTTAGGCTAAGCACTATAATCTTTCACTAGTAAATATTTGTGTAATCAGGATTTTGTGAATCTACACTCATTTTAAATCATCAGTTTTCTCTGTAAAGACTGTGTAATGAAGGGAGCCCAAGAACACTGCTCCATTGATTCCTATCAAGCCATGGTGAGTGATGAATGCTGTAGTTTGACATCACAAAACATTCCTCCAAAAGGAATCTCTGTTTGATTAAAAAAAAAAAAAAAAAAAAAAATTACAAATCAGGATACAACAGGGCTTGTTGCAGTTTCCCTTAGGAAAAAAAAAAAAAAAAAAAGATGGCTCTCAACTGTAAATATAACAGAGATATTTTTTTTTCTAAATAGGTTCTGGATGCTTCATTCCTTAAATAAAATAGAGACTAATTATATACATCAAAACAACTGTTTCCAAGTGCCTCTTATTTCACTGAACGAATGGAAATTATTTACCTATATGGCATGTTTTGTAGCAATCTTTAGATAATTGTTACATAGGTATTATCAGAAGTAAATCCTGGGACCTCACATAAGGGCAACGCATTTGGCACAAAAAAATTACTTGCAAAATAACCTGGAACTAAAATAAAATCTGTACCTTCTTTCCACTGAGTTTCATTTCCCTCACTCAGATTATTTTTGGAAAGGTGATTGAACTATTTATTTTTAACACTAATAATTCCTCTAAATTAATTAACATGAAAGGTCTCCTTTGTTATTCCAGACAATCAAGCCCCAAACCAGTGACATCCCAAAATTAAGCTGCTGCAGCTTTTAACAGGGGCTCCCATTCATCTGCAAATGTGATGCGATTTTGCTTTAGTTGCCATAAATATTAACAGCAAGGGCTTTTTGTTCTTTTACTCCCTCTTGCTGCAGCCTGTTGCAAAGACTGAGGTTTAAAGTAATCTCAAAAAAAGTGCAAGGTTTTACCACTTTATAATTTAAAGAGCCATTTTGCTTTGCTAAATCCTCAGATGGAGAATTCAGATAGCAGTTTATCTGGCAAGGAGAGCTGGGTGGTGAGCAGACTGGATCAGTGTGATTGCTTCTAAGTGCAGGAAGGTGCTCAGCATCCATACCTGGTGCCAGTTTTCCTTAAAGCACTGTTTATACTGAACCATCCAGTGATGCTTACTAGCCAGCAGCTCTCTCTGGGGACAACAGGAGTTGTCTGGATCTTTGGAAAATCTCTCATGTAGGCTCCTCTGTTCCACTTCTGGATCCAAAGGGTTTTCACACCATCCCACTGCAGACGGCAAACCTCACACTAATGGCACAGACTCTGCATTTTACTCTGTAGGTCCAGACCTCCTCCCAGCGCTTGTAGCTGCAGAGACTTCCTGGGCCAGCTTTGTACAATGATTTCAGCCATAAACGAAGGGTGGATTTACCAGGGGAGGAGGGGAGCATGTGACCCCCCCAATAAGCCTGCTCTCCCAAGTCACGTGCTGAAGCAATACGCATGTGGCTGCACAACTAGCACATCCACACTGATGTTGAATCCAACCCTCTTTGCCACTGTATCTATAGATCCTGGGATTTAATGCCATTTCTTCTCAAGTGACATCTGCTCCTCTGTGCTGGCCTTGCATTTCACTGCTCCGGTGATTGACTCCCCTTGTGATCTGGAGACATCAACCCATTGCCACCCTGTGCTTCTGCGTGCAGCTTCCCTGTAGGAATTACCATGGGATTTAGGAGCCGAAAACACCCCAGGCCACAGAAGACAGTTAATGAGAAAATATTCTGCTTGAAATTCCCAGCTGGCATTCTCTCTTGATCAGCTTTTGCAGCCTAAGAAACCTGGAAAGCTGCCCTGAAAAGCTGGTCTTAGTTTCTGCTGGGTTTCGTAGTTTAGTTGAGTGTAAAGTAGAATTGCAAGGACTGCACTTATGTCAGGACTGCACGTACTCAGCTAGCGCCCTGAGCTTGCAGCTAAGGGAAAAACTGAGCCCGAGCTCAGAGCTAGAATGAGCTTTATTATAACAACTTTTAAACTAGTAAACATTGGCGGAAGGACGAAGCCTGAGGTGTATCTCGTAGTCAAGTCATTCACCAGCACCAATGTGAATGATAACCACAGGGATGACCCAGCAATTGTCACATTTCATCCTGACTGTTTTAATGCAACCCCATAATACCCAGAAGGTTTTTGCCATCAATAACTGCAATGTACGCCACGGACACTTCCAACCACATGAAAGGCAAGAATGTAACCAGGAAAAATGAAAACGGCTTTAGCAAAAGTAAATAATATTTGACCAACCTGATTTTCTTCTGTTACTAAATAGCAGGCTATTGTAACACCAGCTCCCACAGCAGTCGCATGGTAAACTAAGGCAGTATGGGCAAGGCAAAGCAACTGACAGAGGTTTGAAAGTTGGCTGGACCATTAGTCTCAAAGGTTAAGAATCAACTGACTGGAAAAGGTCTGGGGATTTCACTGGGGTGTCTCCTTGCAAATAAGGCAAACTGCATATTCATCTGCCTTTGATAAAGCATTGTCAGGACATCAGAAGAAATTGCAGTCTCCTTGTTCTCGGGACTGGGGAGGCTGAACGTGCAGTACTGTTTCTGGTGTGGGCCCCCAGTTTCAGAGGGACATGGAGAAACTGAGGAAGGTTACCAAGTGGAGGGCTGCAAAGGTGGTTAGCACACAACCTACAAGGAGAGGGTTGAGAGCTGAGCTTCTTTAGCCTGGAGAAGAGGAGGCTAAGGGCCAGTCAAATAGCAGCCTACAACTACCTGAGAGGGAGTTACAAAGGTAAAGAAGCCAAAAACTTCTTGGTTGTGGCAGATGTTAAAACAAAGAGAGGAGAAAATTGGTGTTTAAAACATTCAGACTGAAAATTAGGAAAAGCTCACCCAAGAAGACAGCACCACTCCAGGACAGGTTCTTTAGACTGTAGAATCTCCCTCAGGAAGACAAAGCTATGGCCAACCTGCTCTAGTAATGATGGCAGCCTGGCTTCAAGTGGAAAGCTGGTCTCTCACAACCAACATTTCTTTGAATATTTGAATCTACGAGAGGTAAAAAGCTCAAGACGACACGTCTACAGCTAAAGGCAGGAAACAATCTCTCCCCAAGATAAAGCCAGTAAACTGTTCCAATGACGAATGGTTTCCAGGTTCAGCACGAGCTTAGATACCATCCTACAGTGAAATTCAGATTCCTTCAGACACCGGTGCAGTTCTCCTTTCATTAGGTGCCTGTATCTCCAGCACTTATTTAACAAACCAGTGGGGACTTTTTTACCCCCTTGGATCCCATCCCACCTACCTTAAGTATTGTTACCAAGTTTGTTGCCAAACCCTTGCAGAGCCCTACAGGACTCCCAGCATTTATTTGAGAGTGGGGTAAACTGGAGTTTCTATGTCTGATGTAATGCTACTACTGGTGGTAGCATCCACTGCAAACAACAGCCAGGGACAGCTGTGCTGCACCATCCTAGATCTGGCCATGCTAAAAAATGTGGGCTTTACCTTATTTTGCTGTTTCCCTTGGCATGTGTCTGTTGTATATCTGACTCTCAGCATGTTCCTTTCTCTTCTTTTCCTTGCGTAGAGATGCAAACCTTCATTTCCACAGCCAACAGAGGGTATTTGCAGCTATTAAAAATCAGTTACAAGTCACTTAGCTGTGGTCATTGAGTCATTTTCATTCCCTCATCTTCTAGGCCTTTCCAGTACCTCAAGAGAATTGCGGCTGTGGGATGCCTCTCGTTTTCTTGCAACCTTGAAAATCTGCAATTTGAGGCAGACTGATCAAGTGCAGATAATAGTTTCCTGTGAACAATAAATATCACTCAAAGTATTTTCCATAGAGTTAGGATACTTCGGTAACACAAATCTTCTTAAAAGCCTAACGCGTAAAAATCATTTGTATTTTGTCCCTTTTTCAGAGATTACTAAAGTTTAGTCATCACTGGGGAAGTTCGCCTGACATTCTACAGCTTCAAGTTTATCTGTATCGACAGGACAATAAAAATTCTTGTCTATCACTCTGCCGTTGTCACCTTTGGCTTCTTCACTTGGTTGTGGAAGAGTTTAATGGAGGTAAGAGAATAATGATGAAGAGAAAAAGATTACAAACTTAATGGCCTGTGAATGGTGTTTATACTTTGTCATTATTACAGATGGTGTTTCCTTGCTTGTGCACCTTGCTTGATTTCTCTTAGCCAGAAGTGTTGACAAAGTAGAAGTTGCAGGTACAACTAAAGATAAAATTTCTGGTAGAAGAAAGAGAAGACAGAGAAAAAAAGATTATTCTTCTATCCTACCTTTCTACTGAAAGAAAAATAAAAATGAAAAAAACAAGATCTTTTGAAGCTGATTGAAGATGTGAGCTTGCTCATTGGCAGTATTTTATTTCAGAACTGAAGAAAATGACCCAGCAAAAATTTCTGTGAGGCAACTCTGTCCTGCTTCACTGATGCATCATTTCTTAAGTCATAGTTAGAACTCCTTTTCTGGAGACAGCTGTATCACTCACAGATCAACCAGCAGAGCTTGTCATACACACACTCCCATGGTACAAAATCAGGAGAGATAGATCTGGCCATCAGTTAAAACTGTTTTTACTAACACAGCTCATTTCTGCCAAAAACAAGTTAGAGGATATTAACATGAATTTTTGCTGCTAGATAATAAGTAGTGCGATACTTTCCAACAGACATCTACATCTGAACATTACAATGCATACTCAGAGGCACCGTTCCCACTGGGGCAGCTGGCTGGAAAGTTAATGGTTTCATAGGATCTCCCTGGCCAGAAACGAGGGCAGATGAAGGGGGGAAAGCTTCCTCTGAACCTTTCTCCCTCCAGCCTGGTAGCTCCTTCAACAGTTTGTCAGAACGGTGGCAATAGTCTACCAGTTTGTAGCTTGGTGGAACAGAGACAGATACACCCTCTAATGAGGGAAGAAGAAGCATTCACGAGAAGCATGTCAGTCCCATGTTTGGTGAGAAACTCCAGTCTTTTGACCGAAGAATCAGGAGGAAGGACTTGGAATAGGTAGTGGAAAATCAGGAGAAAATGCAAAGGAAATCTGGATTTCCATGATATCAGTCTTTTCATTGTGAATCATGTAGCGAATTTGGAGCTCCTGATGTCATGGTTTTGTATAAGATTATCAACTCTCTTCCTTTGTTTTCATTTCTTTTTTCAAAAAAAGAAAGAAGAAGAAAAGACTAGTCCTCCTAACTATGAAGAACAATATGAAGACAAGGCTCCTACTGGCTCAAAATCTAATCTGAAGTGTTTCAACACAAAATACAAAGCCAAAGCAGTCAAATTTAAAGGTTCCATATGAGAACTTTGAGAATGAAGATTTTTTTCTTTTTTTTTTCCCTTAAAAATGGTCTAGAGCTAATTTTGCCTGCCTGAGAGATTTTTAAAACCAAGTATCTTTAAAATATATATGCACATATGTATACACATAAAAAGAAAATAAAATACAATATTGCAAGCTGAAAAAACTGTTGTATTCAGCTTGAAATGAATCTTTGATTTCTGACTCTCTTTTGTCCCTTTTTTTAATTCAATTTGGCCAGGGAACTAAAAAAAAATTAGTTACTCATATGGCCTTAATTACTTGAGATGTTTGCCAGAACACTTTGCAACACAAAAGAATGTATTTCTCTACGTTTGGTACTGGGTTCATTTCTTGCCCAGGGCTCTTAACAAGTTTTCTGGGACATTTGTGGGTGTAGCACCTGGAAGATTCAGCTACATAAAGCTCATATACAGATATTTGCTTTTGGTAAACAGGACCCTGAAAATGCTAATTTATTTTAGGGTTAAATTTGATATTGTGGATAAAGGGATTCTATAAAATAATTTCCAAATGAATTGGAATTATTTCAGTTTCCAATCAATGCCTTAAAAAAAAAAAAAAAGAAAGAAATCCACTCTCATTTTCAGTCAAAAGACTCTCTTTTAGAAGAATCGAATTTATGAAATGAGTGATAAATAAACAATAAGTCTGTTTAATACATGTATACACACACAAAGGTCAATAGATAGCCCAAGCAGTGGAAGGAACTCATAAGTGGTGCTTCTGCTGATGTCATTGCAAGCATTCCCTGAGACTCCATTTATTTTTGGGAGTGTTTGCATGTGGATGGCTCTGTGTGTTTAATATCTATTCTCATATCAAGAAAGCATAGGGAAAAAACTCCATTTGGATGTATTTTCATGCAATTAATAATAATTCAAGTTTTGTGTTTTTCATATGCCAAAACTGTGCTTGCCAGTGTTTGGAGCCCTCCAAACGCATATATTAGTCCAAGTCTGAATCACTCTGATTTTCCTCCATTTGAAACAAAGTTTGTTCAAAAGACATTAAGTGTTCTTCACTTTTGTCTTCGTTCAATCCAAAGTAATTTTTAACATTTTTATCAAGACTCCTTGATATCCTGTTTTAAAATGGTTTCAATTTTCCAGTCTGGCCAAGTCTCCATGTACATTTCAGTTCATTTATGTCTGATTGCTATCAGTGGGAGTCTTTTCATTGATTTCAATGGAATTTGGATCAGGTTCATTTGCAGCATAACTTCCATATGTTTGCTGTCATGGAATAAGCCAGCTATCACAGCAGCAGCATCCAGGGAACTTTAGAGAACAAGGAATAAATCCAGGATCTCAGATCTGGCTTGGGAGGAGCTTAAGCAAGCCCTGGTTTATTAGTGGTGACTGCTCTAAATAACACATCTTGAGTGTCTGCCTTTTCACTGCAGTAAAAGCTTCTTTTCTGATTCAGTCTCTCCCAGAAGTCAGCCCATTTCAATATTTAATATGGTGCCTCGGTCTCCTGCAAGATTCCCTTATCATGATTTCAAATCCTCGTTGACACATCAGGCATTTTGCTTCCTTCAACATCTGCTGAAGGACTCTTTGAGGTGCAAACTCAACATCTTTTATGCAGTCTGGTTCTTTCTGCAGCTTCCAAAAGAGGCAAAAAACAAATTAACAAGGCATGGGGCCTGGACTGTTTTCCTGTTTTCTTTTGTTTTGCCACATAGGTGCATCTCTCAGAACAATCTTATTTTGACTTTATTGCTGTTGTTTTTGCCAGACAACATAATTATCTTGATTGGTGGGTGGCCAGAAGTTTTAATTAGATCCAGGGGGATTTCAGCAGGACAACGTACAAAAAAAAAAAGGCAAAACAATGTTGCTAGAATTATTGTTGGTTTATGTTGTGAGGCATCTTCTGTAAAATATGTCGTTGCCTCTTTGCATTTCCAGTTCTGTCCTCTCTTCTCCTGCCTTGCTCTTTCACTTGGTTGATGGGGAATGGTGAACTAGCATTAACAACCGTGTACTGAGGCAACGCTGCCAAGCTGTTGCTGCTGCAAAATGTCCATCAGCTCAGCCCCTGCCAAACAGAACCACTGATCCTCCAGCTTGTGCCAGGTCAAAGGAACGTAGGATGCATAGCCAGCTTTGTTGGAAGGGGTAACAAGTGATTTGGGGCGGGAGATTGGCATGGACAACAATGAGCAACACTGAAGACAGGAAAAGGACTGCACCGGGGAGGTCTTTCTGCCTGGTTATAGTTATTAATTTTTGACTGGAAAAGTGCTGGTTTTATTTATTCAGTTGTCTAAAAATATCCCGGTAATGAATTAACCTGAATAGGGGGAGGGGGACAGAAAAACGCATATTGATTTTCTAAAAGCAGGCAGGAATGTTGTTATTTTCCAATTAATGTTCAGCATTAGAGAACAATCCAGCTGGAAAGAACCAGCTAAGCAATACCAAGCTTTTTGCTTTCTGCATTTTTTCTGGTGATATTTTTTCTCATTTAACTTCTTTAAAAAGACCATAATAACAACTTAGGTCATTTCTTTGGCTGATGGGGATTAACTTGTTGTGAACTCCACCGGGGTGACTATGAAATAACCATGGTGGGGATCCAATAGCTCATGCCAAAGCAGAAGGCATGTTCAGCTAATAAAGGCTGCCCCTGCTCCAGTGCTGGAGAAAAGTGTGAGAGGAAAACCATCTGAATGCACTATTGGTGATACAGATGGATCTCTAAATCCCGGAACAGATCTGGGGTTCTGATGGGACTGGTGACCTGTAGTCTTTTGCTGGCTGTCACCCCCTTCTTTCCACTTCTCTTTTTTATTCTGTCTGTCATTATGTACATGCCTCTTCCTTCTTATGGCTTAGCACACTTGAGGTTCACCAGATTCAATAACAAACAAGTGAAAATGACACCATCACATCCAGCCACCTTTCAAGCCCCCCTTAGTGACCACTGACTGAATGGCTACATCAGAGTGATGTGACCAGGAGTAGCCTTCAGCACAAATCCAACTGGCAGCCTAGGGTCACGCTAGTGACTCTCCAACGAGACCCAGCAAGCGTTAGATCCTGCAGCTCTTGTTACATACCCAGAGCAATGAGCACCGATAACCACATTTCTAAGTAAATGTGCACACAGAGGTAAACATACATTCACATAAACTGAGATACTTATATTTTTGAACAGGTTTCTGAAGGTTTTTTTCTGAATTTTCACGTCTTCTAAGCTTTCTGAATTTTTATATTTTTTTTTTGCGAGTTGCCTTTTTCAAATTATTAACTTGTGCTTGGGTGAACTGCGCTGAGTTCAAGCAACAGCAGAGCTTGTCTGGCCAACAGCATTCACTGCATTTCCATAAACTTTGTTCCTCTCCTCCCAAATACTATGGGGAATCTGGCTGTAGAAAGTCCACATGGGGACTTTCCCCTGTATACAAGTTATGGAAACAAGTGTCAAAATTGAATCCTGCTCTTTTTCGTCTTGGACTTGGCAAAGCTTATGGAAAGCTACAAGCACCCCTTACTACTGTAGAGAGATGGAAATTTTGCCAGATATTTCTCAGCAGTTTTGCATACATTTCAATATATATGTTCTTATTTAGCAAATATTTATTTAGCTATCACTGCAGTTTTCCTTTAAGGGTCTAGCAAGGGCCCAGGGAGAGTGACAAAACCACCAGTTTTTGCTGAGAAATTATATGCCCTGCAGTCATACTATGTATTTAGAGTCTGGAGACAAATTTTAGGGCCTGGATTTATTTATAGTGTTTAATAGATGCTTTGATAATTATGTGCATGGGAATGGAAAACAAATTCTCCAGATTAAAAAGCATAAAGAAAGCTTGTTTGGATTAACATGATCAACTGAAAGCATCCATTTGATTCTTGTATATATATAATTTACTGAGCTGCAAAATAAACATACTCCACTGTTCCTCTGCTGAAGGCTCCAGCTGTAAATATTTCATTACGTTAAAAATGTATTGCTATTAGATAGGTCTTCTAGGATTCAGCAGAATCAAGTTTTAAGTAATAAAATAAAATTGTTTCAGGACACCTTTTTTAAACATACAATTTCAGTTGGATGAAAATTTCTCTGCCACCTGTTGGGTGCTGGCAGACCTCACAAGTAAGTGGGGTTTTTTATTAGCTTTGAAGGAATAAATCAATTCTTGCTCTCGGGAGTGTGGATATAATTACATCATGACCTATCTGTCTCTCACTGTCCTGCTACTAGATTACAGGTCATTGTCACCTCTGTGGAAAACGGGTCTGCTCCCTGCATTACGCAAGGGGATGAAGACTAGATGAGGAAATGAGGAAGTTCACCAGGCAAACAGAAACATCATCCACTAAAGGAGAGAGAGACAGAGCGCAAACTCCCTCTGCTCATAAAATACCTGAAAATATTTACAAGTAGCTGGGGAAAAACACTTGTGACAAAGGTTTGGGGTTGTCATGGCTTGAAGGTCCCATGGGACCAATACAGAAAGACAGACAGTGACCTAGTGACGCTGTCACTTTTCTTTGCACAACCAGGACGCTTCTGGTGATCTTCCTGCCTTTACCTGAAATGGACAAAAACCATGCTTTTGTAGTGGATTTCAGGATGATTTCTTCCTGAATTTAAAAAAAAATTTAAAATGAAGTATGGAATTCTTCAGTATTTTTCCACTGTCGGAAAGCTTTTCAGAGCAAAACCAAACACCTGGGGCTTTTGTGGAATGATTTGATAGTGTTGAGGTGGCTCTTTTTTTTCAAGAATTGATGGGGTTTACTCTTCAAAAATCTGACATCCTAAGCACAGGATTAAATGCAGGTGCATAGATAGATAGGAAGATTTTTCTACTGTATGTGATGTACCAAAACCACGAATAATCACACATCTGGAAGGAGCTCATTGGCTGCCCATGTAGAACTCTGGCACTGGGTGCACTGACTATTTGACTTCTCCAGAATAGCTCCCCACAAAACGTGTGCCTGAACATCATGAAATACCATTTTTTCCAATTTATTATTGTGCTTCTTGAAATCCTTACGGACCCCGAAACTGAACAATTGAACAAAGTCCACAGTCTCCTCCCATAAAAAGCTACAGTCCAAATTATCTAAGTGTTAAGAGAAGTTAACCTAGACGGAGGAGTTGAAAGCTGCCCAACATTGAATCAGCTTTAATGACATGGCTGAGGCAAAACTTCACCCCCCAAAATTGAAGGACTAAGCCTTCTGATTACATTGTTAATTTTGGTTGTTTTCAAAACATGATAACAAATATCCCCTCTTCCTCTGCTGAATATTCAGTCAGGAAAAAAGACTGAGAAAGGCATTGCGTTGCAGATTTGCAATCTCTCCTGAAACTTGTTTTCTCTTTCTAACACTCCTGAAAAACTATTTTGGTCCTCAGCTATGAATTATCTTTGCAAAGGAAATTCCTTATGTAGAAACAGCTGCATAGGTTGGGTTTTCTAAGGGTGACATGAGAGTACTTTGTCACTTGAAGAGTTATTGAAGACTCTCATGAAATACTGACATTTCAAGACAGTCGTCTTCTGCAGAAATCTGAAATAACTTCAGCCAATTTTACATCTCATCAAAGCTCAAAACATAGATACTCTGCTGCAATTTTTAGCCCTATTTTCTCATTTCTAAACAGTATTATAGCTGTTTTGACAAACATTGAGCTGTAATATTTTTTTTCTTCTCAAAATGTTATGTAAAAGTTTCATGCCAGTTGAAAATTACATACAATCTTCAGATACACATTCTGAGTCTTCTTTTGGAACAATAATCTGAAAATGAGATAATTTTCCCTCATACGCTCATGTATGCAAATTTGGCACAGGGTACGTGAGCTGAAATTATGAACTAAGAACTGATAATGCATATCACATATGGTACAATACATAAAAAAAATTAATATACTTATGGAGCATTTAGGGAGCCTGGAAGGGCCGTCAAGAGGATGCCTACAGCATTGTTTCCTACAGCAGTACCAGGTAATTTATCACCATTTAAGCTACATGCTGTTCACAGCAACATTTCTTCAAAGTTCTGACGTAGATTTCTTAAAAGACTGTTGAACTGACTTCTTGGATTCCTCAACTAGTCTCTTAAGAGCTGATGGTACATCACATTGGAAAAATGTGATGAACAGAGGGACATTATTACTCTGACTGCGTTCAAGCCCATGTCCACCTCAATCTCCGCCACTTCTCTTCCAGGTTCAGTTCAGTGGTAGTTGTTGCCTCATTCTGTTCTCTACTGTCCTGTAAGCTTCCTCACAGCAATAAACTTTGAGGATGTAGCTTGGGGAAATTTCATGACTAGCTGACTTCATGACTGGTGACTTCATGACTTCATGAGCTAGCTGAAGGCTCAGCTTGTTACCTTGTGGCACTGCAGCTTGATTACATACCCTGCATAATCGCCAAGCAGACTGGTGGGCCCATCTGTGTCAACAGCACTGTAAGCCCTCATCTTCAACTGAGATAACTCAGTGCTGACTCCAGTGGGGCCACCTTGATTTTCCCCCAGGACGTGGCCTCATTAATGTCACCTAAGAGTCTAGCTCTGTAACTGCAAAAAACACTTGGCCTAGGCTCAGCCTAGCTCTGAACAATGCCTCACTGTAAGTATCCACTGCAATGGAAGAATGGTCTCAAGAAAGACCATGATGTTGGGGAGCCTTGCCCTCCCACTCTGGCTTATGCCTGTGGAGCTCTCTCCTGTGGGCTAAGGAGGAAGGTGGGTTGCTTCCAAGTAGCATGCAAAAATCATCTTGAGGTGTTCGTGTCGCAGGGTGAATTTATGGAGTTTCATTCTCCAAAGAATAATCTCTAATCATGCTTAAAATCATGGTGGTTCCTGTCTTGAGGCTGGGTATCTTCGCAATGAAGGCAGTGAGTCAGGGTCACCCAGGATTGTGTGCCTGAGAGCAACAATGAAGAGAGCAGATGCCAATGAAGGAATATAAGCCTTGGACGGTCATGAAATATTACTTCTTCAGAATACTCTCCGATCTTCAGCAGTTTGCAGCTCCAGGGCTTAACAAACCAAACATGGTTACTACATGTGCGGTAATTCTCAGTGGATTCCCCTTCACAAACTTGTCCAGTCTCTGCCTGAACCTGTGCAAACTCTACATATCCCCAGTGTCCTGCAGCACGGAACTTCATGGCCTCACCCTGTATGAAGAATTACTTCTTTTGCTTTCTTTTGAATGTGCCAGTTGCTGGTTATTCATTCATGCATCAGAAAAGAAACAAAACAAGTGATCCAACCTTTTCTCACTACTCAGGAGCAAGAACATTTCTCTACTTAAAATTATGCACATTTACTAGAATCTAGCCAAGCACTGGATAAATATGACATAAAACTAATCGGCATTTCATATGCTTCCAGGTGAAAGTTTAGAAAATCCAAAGCACTTTTTTTTCCACTCCAAATCATCCCAATTTCAAGGGCATTTATACCCTGGCTTTCCACACAACACTCAGCTAAAGCATGCCTCATTAGCTCACATGCGAGCCTTCATGCCTCCATAACCCAAATTTCTTTTCTCACCTTCCTCAGATGGTATTTTTTCCCTCAGTGCTGAAGCTTAAATTGATTTACTGCCCCCAAATACAATTCAGGTGCTCTGCAGTTTCATGGCCCTTTTAAACTCTCCTCAATGGCAACGGATATGGAAGCGCTGTCCGGGTCCTCACATTTAACATCGTTTGATTCTTCTCTCCCCGTCCTCCATCTCCCTCACTTCCCCTTATTTGTATTCTCATCAGTGTCACATTAAATGCCATGGAACACGCTTTTAAGGTAATAACAGGCCTGAAGTTTATGAAATAAAAGATTGATATCAGCTTCATAAAACTCAGGGGAAGCAATATCTTTTCTGCGCCTTTCCATCCCTTTAACGGCAGCTACCTTTATACATTGTGGAGGGAGAGAAGAGTTTTAAAAAAAGAGAAAAAAGGAGATATCTCCAAACAGCAGTGGGATTTTGGAACCTGGTGTGCCATTAATTTCTTTATCGCTTTAACAGCAAGGAAGTTGCGCTTGCTTCTTTGTGTGTTTCAGTGGTGTGTTTCTTTCAAGAGCTTGGCAATCTTTTTCCTTAAATGTCACTAGATTCTGAAATGTTCAGGCTTTGTAACCAGTGGTTTATAGCTGTCACACACCGAAAAGGCAACGGAGGAAGAAACTGTCTACTATTGCAGATAAACAGAACATATGCCAGTTATCAGAACAGAATGAGAACCGAGGTGGTGAAATCAGGCTGGAGTTTTACATCAGCGTCCAAGCTGGTGGCATCTGGGTACCGCTGTAAAACCTGTGCCATCAGGCTGAATGATCTCCCTCACCTGCTTTATCAGCAAGTTGGTTCTGCTGAATATGGACCCGAAGCCATGTTTGAATTATGGACATACAGTATGTATGTATTCAGGGCTTTGGATACAGGACTTGATTTGGGATCCAACACTTTCTCTGGCTTCCAGTCCATCAGATCTAACCCCTCCAGAGCAGTACCTGTGTCAAACACAGCCTGCTGCAGTGGCAGGAGGTGAGGATAGACTGTAGGTTTGACAAAGCTCAAGGACTCTGGCACGGCAAACCTTTTTAGGGTTATACACCAATTCAACAGCATGAAGCTTTTGAGCAAAACCTGCCTGCATTTATTGCAGGAGGCACTGGAGAGGCAAGGAGCAGTAGCAGCCAGCCAGATCACTCAGCCTTACACTACCTGGCGGCACTTGCTCACCAGGAAATTGCCCATATGTCTTAAAGGGATGTCTCCCATATCCCTGTATCTCTCCAAATCAGTGCCATGTAGACTTTAGTGAAGTTATTGCCAATGATTTTGTCTTTCTCTGGCCTGATTTGCTATTCCCAATTCACAGCTTAACCTTTACTTTACAGGTTGGAAGACTGACTCAGGTACGTTCAAGAGAAGGAAAGATTTTTCCTTTTTATTTTTCTTCCTCTTTTGGGGACAGTCATTGTTTGTGTTTTTTACCCTTGGTAATAGAACTTAAATTCCACAAAAAAGTAAAAGCCATTGCATTTCAGCTTTCTGCTTCTAACAGGTCTTAAATTCCACAAAAAAAGTAAAAGCTGATGCATTTCAGCTTTCTGCTTCACTGCCACTGAACACTGGATTTCACCCCATTTTTAATTATTTTTAAAACACTGCCAGTTTAGCAAAACTTACTGAAATGGACAGATGAAGGGTGGGAGAACCTGAAGAAGCAAACTACCTTGCCAAAACTATCCCACTAAGCCCACCAGCTTGTCAGTGGTTGCCAGAAGCAATTGCAAAGCAACAAACAGGCTTTTTATGAAGGACAGCAATTTTATTTTTAAAATGGGTCAAATTGTACCAACTCCACCTCCACCAAGTGTCAACAGGCGAATTGCTGTAACACAGCTATCCTAGCAGAGATATAATTCTTGACTTAATAAACTCAGTGGGAGTTTCTGCACAGGCTTTTCTCTGAGCTCTGGAATAGGCCACATAGACAGTTAACCCACAGCCCTCCACAGGTGTATGCCAATAGATGTTCCTATAAAAGTTTGCACAACATCCCAAGATGGACTATAAGGAGATGATTTTGAAATCTTGAGTTCAAATAACATATTTGTCCATTTTTGTCTGTATCTTTCTCCCCTTTTCCCTTCTCAGATTTTTTTCTGTCTGAGGGAAGGGTTTTTCAGGTGTGAGCCCACCTCAGCTCAGTGGCTGATGACTGATCATGCAAAAAGGGAGGCAACCAGCAGGGTTGCAACGTCCAAGAGATGAGCAGAGGATTAATAAATATCAAAGAGCTGGGTTGTCATATAATCACAGAATCATGGAAACATTCAGGTTGGAAAAGACCTTTAAGATCATCAAGTCCAACTGTTAACCGAGGACTGATAAGTCCATCACTAAACCATGTCACTAAGCACCACATCTACACGTTTTCAAACACCTCCAGGGATGGTGATTCCACCACTATCATGGGCAGTCTGTTCCAATGCTTGACCACCCTTTCAGTGAAGAAATTTTTCCTAATATCCAATCTAAACCTCCCCTGGTACAACTTGAGACTGTTCCCTCTAGTCCTGTTGCTTGTTATCTGGAAGAGAGTGACCCCCACCTGCCTGCAACCTCCTGTCAGGCAGGTGCAGAGAGCAATAAGGTCCCCCCTGAGCCTCCTCCTGTCCAGGCTAAACAGCTCCAGTTCCCTCAGCCGCTCCTCATCAGACTTGTGCTCCAGACCCTTCCCCGGCTCTGTTGCCCGTCTCTGGACACGCTCCAGCACCTCTGTGTCCCTCTGGAAGTGAGGGGCCCAACACTGAACACTGTGTTCCAGGTGCGGCCTCACCAGTGCCGAACACAGGGGGACAATCACTGCCCTCATCCTGCTGGCCACACTGCTTCAGATACAGGCCAGGATGCTGTTGGCCTTCTTGGCCACCTGGGCACGGTGCTGGCTCATGTTCAGCCGCCACCAGCCAGCACCCCCAGGCCCTTTTCTGCCCGGCAGCTTTCCAGCCACTCTGCCCCAGGCCTGCAGTGCTGCGTGGGGTTGGTGTGACCCAGGTGCAGGACCTGGCACTTCTCCTGGTTGAACCTCATACAACTGGCCTCGACCCATCAGCCCAGCCTGTCCAGATCCCTCTGCAGAGCCTTGTGCCCTCTGGCAGATCAACACTCGCCCCTGAAGCTTGGTGTTGTCTGCAAACTTGCTCAGGGTGCACTCAATCCCCTCATTCAGAATGCTGATAGAGACGTTAAACAGAACTGGCCCCAGCACTGAGCCCTGGGGAACATCACTTTGTGACCAGTCACCAGCTGGATGTAACTCCATCCCCCACCACTCTTTGAGCTCAGCTGTCCAGCCAGCTTGTTACCCAGAGCAGAGCACACCCATCCAAGCCATGAGCAGACAGTTTCTCCAGGAGATGCTGTTGGAGACGGTGTCAAAGGCTTTACTAAGATCTAGGTAGACAACAGTCACAGCCTTTCTCTCATCCACTAGGTGGGTCACCTTGTCATAAAAGGAGATCAGGTTTGTCAAACAGGACCTGCCTTTCATAAACCCACGCTGGCTGGGCCTGATCCCCCGGCTGTCCTGCACGTGCAGCATGATGGCGCTCAGGACGAGCTGCTCCATAACCTTCCCTGGTGCTGAGGCCAGACTGACAGACCTGTAGGTCCCCAGACCATCCTTCCCACCCTTCTTGTAGATGAGTGTCACACTGGCTAACTTCCA
Source organism: Ibycter americanus (assembly GCA_035590275.1). NCBI lineage: Eukaryota > Metazoa > Chordata > Aves > Falconiformes > Falconidae > Ibycter > Ibycter americanus. The sequence goes on along the minus strand of JAVJGI010000065.1, from coordinate 21,147,106 downwards.
GTCTTCTGGAACCTCCCCAGTTAGCCAGGACAAATGATGGACAGTGGCTTGGTGAGCTTCTCTGTCAGCTCCCTCAGTACCCTTGGGTGGATCCCCTCCAGACCCATAGCCTTTTGCATGTCTAAGTGGAGCAGCAGGTCAGTAACCACCTCCTCCTGGACCCTGTCTTCCAGCTCAGGGGGCTGAGTACCCAGAGGGAAGGTGGTCTTGATATTAAAGACTGAGGCAAAGAAAGCATTAAGTACCTCAGCCTTTTCCTCATCCTTTGTGGCAATGTTCCCACCGTATCCAATAAAGGATGAAGATTATCCTTGGCCCTCCTTTTGTTTCTGATGTATTTGTAAAAACAGTTTTTGTTATCTTTTACAGCAGCGGCAGCCTGAGTTCTAGCTGGGCTTTTGCCTCTCTAATCACTGAATATAGTCAATGAGTATAGGCTTCTCTCCCCTGATTCCAACATCAAGACCATCAAGGTGTGTTCTTTAGTCACAAAGATGTAAAAATGAAGTAATTATCAGAAAAGTGTTTAATAAACCAATGTTATCTTTCCCAAAGTACTTTGGAGCATAATAGAAAAACTTTCACAAGCATTGTGGCTTGCTCTGAAAGGGTAATACAGCCACAGCCCTTAAGCTAAGCATGCTTTAGGTTGCAGAGTGAAAGGACATTGCAGAGCTGAGTTAACCATCAGAAGAAACTGAGTAAAAGAGCCTGGCCCTTCCTTTCTGAAAAATATTTAAAAATTCAGTATTTTTTCTCCCCAGGTGAGAGCACCTCTCTGGGCATGGCACAAGTTGACCCAACTGAAATAAAACAGTTGTGTAAGTACCGTGGGTTTGTTACAGAAAGTTGGCGAGGCCCACACCCAAAATCAGATCCAGGCTTTGGAGAAATACATAAGTACATTGAATGACCTTTGTTGGTTGGAAAAATATCTCCGAACTAGTGAATTAATGCTGTGGACCGGAAGATTATTCACTGAAAAGCTAAGGGCATTTTGCGCTGGTGTATAACTACCGGATTTAATCTCTTGCCTGTACTGCTATTGCTCTCCCAGCCCACCTCTTACAGCTGCCGGGATTCGGCTTTTTCTCTGCTTTACAGTCTAACGGAGTTAGAAGCATATCCAACAGCACTTCAGGAGCCACTTCTGGCACTTGATAAACAGCTCTGGATGCAGCATTGTTAGTGTGTCTGGAGACACGTGCTCCTGAGGCAACGTCTGTTCCTGGGTGTGCTTCTCTCTGCCTGGATGTCCAGGCTGCATTCATCTGGTGTCGGAGGCAACGGCTGTTTAATAACAGGATGTATCACGAGGGAGCAGATGAGGGGAGGAAACACGATTTACTGAATAATAATGCCAAAATTCAATGCACCAGAGCATTTTGATTTAGCCGTTCCAGGGACTGGCAGCCCACAAAGCAGTACTTCACCTGCTACAAGAACGTTGCAAATCTGAATAAGGACAGGGAGAAAGTGCACAGATAATATCCTGGGACATGGAGCAGACAGGTATTTAAACCCATAGCCAACTGCTTCGCAAAACAGTCCCTCTCCTGCCACCACAGACCCTTCCCTCACTGTTATTTATCTGAAAAAGGAGACAGTAAAAATAACTGAGAAGAAGAAAGAAGTGTGCTAGGTCTTTGTTTCATTGACGGGAGCCAGAACCAGCAGAAGCAATCTCATATTGATCCCAGGTGGATGGGAAACAGATGCGGAGATCTGAAAGTTCAGCAGTTCTAAGTATGGACAAGGAAACAGTTTTCTCAAGGAAAATGTTGCAAATCACTGTAATAGAAGTTCTTTCTATCTAAAAGATTAATTTGGTCACCCTGAAGCAGGGTGGTTGCATCCAGTTGCTACCCAAAGCAACCTGAACCCACTATAGCCATGTGGTCCCGTAGCTCCAAAAAATGGTCAAAAGAGCCTAGGAAGGCAGCACAGACAAATACTTAAGACCTAACTGCTCCTGAGAAAACCTTTGCAATTATTGCAGCTCAACATCAAACTATACTGACTACAAGCAATTATTTTTAAGACATTTCTATTCTTCACTTCTACCTCCTGAGGACAGAAACACTGTCATCCTTTTTACAACTCTAAAAGGAGACTTGAGCAATTAACTGTTTGTTTTAGCACTCAGTTCAGAGTGAGTGAAGATTTCAGGTATAAACTGAAGGACCATCCATGGACGCAATGAAAAGCACAGTCATGAAGATCATTACACAATTCACTTTGGTGACCCTGCCCTTTGTCCCAGTTTGAACTTTCAAAAACGTTTCAACTCTGAAACAAAGCGCACATCTACAACAAGTGTTTCCTCTTCCCCATTCCATTCTACTCTGCCTTTTGAAGGTCCCCTCTGTCCGGATTTTATCTCCAGTGCTGTACATCACATGTGTGTCATTAGTGTTTCCACAGAGGTCAATATTTCACCAGCTCTTAAGGACACACACTTCGACGCAATCCAGTAGGAGCCCAGTTACATACACGTACAGAAGTCAAAATGAACAGGAAAATCTCTTTGGTCCATCTGAAGATACAAATTATACACAGACCCCTACATTTCCATAGCAGAGCATCTACACTACTTTTTCGAGCATTGTGTGTGCATATATATACACACACATATAAACCCCACACATATATGATATGTATAAATGTAAATACACACATATCATGCATGTTGATATATGAAGTATATGCATATTAATGATTCCCCTGGTTCTCTGATTTTTCAATGTTATCAGTCTCATTTCTGATAACAACAGTTAGAAGCTGTGAAAATGGGTGGTTTTGAATATAGGACATTTACACCTTCCCAAATGCTGGTCTGTATAAAATATATGTGTGAATTTACAGCTGTTTGCCCCATAATAATTATACCTCTAATTCTGTATTTGAAGATCTTGAATTCCAATAAGGACTCATTATGAAAGAAAAAGGCAAGAGTTTCTCCTTCCTCCTTCTTTGTTACAGGAGTCCCAACAGGCACATCATAATTTCTATCAAGAACCCTACGGGCATGGGGTTGACTTGTCTGTTTCCTTACAAAATTCTGTTAGAGGCAGTTTGATTATAGATAAATTTACATATGGAAGGGAAGAGACACAGAAGAAAATGCTGGAACCTGACTGCCCTCTGCAAATGTCCATTGATTCATTCAGTTAGTTTCGTGGCTCTAGGATGTTCTGACTTCAGTGTACCACTGCAACCTAATAAAAAATTAGGTTACTGGTATTTATTTATTTATTGCTGGAGACAGAAAGACACCAACAACAGTGCAAGGAGAGGAAATTGTCTCTTGGTAAAGATTAAAGCTGTGATTTGGGATATTGTTCGAGGACATGGTCTAATTAAAAAAAATAAATTCAATTAAAGAACTACAAAAAGATCCATGTGTCTAGTCATCAGTCATACATTATTAAAATGGTTCAAGATACTGTTTGTTATTCTATCATCCCCAGGAACTTTAAAAAGAACAATACCCAAAAAACAGTCCTAAAATGAAGCAGTGGTCAAAAGTTTTGAAATTTAGTATTAGCAGAATGTTTTCTTAACATTGCTTTTTCACAACAGAACACTTTAAAATACTGTTGCAGCTCATGCAGAGAGAGACAAAAATAAATAAACCTTGGGCATCCAGTTTTACATAATTGCTAAGTAAAACAACTCAAAGGTCCTGCTCTGCAGCAAAAATGTTGCGTTTGTTGGCTCTGATTCTGCAACATCTCATGTCAGAACTAGATTTTAGGAGATTTCTTCTTAGTGTATCAGAAAGCTCATGAGGAATTCCTGAGAGACATCCCACTTCTCCAGTACTCCAGGCAAACATTTGACTGTGTTGGTATGGGGGAAGAAAATGTCAGGCAAACAAGTTCTAGCATAAAGTCTAATTTTATCTGTGTACAATTTCATGCAGTACTGGTTTCAGTCTGTCGCTCCTTAAGTATTCTGCATGTAACCCAGTAAACAGCGTACATGAAAATCCTCTTCTCTCAATCCATAAAGAACATGAAAGGTTATAGTCTCGATATACAGATGCTCCACTGCTTAGATCAATCTGTAGATTGGTAGCTCTCCCAATTCCCAGCATGCAAGTCAAGTACCCCCCCACACCCTACTACAAAAGCGTTGTGGGAAAGATGATCCTACAGTGTCTGGCTGAAGCCAAAGGAGAAGAGATCTCTTCTATTCCATCTCTCTTGCACTTCACGACCAATTTGCAACCTCCATACTTCTGCATTTACATGGACAGGGAGTGTAAGAATTCATCAATGCTTGTTGCATTTTATATACTATGACACCGAGGTCTTCTGTCCTGTGGTCAAACCTTTAAGCATCAAAGCCTTTTCCTCTTTCTTCTGTCCAAGGACTGTTGTGACTTTGGTTTTGGATGCTACATCTGCCTGAAGAATTACACACACCCCCCCCATGGGCTGTCTCAGACACTGCTCTTTGCACCTTAAGTTCTCCACCAAACAAGAGTAAAAATACTATACAAATAAGCCTGATTGACAGAAAAGCCTACAGATAATGCATTGATCAGGAAGGAACAAACATATAACATATTAGAAAACACTTACTTTCCCATCATTTGCCAGACCACACTAATGGCAAACCTTAAAAATACCCAAACTTCAAATTTTGGACAAAATTATGCTTATGGGCTTTTTCTTTCCATGGAAAGCCAGTTTTATTTCCATTAAGTTCTATGTTCCATTTTTTTCTTTAGAAGCAATAAACAAATATTGTACCAGAGCCCAAAAGCAGAGGTAATTAAAAAGACAAAAATAATTGACAATTCAATAGTAAACCGCTAGCAATAGAGCTGAATTTTAAATTGGAGTCTAAAATTCCTCCAGCTTTTGCTAATCTTTGATGCTCAGGGGAACAAAGAAAGTTTTTGTTTTGGAAAAATTTTTTATTTTTACATGGCAATTCCACCCCCCTACACCCCCCACACTCTCCTTTCTTTTTTTTTTTTTTTTTTTTTTTTTTTTTTTTTTCGCTTGATTTCCTAAGGAAATAAAGTATCTTGTCAAACTGTTTGTCATTCCTCCCTTAACTACTTTTGAACACACTTGCCAATTTCAACCACATTTGAAAGAGGGAGATAAGTCCCAGGAACTGTGACATTTTACGTGTTTCACTGAACTGCCTGGGTACAGAAGTGAGATGTGAAGAACTGACTCCTTCCGCAGAGGGGCAGGGTGCCCCCAGCTGCTGCACGCCCTGGCTGGGAAGGAGGGCTGGCAAGTCAGCAGGAGCAGGGATCCAAGCAAGCCACAGGCACACAGAGGTGGGTAAAGGTAGCTGCTGCTCTTCTGGTAGGAGAGGCAACAAGTACAAATGCACACATAACCTGACTGCTCTGGCTCTGCTGCTTATGAAATTCCCAGTTAATTTTTCTGATCCCAAATTTCGTCCCCTCTTTTTTTTACCTTGCAGGTGATTTTCTGTCACAGATTCAAGATACCAGAAGTTTTCATTAAGTCAAGGAAGAAAACAGCCATTTATGAAATGCCATGTCATATGGAGAAGAATTATTAGGATTATTACTGGGTTGTTGTTGTTATATTAGTAATAGTAGTACTAGTACTAGTAGTATTATTGTTATTATTGGTGTTGGTGTTATTATTATTATTTAAAAGTCTCCTGTTCATATCCAGCTAAGACATGATTATTTAAAACAAAACAAAACAAAGTTTTGAGCAAAACTTTGCAAGTCTCTGTTTCTGTTGGCTAAACTCCCTTCTGCTTCATCACAAGGTAGACTAGACTAGCAAATTTGTAAAATCCATGGAAGGAGAGGCTAGAGTCAGACAGAGAAGGGATAGGGAGACAAAATAACCATGCTGTAGGTTGTAAAAACCATACTTTCTCATATAGAAAATGACGGGTATATTGGGGAGAAAAGAAGGATTAATTTCTTTAGCTGTAAAGATCCTCACAGTCTATTACCATCAGCTTGTGGAAGCCAGTAGCCATCATGGCAGATGTCTTTTCTTTTCCAGTACTTCCAGAAATTAAACTGTCAGTCTTCATTTCAGCTTGTGGTTTCATCATGATATGATGCTGTGCTTAAGAGGGTTTGAATGAAAAACAAGTCCCTTGGCTTCGCTGTCTCCCATATTGGGTAGGAATCTCCTGATGAAATCCAGGATATTGCGTTCAGGACATCAAGGCAAATGAGGGCTGGCAAGCACGAGGTCATATTGTATTTTTGACAATTAAATACTCCTATTGGAAAACCTGGAGGATATCCAGAGCCCAAAGCTCTATTTTATCATTTGGGCTGGGGAACAAGTACTTTAAACAATTTGAAAATCAGACCCCCTCAGTCAAGTAGAGACAGCATCACAGGGACAAACTCCCAGCACCGCTGTACATAGTTTGGCAGTTACACCCAAGATAAATCCCTTTTCTCTGCCTTTTGAGAAAGGCAACAGAAAATGACTATTTAGAGTGTCATTACAGTACAGACTTGCTTCTCTTAGTCTTTCCATAAATTTTGTTGCACTGATTTAACACCACAGTTGCGCAAACTGCAAGTGACTCTTTGTTTCCCCAGGGAGTGTAACCTTGCAGGGGCAAGAGGAGGACAGGAGCCAGTATCTGGATGTGGAGCTCGTAATTCAGGTGTCAGTGTGTACAGCTGGAGCAAGGAATGACTTTCCTCCCAACACTTCCTGATTAGTGGTGACTCAGTAAAATCCTCACCAGGCCAAAGGTGGGAAGTGAAAGGGTTTCCTGTATTTAACTCTGAGAGAAACCTGGCAGAGACCTTCACCACACTTAAAAAAAGTTATTGCCCTTCAGCCAGCAACAGCAATGCACATTTCAGTCTTTCCCAGAAAACCAGCCAAACTTTTAAGTCCCAGCTTCAGATCTCGTGGAGATCAGTGGGAATGGCCAGACCTTCTGACTTTCTAATCTCCTAAAGAAACTCATCCCACCTCACCCTGAGTTTTGTTGTGCCTCTCATTGCAAGTTGCTTAGAGATGCTTTAAAGGCCGGTGTCATACATTGAGGCCTCTGAGGATTAAGGGCTATATAGGCTGGAAAATATTTCTTCCCAGAAATGGCCCCATGCTCTGAAGCATAAGGATTGATAACCCCTATAAATTTTCTCTTCGCCAGTGCAATTGCTGATGTTATTCATATTCATGTAAGTGCCTAATCCTTTCCTGAATTATTTGCCTTATATCAACTTGAGTTCACAAAATAACTTTATAGGTAGCTGCCATTTTCTCCTCTAAACTTTCCAGAATGTTCTTGCCAGTGGACTTTTAGCAAAATACTGATTTAAGGCTTGCACTTTGAAAACCACAGGCTCACTTTTTATGGAGAAAATACACCAGACAGGTTTGATGGCTTGCATTTCAGTAACAACAAAAACTCATTGGCCAGAGACAAAAATGACCCTGATTGCAGAGAAAAAAAATCCCAAAGCATAAGAAACTGTCTTCTAAGGAGATTAAAAAAATGCACTGGAGAAAGCTGCTGGGGCTTTGAACTCCTCCTGGACAAACCCCTCCCTGTCCTGAAAACTCCTCATCCATTGGTTGAAGTAGATGGGAATATGCTGCTTTGCCTTTAAGAGCTGCAATAGATTTTTCTGCACTTCTAGAATGAGGAAAGAAGAGATTTAAACTCTTGGAAATCACACTTAATTCTTCAGAACCTAAAAGAGGAAGGAGCGTATCCCACGTCATGCCATGTCTTGTTGCCTGTCCCATTGGACACCACTCACAGGCTCATCACTTTGTGCTTCAACACCCAACAACCTTAAGCCTGCCCTTACAACTGTTTATACAATTACTGCACAGCTCTGCATAATTAGCAGAGCCTCTCATATGCTCCAACACAACAGACAGCTGCATTTTGTCATATTGACTGTTACAGCGATGTTTACCAGCACTAAATTTATTTGAGGAAGAAGAAAACAAATGGAAAGAGTTAACAGAATGTAGGTTACCACGAAATGAGGAAATTGCTAATTCAGCATTTCAGGTATGTCTAGTGGCTGCTAGTGCAAGGGCTTTCAAGGAGTGCAGCATAGGCAATGATTAGCTTACCATGTCTCCATTGCAGGACTGTCCAAATCTGGTCAGGCACTATTGCCAGACATAATGTTCCGTGGTTTTTTGTGTTTTTTTTTTTTTAAAATGAGATAGTTACAATATATTTTTCTTCTAAAAGAGACTTTTAGAAATGGGTTTTAGGAACACCTAGGTTAGATCAGCATAGATATTAATCCTGGCCTCAAGTACTTCAAGAAGATCAGGGGTTGGGCTCATTTTGACTGCATTTGGCATCTTAAAAAAATAGCTTTATTGTGAATGAATCTGGCCAACCCAGAAGATCTATTTTCCTTCTGCTTTGGACTGTGATTCGTTATCTGGCATGCTGGAGGTTCATTTGCACAGAGAGAAAAATAAAATCACCAGTGATATGAGACTGGTACTGTCTTCAGTGTATACCTTTCTATTTTAAAAAACATGTACCCAGGCTCTGTTTTTCCTGAGCAGTGTAGCAATAAACCAAAGCAAGTAGTGTCCTTGGTCAAAAATCACTGCCAGAAATCAGAAAGCCTGTCAGTTTATGGATTTTATCCCTCGCAAATTTCCTCTTATTATCCCCTTGCTAGTCCTCTTCTTAGCTCTCTTGTTTTCAGAAGCCCTATAGCCTGCAGACCTGAAATAACTTCTCCACTTTTTCTGCAGGAAGCACACCTCGCTCCGATTAATGTATTCTGACTTACCTACAGCCCAATGCTATGGACGGTGGTTTCAGGGTCTGAAGCTCCTTCATTACCTCAAGCAGTTTAACTGGCTTTTCCACTGAACTTAATCCCCTATAGCATCCAGGAGTCTGTGACTGACCAGCTCAAACACCACTGGTGTCCTTTAGCATTACAACATCTACTAAAATGACATTTTGAAGTGCAGGAGAGAAGAGTGGATCTGTTTTCCTGCTCATTAGAAAAAGTCTAGAAAGGACATTCCTGTGCTGTCCATTTTTCATCCTTTACGTAAGTCCATGAGGATGTTTGCCAGCACTGATGGATTGATCAGCTTCTAGAACTGACATTCTTCCTTGTATCCAATTAAATTTGCACATGCACTGACTTCTTACACCTGCCCTCTTCCTCAGACTTTCTTCCCTTCTCTACGGGTGGGTCAGAGAGAGTGAGGTTAAGATTATACAGAAGAAGGAAATTAATTCGAAGAAAGGACTGAAGCTGAGGTAGTGGAAAAATCTCTTTGTAAGGATATGACTGTTCTTTCTGCAGATATTGACAGAATCCTAGAAAGTGATAAACTGGCAATGAAAAACAACTTCTGTCTGAACTACTAACCACAGACAGAAAGAACAATTAGAGAATTTACACTAACACAGTCACTAACTCAATCAGTACTTTTACACAGCTCTCTGTGCTTGTTCTTGAAATCACAGCCAAAAAAAATATTTCTATGCTGCAATTAAACATGTGAAATCATTTGTATTTTTCCTCACCAAGTGCCATGATGAAAGAGGGGAAATGAAATGTAACTTTATGATTTAATCAGTCAAAGCTGACAACCAACAATAAAAAGCGTTAATCTAAATTAGCAGCATAAGAAAAAAAATGACACAACACTGTCTCCAGGATTGGATGGAATTGGTACCTATCACTAAAGGCCACCTGATGAATTCTGAGTCACTGTTAATTTGCAGGGATCATGATCGCAATTTACGATTGCACATGATACTTCCTGCTTTTCAGAGCAAATTGTCCAAGTATGTGTCACCAATCGTAACATGTTTTTAGAAGATGAGGATGTCAACTGAAAGCATCAAATTTTATCATGGAACAAGTAGTTAGCTCTTCAAAAAAAAATGAGCTGTTTTTCCATTCCCCTTCCAAAACCCCTGGTGTTTTTTAATGTGCTGTCTCTCTCCCCACTGTCCTGCTGGACAACTTTCCAAACCAGTCTTGCTCCCTTCCCAGAGCTTCTACATGCCAGAGAGTGATCAAGCATCTCATGCTCCTCCATGGCCATACACCTGGTCTGGTTTAGGCTTTTGCTTCCCATAGGCAAAAGCAGTGGACAGACCACTTCTTTCTAAACTCTCCGACTTCAAAGGATTCTCCAAGAGCTCCTACAGCTGCAAGCACCTTAGAGCCATTCCCAGAGGCATCCTATGCAGTTTATCAATGCAGCATTCTATGTTTGGTGAACCCAGTGGGTGTGGGCTGCCTGCCTGACAAGCTGGAAAACCCTCCTTGCAATCCAAAAAATACAGGACAAATCCAGCAGCACCTTCTGGTCTAATCCTTCCTTCTTCTGCACAAGTGGCACAGATAGCCCTCCCTCTTCAACAATGTCCTACCCATGCTCCTGCATGAGTCGTTTGCAATGACCCATTCAGACAGGAATTACTCTTTGAAACGCAAATGTAATCATTAACGTGCTCAGCCCTGATGAACCACAACAAATGTTTCCACAAATGTTCGTTTGTTTGTTTCTCCACAAGACAATGTACAGTGAAAATCTCTTGCAATTCAAGTGCTTTGACTAGAAGGTTAAAGAACTGTTGTTTTTCAATTTGATGCCTGCCTGAAGCATCTGATTCCAAAGAGTATTTAGAATCTAAAAAACCCCACCAACAAACAAAAAACCAGAAGAAAAACCCCAAAACCAAGAAGAAAGAAAACCAAAGAAAAGAAAACCATATATATTTTTACTGGATAGGCAGAGACCTGAAGTTTTTTCTCATTCTGGATGTAAACCCCAGCATCTTCCTTAAGTTAAGGGATTCATTCTCTAGCCACTGCAATTTGGTGATTAATGGCAGAGACTGGAGAGGCCACCTTTAGCTCTCCATAGTATAGGGTATTTAGGCTCCTAACACCTGCTTAAGAGCATTGAAACTTCCTGTGACTCGAGTAGAAATTAGTTGCTCTAGAAGATGTGTGTAAAAAAATTTGTAAGACTCAGCACAGTCTGTACAATGTGAGAGACCTTCTCTCTTTACAACCAATGAAACCTGCTTAGTATCACCCTTGGAGTTTGGGAAATGCTTTGCTGCATCCTGAGTGGATACCTCTCTTGGTGGATGAATTGATGGATCACACCTGACTGACTGCACTTAGAAGAACAACACTGACTTTATGAGAATCTAGGCACTGGGTGCAGTTATAAATGCTTCGTTAAGTTGGCGCAATGAAAATCCTCTTGAGTTTCAAACTCTGTTTATAAACCCTGGAGAGAAACAGGTACTTCCAGGTTATGATTTATTTAATTTTAAAATATTCCTTCAGAGTAGGATGTATAAAATATATTCTCAAAATACCCCTTCTGTCCATGGATTCCAGAGAGAGGAGAGGACGTCCAGCTTAAGAAGCAAATCTCTACATGTGGGTGTTTAGATGAATGTCATTTTGAGTCAAAGGATCGTCACAAAGGCCATGATGGTGAAATCCTCAACGGGTTATTCAGTTCCAGATTAGAGGTCAAATTTGGTCCCAAGCAGAGTCATTTCAGCTGTTCTGTGCTGTCTTTCCTGGACTCCTGCTGCTGCTGCAGGATGGTGCAGATCTGGATGTATACCAGCTGCTAGTGGGTGTCTTGAATACCCTAACATCTCAAATGCCTTTACTTCCAACAGAACTGGGTTGACACATGAACCAAGAACTTATATTTCCATCAAAGTTGATGGGGCTTTAGCCTATAACATCTGTTGAGTATGGAAAGGTGCCAGCTCCCTCTGAAGTTTATACCTATATTCAGTGAACTGAACAGCTCTCTTGACTCCACTTCTGTAGTGACTACATCTCCACTGACTGAGAGGAATCCAGTGAACACCTAGACACGCAGACACGTAGATGGATGTGTCTTAATATGGAACTGAATCCTACCCCAGAAGCATATTTTCAGAGACCTTACAATGGGCATTATGCCTGGGAAATCCAACTGTTCTAACAGATGCTGTAAAAAATAGGGGCAAAACCTCTGCAGACTTCTAGGGAGAAATTCCTCTGCTGCCGACTGTTTGGAACATCTGTGATTTTTGTAATTATTGCCTGTTTTTCCTGCTCAGATGTGCCCATGCCCAGATAAACCAGTTGTTTCCAAAATGATAAACAGATGAATAAAAAGCTGAGAAGATACTTGCTGTTAATTATTTGCGTTTAGGGAGGGGTATAATTAGTTTTACAATTGCTAAAGCAGTGACAGTAAGCAGTTGCTATCTCCAGTCCATCCATAAACAAGCTTCTATGTTAGTCAGTAATTAGAAGAGACCACATGTGCCACAGATTACCGTAGCTGTATAATGAGACTGGTTTTTCTTTTGCTTTTTGCTTTTGGTTTTTGGTTTTTTTCAGTGCTTTGTGATTTCTTGTTCATCCATTCTAGCTGGCACCCCTGCGTTCAGAACTTCCTTTATTGGAAAGAAGAGGTTCACATTGATCATAGCATTTGAAAGAGAACATTTGGGATGACAGCTAAGGAAATTATAAAGGTTCTTAAATTAGAATGCAGCTCATTCCCAATAGAAAAGAAAAAGTCAACACAATGCCAGTTCTAGCAAGGTGACATTCTTCCAAACATCATTAGCCGCAAAAGCATGGATTTCAGTAAGAATTTGATAGACTTCTTTCTTAGGTTGCCAGTTTGAAAGACATTTGTCTTGGAAAGCAAAATACAGACACTAATCCCCTATCCAGGAGAAAGAGTCTGATCTTCTGGAAGAAGTGCTAGTAGTAGGCACTTCGGTTTCTAACAGTCTTCCAAAGGCAAGGAGGTGCTGGCAGAGGTGACAGTGATGTTAACATGAACTCACAGTGAACAGCTGCTACTCAAAATACAGAGGATGACACTGCTAGTATTGTCAAAACACAGAACAAGTCCATAACTGCAGAAAGTGAAGGGTCCTCACTTGCAATGCTTTTAATTCTGAAGAGCTCATAAAAAATACCTTCCTATCCTGAGCACAGACAACTTTTTAAGTGGCACAGAATTAACAAACCCTAATGGCAAGTTCCCACTGTACCAAAACAGGCCATTTCAATCTCTCCTCTAGCGATGGTTACAAGTTGGTGCCAGTAGTGCTTAAGCAGTTTTTCATACCCCTTCTCCATGCCTGTCTGCTTGCTCTTACCCCTGCTGTGCACCATCCACGATGCCAGCACGAGAATTTGTAAGGCCAGGAGGAAAACCAGAATGGAAAACTGGTTCAACCGAAAACCAACCAGATAGGCAGTGGCCCCAAGGGACAGAGCATGGAAGTTACTTGTGTCACCAAAGAAAGCCAAGTATATGTGTTACCAAAGTATAAATGCATTTTGAAGTACCACTCTCATTCCCAGTAACCAATACTTGTGCTGATGCAGAACTTGGTTAACAAACGTTGCCACCTTCAGTCTCAGTCTGTCTATATACCTCCATTTCCCAAAACCATATATACTGTGATACCTGCCTTTTGTTTCATGAACTAGTGAGTATGCCAGGATGCCAGATAACACCACCTGGGCTGCAGATTTAGGTGATTTCTCAGCCCTGTGTGAAGGGATTCTGAATGCAGTAGGGTGCCTGTCACTGCAAGACGCTTCTTGTACCTCATTGCTTGCCTCCCACCCCAGCCCACAGTGCTTCTTATTTTAAGATTATCCTCCGCAATCAGTGGGTTCTTATCTTCTTTTTAGACCTCCTCACAGTGAAGGTCTTCTGTTACGTCAGAAGTGTCATGCAGAGGCTCACTTCAGCACCAGCTAGCACCACTAAATCCACAAGGCACTCATAGGCACAGCGACAGCTAACAGCACAGCATTGCCATGCTCTAGAAACGTACTAGTACGCTTAACACACACACAGACACATACACAAATGCTTCCACGAATATATACAGACATTATATCATGTCATCTTTGTAATACCTACATAATAAAGGAGCAAGTACCGTGGAAATATTCAATTATAAATATGTCGGGTTTATAGATCCAAAAGTTTTATAGTTTGAAAACTTTCACCTCTGCTCATGCAGATATATTTTTTTAATAAGTTTTGGAAAACTAATCAGAAAACCATGAGAAATATATCTATTTGTTAATGCTCCATGGCCTGCTGTCAAATGACTGGTGCAGGGACAAGTTAATAGCCTATACATTCTGTTCCGGGAGATTACAGATTTTTCTTACAAGAGGATTAACACAAAGGCATGATTATCCTTTCAATTCCATTATTATGTATATCATAGCATAAGGTAGAGTTCATCAATGGGATTGCATATTTTTTGTGTTGTGTTTGGTGAACCTGTAGTTTACAAAGCAACTTGCTGAGAGAGAGGGACACAGGTTAAAAGGAAGGAAGCAAATATGCCGAAGCCACACAAACTGGAAGAGTTAGGAATGGATTGTGTGTTTCTCAGTTCTTAATTTAGTGTATTACCAAGTACAACATGCTGTTTCCCCTCTGTAAGCATCTTTATGACCGCTACTATGACAGTTCACAAATAAAACAGTCTGTTTTATAGATGCATGTATTGGTGCTCCCACCTTTTGCCTTGCACTTGTGGGTCAACTCATTATATAAGGGGCACCAGCTTTTATATTTCCCTAGTATGAGATGAAAGCAAGTTCTTTGGGGCTTGTTTTTTTCAATTTGCAAGAGCGTGTTGTCACATTCTGCATCCAGAACCCGAAGTTCACAGAACAATGAAAGATCATTTTTTTTATTGTGTAGGAAAATTATCCTTTTTACACCCTGCTGGCATATTTCTGTGAAGAGAAATGTATCCCCAGCTTCATATAAGTATAAATGAGGATATTAACTCCCTGCCTCATGAGCCAGTCCTGCACTGAGGTGGCAAAGCATGTCAATGCTCAATAAAATATCAGCATGGGGAAGAACAGACTCTGCCCTATAATAATAATCAGTATATGACTGAAACTGACACAAACTGGGAGATGACAGGCTTAGGAAAGAAAACTGATTGCAGTATACTGCTGCTAGGATAGATGACAGGTGTATCAACTTAACAGTACTGAGTTGGTGGGAGTGAAAAATATGCTGTTTCCCTCATCTTCCTGAGTGGAAGTGCTCTGGGTTGCAAATGGAAGATGTCTCTTATTTCCCCGGAGCCCCTCTGGGGATGGTGCTACTCCCTCAGGATGGATGCACGATTTCCAGTGGCATGGTGGTTATCTAGTGGGTTTATAGAGGGCAAAGGATGGTCGCAGCTTCCCTGCTCTCCTGATGAATCACTCCCTGTTTAAAGATGCATGACTAGAGACCAAGAATACTTGACAGCAACCTCCAGGTTGGAACTGATCAGGTGAATGATACTGCAAAGGGACATCTCTTTTCTCTGTGATGAAGTGTTTTTTCCCCTCAATTTTTTGTCCTCATTATTCTCGAAAGTGAAGGGGGCAAAAAGTAATAACAAGAAACAGTATCTCCATCTACTTAAGCAAATTCACTACACTCAAAAATCTGTCACAGTTACTACTGTCTTGGTTGCTGTGCTGTTCAAAGGACCTTTCATGTCTTTTACCACCCTCCAGCTTCACGCTCAGCACTTCTAACATCTCCAATATTTTATCTGATATTGAGTTTGTCATTTGCACCTACAATTTCCTTCATTTCCTCCTTGGCTCCACTCATTGCTCACTGTCTGCCAAGGTGAAAGTGGAAGACACACAGCCATCTTCCTTTCACTGTTTTCTGTACTGTTACTGTTCCTTGTGATTCCTGTCTCCTGTGTGAATAGGTTTATACCTTCTTCGGCTGGTTTTCTTACTGTGTTTTGCCTTTGTGCATGAAATCTCACCACTTTTTTGTTTTCATTTGCTAGTGTCCCATGTTGGGTCTTTTGGAAATATGTCCTTACCACTACTATCAAAGATATTTTCTAAGATATTTCAACACAATCAGGTCCCAGTTTCACCAGGAGAAAGGATATCTCCTTCAAGAACCCTAGCATAGGAAATAACCACCATCAATCCATAGCCCTTTCACAGAGCCACTTATCTGAAAACACTTTACAAAACAGGAATTACGATTCCCATTGACCAACAAAGACAAAAAGATACAAAATTTAATGGTAACTGCTGGAGTAAGACAGATTATCACAGGATGAAGTTTCCCTGTTATCTCAGTGCTCAAATGGCCAAAATATCTACACTGAAAAATAATGCAGAATTTAGTGCTTATCACCCCCATCTACATCAGACAGCTAAGAGAAAATTCCTCACTGATTTTTAATCCTTTTGTAAGGGAGCAGAAATGCTTGTGGCAGGTACTTGTCCACTTCATGGGAGGTATATTTTGGTCCAGATGCCATCCCTGTAGAATTACTGGGACACAAAGCGTTTGAAATCAGGAATCAGTGAGGCCCCATGGGTGGAGAAAGCACAGTCAGAATGGATGAGAAGCAAATCCTCCCACATTCAGTTATCTAAATTAAGTATGTGTAATCACAAACACTGAAAAGTGTTATGTTATTCAAAATAGCCCAAATATAGGATGTCACTGTTCCCAAGTAAGGATCTTCAGATAGATCCTTAGAGATCCTATAGAGAATTGTGGCCTCCTATAGCAACCACAATAAAGCAGGTCCAGCCCAGAATCACACCAGTTAATGAACTTTTTTTTCTTTTTTTCTTTTCTTTAAAATCTCTGGGAAGTCTCCTTTGGGGGCAGAAGTAAGGAACAAGGCTTTTATCTGAAAGGACTGTCTTCCACTTTTAGATTTCCCTCTGTCAAAACCAGGGCTCAAACAGTGCATGAAAGAGCAAAAAATCCTAGGTCAACATTTCTCTCTGATCTTGTTTCTCCTGCAGACTATAGCCAAATTGGGCTACTCACATTCAGATCTCCCTTTGTGAGCAAACACTAATCTCATAAATTAAAAGGCAACTCAGAGCACGTGGTGCCCACGAGACAGAAGCCCACCATATACTACTTATTGGAAGAAAGAAAGAATCATTACTAATTTGTAGGACTCAGCTAGGGAAAAGCAGATATATCTCAGTTAGCAGAGGTGGGTGCCTGATTATTAAAAATACATTAAGATCAATAAATGGATAACTGCAATGTCTATTAAAACATTTCCACCTAATATATCTAAGCCATACATAGCTGTATAATTGAAATATATTTTCTGTCTATACTACTATGAGATAAAGAATTTCAATGAAAATATAAAGCACAGAATTATATTTCTCACTGTTAATTACCCAGTAAATAGGATTATTATTTTCTTTTTAAGTGATTTTCGTGCCAGTATGCACTAGTAGATGACTTCTGATTTACAGCTGGAGGATGAAAAACTCTATCAATCTGCTGCCAGGCAAATAGGTGGAAAAAAGAAGGGCATGTTCCTCTCACTACCAGTGCTCTTCACTCTTGTTTGGAAAGGACCTGCTCTTTAGAACTACCAGCAAAATTTTATCTCCATAACTCTTCCCTTCCTTAGTCTCCTTATCCTTACCTTCCCATCCTTCCTTCCATGATCTTTTCCATTGTTTAGTCTCTGAGGCATTAACGTTGTGAGCATTTTCTTACTGTCCAGAAACTGGAGCACAGTATGATTTTAAGCATATCATGAAACAGATTTGTGATCAGTGCTGGTATAATCAGGAAAATAAAAACCTAAGGTTTTCTGAGCTGAAAATAGAATTCTACATGATTAAGCAGACAACATTTTGTAATATATATAGTGCATAGGGAAAAAGTGTAAAGGAAAATATTTCATAAACTAGCATTTTGGGATACTTTAAATATGAATCTAAATTTAACTCATGCTTTGAAATTGTCTCACACCCTTGTTTCTTACATACAAGCTTTAGACTCCAGCTCTGCTTCTAAGCTTTGTGGTAGGAACCTGCCTCTAAGCATGCTCAAGGTCTAAACCGAACAACAGAATAACTTCCAAGAAGTCAAACCTAACACGAAAAAGACACTGTTTTCTATTTTTGCGAGCACCACTTACTTTCAGAGGTGGATCTCTTATTTCTGAGGAGACTGGTTGGATACCCTGTGAAAAAGGACAAAGAAAAGGGTGCACAGCTTTAGGGAACTCTGATATGATCAATGCCTTAATTTCCTTATCTTTGCATTCAAGAAGGATGGTAAAATGCAGTGTGGATTACCAGAAGCTGTCAGCTTTTCACTGTGTCTCTTCAGAAAATAGAAAGATTAAGGTTGAGCAGGCTGCATTTAGATCGATCCTCAAAACACCACCAGAGGTGCCAGGACATGTGGGGCAAGACTCAGGATGGGTGTGTGTTACACAAAATTTAGCAACAAGAGACCTGAGGTGTGTGATTGCAGGGAATCCTTCCTGGCTCTGCTCTAACTGTCCTGGGTACCCTGCGGAAGCTCTGCAAAACTGATCCCTGGTGTTATGGACAAAAGCCACCTTAGATGAAAGTCAGCTTCTAGACCATGGTGCTCCCACACAGCCATCATATACTGCCTGCTGGGAGGGGAAATCATGTTTGTTTGTTTGACTTCAGTGGCCAAAGCAGAAGAAAAAAAAGCAAGAAAAAAGAAATCGATTTGGCTTTGGGAAGATTCTGATGAGTCAGAGATGCGCTTGCTGCAGAGACTCTGGGAGCAAGTCGAGAATACCCTGCCCTTGAAGAGTAATTGGCTAAAGCTCAGACTTTTAAAATATTTTGGCATTGCTGCGCTCCATATTGCAACACCCTATTCCCTGAGAAGCTTCACCCTCACTGAGATGATGTAAACCACATACATTTTGACTGCACAGGGCAGAAGCTCCTGAGTTACCATGCAGCAAACCCAGTACGTCCCCACAGAACAAAGCTCCTGGGCAGGGAGCCTGAATAAGCTGACTGTTGCAGGCTTGTTGGTATCTAAAACCTCACTTTTCTCCAGAAAAGAGATGGAAAAATATTCAAGACCACACCTAAGTGTCACCACTGTCTGATGGCTATTGAGTTACACTGATTCTCAGCTGGAGACAAATCCAATCCTAACGCTGGGGTCTAGTGAACAAGGTGACCTACCAACCTGCCACCCTGAAGTGACCTGAACATGCTCTGAAAGGGAGGAAAAAAACATTCACACACACAAAGACTATAGCCTCCCCGTGCCCCATCCCAAGGTATTACTCAGTGTTTGGGTTTTCTTGTTCATAAAGACCATGGCTTTTTACCTTTGGATAGAAGGAGAGATGGCATTAGCCCACGATGCAGTTGGCTGTGGTGAGCACTCTACTTATGCTCAGAGCATGCTGTTAATGCAGCAAGTCCTGCACTTTCAATTAAATCTCATCAACAGCAAGTTAATACTATAGCTTTGGTCAATTAGCTGCAGAACTAAACGACTGTAACTTCCCCTGGAGCACAAGCCAGCGGAGCTCAGCAAGCTCAGGAGACGAGGGTTAAAGAATACCAGGATCTGTGACTTAAAACAGATATTGCTCAGCACTTAATAAATTTCATTCAGGAAATCTCAGTCCCGGGTAAAATCCCAAATCTGTACTCACAGGTGTCCTGTTCCTTTTGGAGAGAACCACCAACTCTCAGAATCCCTAAAATTCAGACAAAAACTGTCACAGCCTGAACATGGATTATAACAACATTTTTTTTTTTCTGCCCTGGAGAGAAATAGCCTTTTATTCTAACACGTAATTTTGTTCTTTTTTTTTTTTTTTTCTCCTCCAAGAGAAAAACAAGCAGAGAGAAACCTAAAGGTCTAGCAATTTATATTGTGGGGATCATAAAAAACGGAACATGTTTTCAGGCTTTGTGGTCATAAACTGGGTTTGGGAAAAGAGATATGTTTGTTTCTTCTTCAATTTTTTAAGGGAAATTAGTTTTCCTCTCACTGCAAAACACTGCCTTTAACATACAGGGGATTTTTTTATCAATTTTGAAATTTCAGCTTTCTGGTAAACCAGAACTTTTACCACTTTACGAGCTGCAACTGCATCATTGCTGTCATTTACTTCTATGTCCAGGGTCACCATTCTTCTCCTTGGTAAATAAGAGCATGCAGGAGTCCTATTAGTGAAGCTGAATTTATGAGCAGGTTTGAGTGACAGATGCTTGCATGTCATGAATATGAGAGCAATGAGTTTCTAAATATGACTTATGGATTTATACTCTATAAGAAATATACAGCCACTAGAGACCTCCTGAAGTAGAGAAATATGTAATGTAAAGTTAGAAATAGGAGTGCATTTCACAGAAACATACATGAAAATCTCAGCCACACCAGTTCTTTGATACTGCACGCAATCACGTGATAAAAATATCAGGATCTATTTTAAAGCTATTTAGGCTTTTCCCTCTTCTAGATTCTGCAAGACTACTGCAGAAATCTGAGCATAGAAATTTTATATCTATCTCTTTTTGAGAGAATATTTACTTTTAACTGAAATAGCCTGTCTTCCTCCATAACGTTCACCTATTGAGATATAAACTGAGAGCAATGCACTTCAGGCATTGGTCTACCAGGCTAAACCAGACATGTTGCTTTTAATGTCCCTCTAAAAGATGGGTGGTACTCAGGAAGGGAGGGCAGCACATGGAAAAGGATGCTAAAAGGAACAGGCTGGGACAGGGTGGGAGGTGAAGAATTACAAGGCGGGATAATGAGAAGGAGAGGTTTCAAACAAACCCCTAGTCAACCTAGGGCAGAGAAACACTCTTAGTGTCCTTGTGTCTCTTCCATGGCTGCTCATGTTTCTTCTAGGGAGGTATTTGGCCAACTCCACCTTTCGGTTCTGCATTTAAGCTATGAAGTCGTGATGAGAGCAGTGGTCACCCCTAGAGCCTGGAAAGGTCAGCTTCCAACAGACAAACATCTGGGACTGACAGCTTTGGGGAATAAAGTAGATTTTGAAGACACTATGTTTCATTTCCAGCTGTGGCTCAGTTCAGTGCCCAACAGTATAAAAAACAGGGTAAGAAAAGATGCTTGAGCTTATTACCCTGGTTGTTGTCTCAGTGTTGAGGTATTTCTTCCTTTAAATTTACCATCTTCCTTTTGAATAAGCTGGTAAGCTCCCCCCCAACTTCTCCTCTTGGGAGACCATTCCAGAAATTAATGGAAGTCACTGCTAGATGGTTTTACTTAATATTCTGGCTCTATTTCTCTTGGCTCAATTTCATCCCCTGAAGTCAGTATGGAGAAAAAGATTCATAGATTTTTTTAAGGGCAGAAAGGACCCCAGCGACTGTCTAGTGTGACATGTGTAACACAAGGCATAGATCTTCACACTACTCATTTTGATTCCAAATCCATAAACCAGAGTGTTTTTTTCTTGTCTTTTCTTTTTCTTTTCTTTTTTTTTCTTCCTTTTTTTTTTTTTTAGGAAAAATAAATCCAATGCTGAATTTAAAACTTCCAATGATAGGAAATGTATTGCAGTCCTTAGCAAGTTGTTCCGGTTGTTAGTTTGCTCACTATTCAAATTTGCACTTCATTTTTAGTTGGAATTTGTCTTGTTTGAACTACCAGTCATTGTTTCACCTTTGTTTGTTACACTGCAGAGGCTTATCAAATTTATTCCTTCTGCCCTTTCCCTCCCCCCTGCAGATATATTTAGACTGCAGTCAGGTCATCCTCTAAGTCTTCTTTGATAACTAAATAGAGCTGCTTGAGTCTTTCACAACAAGGCACGTTTCCCAAGCCTGTAAGCATTCATGTGGCTCTTCTCTGAATCCCTTCCAATTCATCAATATCCATCTGAAGTGTAGACACCAGAACCAGACACTATTCCAGCAGCAATCTCACCAGTGCCAAATGCAGCATTAATTTAATCTCACTACTCCTACTGAGTTCTCACATGCAAAGATACCACTAGCTTTTTGAAGCATGGTCAGTGAGCATGAAGACAGTGACCCCCATGACTTCTTTTCCGCCACTGCCTTTAGAAATATTCGATGCTATGTGCATATCCTATATTTTTATTTTTCAGACATATGAACTTAGATTTGGCTCAGCTGCCAGGTCACTCAGCAATCTGTTCCCTTCCATGCTCCCCCAAGTCAGTGTTATTTGTAGACTTAATCCATAATTGCATTCTAATTTTTATTTCCAAAGTGTTGATATACTTCCTGAATAGTGTCGGTCTGAGCTGATTCCTGTGGGAAACACAGACATTTGACAAAAATTCTTTTTTTATAATTAGATTTGGAGATCCATTATTTAACGTGGTTTCAATGCATTCAATGTGTGCCCCATTGATTTTGTATCACTCTAGCTTACAAATGAATGCATCATGTGAGTATCACTCCAAATGTCTGAAAGAAGTCTATTATATCAACAATATCACATTTAGAAAACAGACATGAAATTTCATTTTGAAAAATATTGTAAATTCAGTTAAACAAGATCCTTTTTCATAAAAACATGTTGATTGGCATTTGTTATCTCCCCTTCATTAACTCTTTTATTACTAGTCGTGTTTCAGACGTGCCTTCATTTTGCCTGGGCTGACAAACTTGTAATTACCTAAATAATCCTGTTTTCTTTTTTCAAATACTGGCATTGTTGTGATCTTATTCACCTTCTCTGGGATACACTCTGACTTCCTAGAATCAATCAATATCAGTGGTCATTGACCGCTGTTTTTCTTTTTCTTAGCTGCAAGCTATCTGTATCTGCTGATTTAAAAAGTTCTGTTTGACACTATCCTAGATTTTTGTTCAGGTTGAAATTGGTTCTTCATTGTGATCATCATCTGATGCTATCGTTCATTGACTCTGAGACCTGGCACAGAAAACCTTACTAAACTTTATTCCAGTATTGTTGAGAAGTCCCAGTAATGTAACAATGCTATTATGTTTCTCATGTTTTTGACATACTTTAAAAAAAATATTAAAATGTTGATGCTTATATCTGCTGACTACAAATTTCTACGTGTGTCTTTTTGCTTCCATTTGTCACTTGTATATACATATATACACACACACACATTCAGATTTGGCTGTTTTCCTTTTCATTCTAAGCAGACTTGGGGGCTTTCTTAAGCAATGTAGTGTTTTCCTCCAAGTATGTTATTGTGACTTTTTGGCATTTAGTAAAATGTTCGTAAACAAGTCCCAATTATTTTTTACATTTTTCCATTTAAATGCTTTCTCCCTGCAAATGTAGCTCATAATTGTTTCTGTCTCTGAGAATCTGACCTTTTTGAAGCACAAGGTACAAATATAAATTGTTTTGAATTTATTCTGTTTGCATTGAAGACATGATCACACACACCTCAGTCATGGTTCCCAGATCAGTTTCTCTTTGACTGCGAATATAAAGCGTAATACAAAATTTCCTAGTGCTGAATGCAATATAACCACTGAGCACAACAAAGGATATTTTAGTACTATCAGTGTGAAACTTCGAACATGCTGGTCTCCCCAAAACAATTTCCACCCCATATCCCTTATGGAGGGATCTTTAAGGAAATGTTTACCTTGCTGTCTTGTGCTTTGGTGATTGGTAGTTGATAGCAGCAACAAATGTTCATCTTATTCTTTGAGTATTTTAATCTGATCTGTCAATGTGGAAGATCTTTCTCAAAGCTGTCAATGGCACAGATGATGGCATTCTTAAGAAAGTCAACTTTGCTAATTTGAGATTTCTAAACTGGTTATAAATAGTTATTTTCATAATTCCAGCATGTAAACACTTTTACTTGAATAATACACATCAAAACAAACTTGGATTGATAAATGAAAAATTAGATTTGTTTGTTACCAAAGTTCCCAGTAGTGGATAATGACACAGTCCAGTCTTTCTAATTCTCTTTGTGTTTAATTAATTTTTTACTTAATATCTTAATTTTGTGCCAAAAAATCTGCATCTTTGATCTTTTCCCTCTTTCCTATGTTGTTTCTTCAGCCTGTTCCTGATCAGCCTGGCCAGCATGATGACCTTTAGAAGATTGTTTCCCCTTTTACTGAGATAGAAGGAGATGATGCAAAATTGATGGCTGCTACCAAAAACATACAGTGCGAGTTTTCCAGAACTGGCTATCCAGCCAGCAATCTCTTTCCAAAGCTTTCTCCCTTCTGTTTTCTGTCTTCTGAAACTTAGAAAGAACACTCATCACCCTTTATTCTATGGTGCCAGTACTGCAAGATCACTTAAAATACATGGTATTGTGCAAATGAACCCCTCAAAAAGCCAATGCCCAGTGCTTGTCCATCGACTTTGAAGCCTAAGCAGTTCTGCTTCACTGATCAGCTCTGGGAACTTCATACTCCATCATGTGGAAGTCTTTCATATCTCATCTAGGATAAATTCGTTAAGAACTATTGATTTGGATTAAGATTTTTTGCAATTGAGCTTGCCAGTTTGCCGCAAAGCGGACTCGGTCAGAGATCAATGTGATCAGACAAAAGCCATTTTATTGTTCTAAAGAAGCCTTTTTATACATTTCTTAAGAATAGG
>JAVJGI010000065.1:21078562-21117847 GCA_035590275.1 Ibycter americanus | reverse complement strand
CATCACAGCCAAAACACAGCACAGCACCAACTACTAAGAAGAAAATTAACTCCATCCCAGCTGAAACCAGGACACTGGGATATCCACCAGACCTCTGGAACAATTGGTGAGCCCTGAAGGGTCCACACCATTTTTTTTACAGAAGACTCCACTGGTGAAAGGGATGAATGGTCCCTCAGGGACTCTTTATGTAATTTTATTTATTTTTCTCAACATAAAAATTGGAGCCAGTGCAGATCCCCTCCAGATGCATGTAAAAGAATGATAAAACATCAATTAACAAGACACAAAATTGACTAAGAACCAGCTCAAATAAATTCCCTCACACCTGCAAAATTAAATTCCACCTTCTCAAACTCCTGGCCTCCAGCAAAAGCCTGAATGAGTAGATAAGGTTTACAATATGTCAAGGAAGCTTAAAAATAACTTTGTCAGATCAGTAGAATGGGAAAGAAAATCCCAAGACTGAAGGCAACTACTGGGAAGGATTAATGGACACAGTGAAACCATTACAGACAGTACTGGGAAGGATATCGAACTCTTTTATGGCACCTCATGGGATTTGTAGCTGAAATGCCTTTGTAAATGAAGCATCTTGAGAATAATGTGTTTTCTATGATGCCCCATTAGTGCTTATCTGGAAAGGAAATGATCTATCACGTGCTCATGACAGTAGGAGCAGTTACTGGAGATGCAGCAAGTGGTGGAGAAGCACCCTGGAGAAGAGGAACAGGTTGGAGGCTCTGCACTCAAGGCAACACAGTTTCTTGGTTTAACTACTTAAGACTTGGAACTTTAAATATTTTGATCAAAGGATTGCATTTTCCCAACTTAGCAGATGCATTTTCTGACAGGAATGTACCTTTCAAGTGAAAACTGAGTTTTTAGTTAAAAACAGGCCTTTTTTCCAGTTTTACAGAAATTGTTCAACCAGCTATTTAGCTGCTATACAGCACTTGCAATACAAATAAAAAGGGCAAGAGCTTGTGCTTCAACACCAGATCTCAGCAAGACTGATACAAAAATACAGGAAATATTTTCACTGCTAGGGAAGTCAATAGTAAAGATGCAGACTTCAAAAGAAATCAATAGTATGACAACATCCCTGCAGAATGGACCTGACTCTTAGAAGCGATACCTCTTTACCTGCTGACATACACACTATTTTTAATCTAATTATTTCAGCAACAAAGAATCGTGTGTCTTAAAATCATGATGAGTTTAAAGGGAGGAAAATTAAAGAAAAATATGTTTTCCAGTTTGGTGTTTTGTTTTTTAGGGTTTGTTTTTGGTGTTTTTTTTTTTAAAAAAAACATGCCTTGTAGCTTTCTGCTCTCAGCTCACATGTTCACTTTTCATTGTGACTGAGGGGTCAAAATCAACTTTTCTTTTTAATGAAGGTAGGTGTTAGTCATAACAATATTTCAGCGGTGACTGTTAAGAAAAATACCAAAACCAGTGAAGTGAAATTAGTTAAATTTGCAATACTGAATATCTATTACTCCATTCTTTCCTTTCTTTCCTCTTCTACTATTGTCCATTAGAGTACAAATTCAGGACATTCAATCAAAAAAGCACATATGAAGCAGTAGTGTTCAACCTTGAAAATGTTTTCATTAGACTGTTACTGTAGCATATATAGCTATTTAAACTATTATTTATTCTGCTGCAGTTAGCCTTTTTTTTGAATGAGAAGTAAATAGCCCTCATAAGAGCAGAGGTCACCTACAAAATGATCATCGTAGAGCTGATCAGTTTGCAGTAAAATATGTTCATTCTTGAGCATGCTGTGGGATTGGTGGCAAGTTACCACTTGCTGATAACTGTTGTGTTTGCTCCCCTCAGACCAGGGGCAAGGAGTACATTTCTCTGATGGTCTGACATATTGCTGGGCAAGAACAACAGAGCAGGATCAGGTCAGTGTGCGTTAACATTCCTTCGTCTCCTGTGGTTAAATTTGCTATCTAGTACCTATACTCTAATCCTGCCCTGCAGAAAATATTTGAAAGGATGCAAACGATTTCTGATTCCTGGAACTGCCGCCTATGGCAAATGAAGGGATGGAGAAACACTGACAATGAGGTGGGAGATCTGCAAAGCAATCGTGAGAGCCGATTAGTACAAACCTCAGTAGCAAGTATCACAGGGATCATAGGACGCCCTGTGTGGCCTTAACTGTGGATTCACTACACTGAGGGATGACAACTGGCAGAGACAAGGGGCGTGGGATGTGGTTATGGACTGTCCTCTCTTCCAGCCCCTCAGCTGGGCAAGTGGCCTGGGGCCAGAAAGGCTGGGATGCCTCCACTGCGAGCTGACTATGAGACTGCATCTTCATCTTTCTAAACCTCAACACCCTCCTTCTCCCTGCATGTTTCTGTTCAGGTGCGTAAAAAGCTTGGCAGTGTTTTCCATCTCAAGCTACCGTAATGACCTACAGGTATACCACATCCTGCCCGGTCTCAAAACTTCCAGTGGCTGACTAAACTATACTTAGTACATTTAGATAATATATTTCAAAATCATAGTGATTCTCCCTGTTAGATAGTTTTTTCTAAAGCCTAATCTGGATGTCTCTCTGCAATATAAGCCCACGACTCCTTGCCCTCTCCACAGCAGACACACCAAACCCTGTTCTCTGTGCAAGGTGCTCTCAGACGTCTCTCAAGGTTTGTGTCTTCCTCATGCTAACATTTCCATGCTGCTTCTGAAGCCACTAACCAAAAAACCCTCACCTAACGTCAGGGACTAGCAGTCTGGACTACCCTTACAGAGTCCTGTCGGGTCAGTTGGTTGAGCTGGGCAGAGACCCAAAGGCTTACTTTAACGTATGGGATTTATTTTCTGGTGACTGATTGCTTCCTCAATAAATTAGGCAAATGCTTCTCCACTGAAACCAATGACTTATTGAGGAGCCCTTAAAACAGTAAATCCATTCCTCTGTCATTTTTCTGGACAGTAATGGTACTGCTGTAGTCACAGAAAAATATAGAGCTGCCCTTTGCATTGATGACATCCTCTTTTAAAGCAGAAGTTACAGTTGCTAAAGCAGCACTTTTGTAGACACAGTAGAAAAATCATTATTCTCCGCATCATCTCAGTCATTATTACTGATGAGGACATCAAGCCAGGCCTGACGGATGTAAGCATTCAAGAGTTCAGCATACTGTGGAGGTCATACACGAATAATGCTGCATTTCCTGAGGGCTTTTAAGTCTAAACCTTTTGGGTTCCCAAAAGAATGCTAAGGGTCAATTATTTATGTGTAGGTTCCCAAACTCTTTCATTTCTGTGTTGTCAGGTACATTAGAAACTAAAAATATCCATGGAAATCCCAGAGTCTAACAGAAAACAAAGCACCATCTTTGGCAGCAAAGAAATGTGAGAGGTAATCACCAGAGACAGCTGAAAAATCGTCTTGTTATTACATCAAACAGGTGAAAAACTGCATTAAACAATCTCAGGGAGCATGCTTTCCTAACTATAACCTTCAAGTTATAGGTTTAAACAACTCAATTCAGTACTGTAAGAGAAGAATAACAGAAAATGTATCCCAAAGGTCCTCTCTTCTCTAATAATTTTGCTTCCTCTTATCTCCCGTGGTCTTCACTGTTTCCTCTAATAGTTTCCTACCTCTGTGTCTGCCTTGGCTCAGGTTGCATAAAGACTTTTCAAATCCTAATAAAGGGGTATAGTTTGTCAGAAGTGCAGTGTACACACATGATAATACATAAAACTGCATTAAATGATGATACAGTACCCTCATGTTTCCTTCAAGGACCAATTTGCGGACCCTAACCAAGAGCAGCATCCTTTTGTGCCAGGCACTGCACAGATACATCAGAAAATACAGACGCCATAGCAAAGCTTTAAAAAACCATGGAGAGACACACACCTTTTACCTTCAGGAGATAATTATCTTACATTGAAAAAGTTGTTGAAGTGTCTTTATAGTTAAAAAAAATAATCAAAGGGAAATATAATTCAAGAGTAGAACAATTTTCTATTATTCTTATGGCTAGAAAATAAGGCAAATGACTTGGAGTGCAGTTGAGTTCTCATGAGAGACACCAGTCTACTTGATTGACAGAGGAAATGGTATCCTTTAATTCCCCTTTCCCTCAGAGAGGGAACATACAAGAGAGCAAGCAATGGAAAATGAGAGCAGGTACAGAGCACAGTGTGATACCTGAAGTGCCCAGTCAATCATAGACCAGCATCCCTCCAGCATGACCTGAAGGGACTCCATCTAGTATCTGTGTTTCCACACATATTCAGCCCAAGCCTGCCCACCGAGATGGCTAATTACTACTCTGATATTAAACCTGTAGGTGCCTAATGAAATGGAGGCTCAGCTGAGGTCACCAGTTCTCGCCACTGCTGAACAAAGCAGGCAGAAATCACTTGCATCCCTCCATCCCTACTGATTTGAGCTGGATTCAAACCAGGACCTACAGGAAAGGTGAAAGGCACCTGAAGCTGTTAAGAATTTGCATTTCTGAGAGCCTTGATTAATTAACCTAGAAGCTCTGGTGATTGCTCCTCTGTACGTGCCAGTGAAGTTGAATGAGGCAGGATTTATAAGCCCTCCCCCTACGCCTTTGTGCTACGTTAGGCACGATTCTCTTTCTTTCTGGTGATGGTTTTACCAAGCAAAATGCTCTCAGTTGGCACCAAAATGATGTCCTGTTCAATTTCAAATTAAAAGCCACTGTGTGGTGAAGGGCCTGCTTCAAGGTGGACACAGGTGAAGGCTACTGTAATACCTGGTCAGAACTAAACAGGATTCAAGCAGATCCTTAGGGAGGCAGGAAAAGCAGGGACCAGGAAGGTCACAGAAGAAATGGTCTTAGTGATTTGAGAGACATGGACCTTCCCTCGAGGCAACAGCCCTTCAGCTGATATTAGCAGACATGAACGGAAACAAGACGGAAACAAGAATAAAATCACGTACCTCAGTCCATATTATGAACATACTTTGAAGTGCCCGAGAATGAATATCAGGCTATTAGTTGGTATAGGTGGGAAAACCGAGGCACAAAGAAACTGAACTACAGCTAGAAATTGAAAACAGGCTTTTTGAATTCAAGAATAACCTGCAGATTTCCTCTTATGTCTAAAAGGTCCCAGCTGCACAGAACACATGCACTACAGCCAGTACCGCTGCTGTTGAAGACAAATGCAAATGAGGAAATTGTTCCGCTGCTTCCATCACTTGCCTTTGAAACTTCACCTGGGTACTCTACCCTTCTTCACTTCCCATTTCAAATAGCTGCCTTGTGTTGTTACGTGCTGTCTTGTCTCTTCTGGCAATTCCCTACTTAATCTTGTTTTTTAATGGTGAGTTAACTCATGAACCTGGCCTGAATAGAGTGCTAAGTGGGTCAGCCCCCTTCCTGCTAGTAATTTATGATGTATTACCTTGTCACTGCAGCTTGATGCTTACTGAGAGCCTGACTCATGTTATCTAGAACAAGCATTTTATGTTCTCAAGCAGTTGCAGCTTCAACAAAATACCCCTCAGTGCACCCAGCAAAACTGGTCTTGTGACTTGAGATCTGTGGGGACAAGTCACCATACAAATGTCAGGGATTGCATAATAATCAATAGTTCTGCAGTAAATTTCCATGAAGCAATAATGTCAGATATTTTTAGTAATTACAACTACTCACAATTCCTACCACATGCATAGATGAAATACATCTGTTTGCACTATGATGTGAAGTTAATCTCATCATTAATAATTCTTCTCATATTTATCTTAATATTGTTAATTACATGGGACTTGCTGGGTATGAGTACAAGACCGTATGTAATTTGTCTTTTTTCCAAGAATTTCCAGTGCAATTTACCATTAATTACTTGCTGCTTAATACAACAACCTCCCCCAAAGAATAATTCCAGCATTATTATGGCATCTTAGAACAGTTGCTAAGGCTTTTTATTCTGCATAATATGTCATTACCAAGAAGGGTGGGAAAAAAAAAAAACCTTACAGTCATTCTTACATTCTAAATGGTATGCTAATAGACAGCAAAATTTGGATAATTTAACAAGATAAAGGCTGTCCTTGAACTTTACTTATTAATGATAGATCCTATCTTAATTTTAATGATTTATGAGCATGCTTATATAGCATATTCTCTAGTGTGGGCCTTATCCAGTGCCTATTTGAGGCTTTGGATAGATTTTCTTTGGCTTTAATGTCCTTTTAATAGGCACTTTATGACCTGAGTGTTAAAAAGGAACATGTTCTGGCCAGAAGCTGCTTGGTATTGCACAGAGCATTTAGCAAATTTCTGGAGGGAGTAGTCCATCTCTAATGTGGAGAAAGATCAGGTTGTGTAATGTAAATAGTGCTAAACTTTGAAGTCTTTATAGCTTTTAGAAGACTAAGGCCTTTGTAGATTATAGATGCAGCCATTGCATTATAAAACCGGTGCATGTGATCATGACTTGATTCTGTTTCAAACGAATAAAAGGATTATCAAAAGTAGGTTTATGACAAACATTTCCAAGGATTAATTTTGAGAAATCATAGGTACATCTAAATAAAAAAGTAAACTTGGGGATACACTGATTGTGTAGCCCCTTGATGCTCCAGGCAGGGGAGCTGATAGAAGGTAATTCTGGCTCCTTTCTGAGCCATATGTGTGGATTTTCTTCCCACAGAAACCACCATGTCATGTATGGAGAGACTACGCATGTTCAGGGAACACCCCAGTTTGGATAGAAGTCATTGAAATCAAAAGCATTCTTAGGTCCAAAAATACAGATAAACAAGGTATATTGGGAGCTCAGGATCTTGCCCTTGGAAAACTCACAGAATGTCTTTAATTCAAAGGTGTTTAACTGTCCTGAACCTGCAGCCCAAGCTAGGAGAAGAAGCCTTCTAGACACTTAGGGTTTTTATGTCCCCCAGGAGATACTCACTGGAGAGACACTAACACAGGGAAAAGCCCTTTGTTTCTCCCTGAATCTATCCATTGAGCTCCGGCTTCAGTCACAGACAAATATCCTGAACAAAGGCAGAAAAGAACTTTCTAGCATCACCAAAACCAGCGTAGACAAACCACAGCTCTGCCAAAAATCCAGCCAGGAATTAACTGGTGCACAGGATCACGACACCTGCAGATACAACAGAGCAAGATTGTTTGCCCATTACCTCTACTTTCAGCTTTCCAACCTCTTTTTGCACTGATTCTTCTTCCCCCCATGGAGAAATTGCTAGCAATAATTGTAAGCAGCAATTGAGGCGAACACAAGAGAGCAGCAAGAGAGCTAAGAGTGCTGCTTGGATTCCTTAAATATTCATCAGACATTGATATGGCTCCCAGGTTTCTCCAGCTGCAAATGATCTAACAACCTGACAACCACAACAGGAGACCTAAGTCTGACCTGTGGTACATCATACCTCAATCATCCTTTATTCTTTTCATTTTTTTTTAAACATGCATCATAAACCTAACCATAGCTCCTTTCTGTTCAAGTGGCCATTTCCGTGATTCTAAAATTCAGTGTTGGATTAGTAACCAACAGATTGTAAACAAACTCAAAAGGCACAGAATTTCACTTGACCTCAGCATACTATGCACCCACCCATGTTACAACTGACTAAAACTCAGAATTTCAAACATTTGGGTTATTCTCAAAATTGACAAAAAGGTTGAGGCTTTGAGGTTTTCCAGAAACCAGAAGTTTCAAGCCTCTAGGTAATACCCCGATGCCTTTGTAAAAGTGCTTGCAATGGATTGGAATAGACTGTGCTGAATGGCATGTTATTACGTTGTGAAGCTAAAGCACTGCTCCTGCACCCCTCAGAAATGAAGCACAGAAAAGTTTCATGCAATCAAGACTTGTCTGTGAAATATAGCAGCTTAGTCAGATCCTCATTTCCTCACAGAAAACTTTTC
Organism: Ibycter americanus; assembly: GCA_035590275.1. Taxonomy (NCBI): domain Eukaryota; kingdom Metazoa; phylum Chordata; class Aves; order Falconiformes; family Falconidae; genus Ibycter; species Ibycter americanus. Next base: position 21,109,934 of record JAVJGI010000065.1, on the reverse strand, counting down.
CATTACAAAAATATTTCAGTGGTATTCAGTCAGTCCCACAGCAGCGTTTTTTCCAGAATCGAAGGTGATTCTGATGAGAAAGGGGTAGAGAGGCATATTTAGTCCTGCAAAACCCAGAGTGAGAAGAGCTGGTGATACCGTTTTGTTCTGTTTTGGTATTGCCAACTCCAGAATTTCAAATAGTTTACTCAACAACCTCTGTGTAAAAAAAAAAAAAAGAAAAAAAAAAAGTATAAACTAAAAATAACTGATTGTCTAAAAACAAATGCATTGCAGAACAAATATCTTGAAAGCATTGGAAATACAAGAGCGTCAGATCCTAGGAGAGAAAGAAACTGAAATGGAACAAGAAGGACTGGACAAACAAACATTCTTACTTTTACAGACTCTGTTGTGTATAAGAAACATGAAACACCTCACTTTCATCAAAACTAGTCATAGGTATAATAGGCCCACAGGCAACTTGTTCCCTCAGAGATGGGAGGGGGAGATCGCTAAATTGTAGTGATACCAAAAAAAAAAAAAAAAAAAATAAAATTAAAACCAAAATATAATCTATCTCCATTTTTTTAAAATTAGGTTGATATTTGTAAATTCTCCAGATGCAGACATCCCAGAACAAAGCCACCACTGTCTAGGACTTTTCATTGTGTTTCATGTCATGATTCACAGGAACTTTGAAGAGATATTGGTATGATGCTGAAATCATCCTACTTATGAAGCTCAAAAATTTGAGCTAAGGGGAATTTCCAGCAGTCTTGGCACTCTGAAATGCTTCTGACATTCAGTTGATCTTATGATGTGAAGTTGATTGTTTCTGACTCCATCCACTAAAGGTCACTGGTTTGTATTCCTTCTCTGGCTCACTCTGTCTCACACATGCATGCACACACACTAATATTTTCTCTTATTGTCTGCATATTTTCTGTGGTATAGAGCAAAGCCAGACACCAGCTCAGTATATATCAGAGGATATGACACCATTCCTGAGAAGGATTATGCTGAAATGTTGCTATCACTCAACACTTGTAGCATCTCTGGGTATTTGGTGTTCACTTATCATGTTTTTCCTTGAGTCCCGCCAAGCCAGTCACTATACATCTTGCATCTTCCAAATATATGTCATCTGCACTCTGTCAAGCACTTCTCAAAGTTACTTTTCCTATGGTAATGTCTTTCATTTGAGCTACCCCATTTTTTAGAAGCCATCCTCCATCCCAAACTGCCACCATGACTGAACATTGAATAAGTGTCACTTGAAATGTATAGCATGAACTCTGTAATTATTTACAATTAGATTTACAATAAGAATGACTCCTATGTTGATATCACAAAGTGGAAAGGTATGACTATTACGAGCACATGGGTTTCAATTAGTCAGGCTCATACTACATTTAATTCTGAAACAGAGATCCATCTTTTCTTATAAACAGTAATATTCGTGCTGGAGATTGTTTATCTCTGAATACATATGATTACTGTTTACATTTGTGCCTTTGAGATGCAGCGCACACTTCTTGCCAATGCAAAGGTACCGCAGCTGAGGTGGAGTCCTGATCTCTTGTAGAGATTTTACCTCTGGAGGGTGAAATGGAGATTGCCTTTTTGAGCTGCAGGTGGATAATTTTTCACAAAGTTGTGCAGTCAGGAAAATCATTGAAAAGGGATAATTACAAGCCGTGGACAGATGATGGGGTTTGTTCTCCATCAATACTAGATGCCAAATGTCCTTGTATTCAAGATCACTAGGCGCATCACTACGTAATTGTGCTTAGACAGAAAAAGAGCTTTTTTTAGTTTAACACAGAAATAATATATTGTGGTTTTTAGAGGTAAGGTCTACAGCAGATGGTTATTAGTAGTGCATAAAATACATATTAATCAGGCTCCCAGTACCTATTCTTCAATGAGCTCACAGACAGCATATGTGGAATAGTCAGTCTTCCCCAAAGTCTCTCCCAACAAGGAACTTGAAAAATGGCTTTCTTTTGGACAGTTTCTTCCTATAGATTTTTTTCTATTGAAATTTTTTACAACATCAGTGACCAGGATGGAGCACAATACACAGACAGATAAGTTTGATTTGCAAGGAACACAACAAAGAACAGGAACATAATGCATGATTGTTTGTCCTCTGATAACATTTTGTTGTTGCGAAGACTTTTCTTTTTTCCCTTAGCTATGCAGAAACTTCACCTACTTCTTTTTGAAATGTGCCCCACTAAAATATGCTTTATGCTTTGGTGCTTTCTCTGTACAATTTCCTGTTCTGCTGAAATTTCCCAAGGCTGCTAAAAGAGCCTGAACGAGCTGCACTGAACTCTGATGTGATTGGTAACATCCAGGTTACACAGGTTTGGGTATGTCTTGACAGTTTTTGCTGGTTTTACTCAGAGCATCTATTTAAGGGACATTCTGATTTAGTGTTTGTAATATCTCTCTGTCCATGAGCAGGACTTCTTTCCTGGTAGCACCTTGCTATTTACTGACTAACACCACCAGCTATGGCAAGAGGGAATTTTGCCTTTATTGGGATCTATATGTTTTGGAGGGGGGTGAGGGGAGGGGGTAGGATTTAATTCCAACAGCACTGAGAGGGGAATTAAGAGCCAGTTGCACAAATGCTGATGCACTGAGCATGCACAGGGCTGCCAGGTACTATTTTGTCATCTGTTAGACGTGTTCTGGCAGTTGGAAGTCAGGTAGGGTGTCCTAGGACTTCTGAAATAGCACAATGTACTTACTTAGGCAACTGAGCCCCAGCTAAGATTACTGCAATGTTAATTAGCAACAGGAGAGAGGGAAGTCGAGGGATAGGGGATGACCTGGATAGCCTTCTTTTCCAGCTGTATAAAATCCAAACTTCAAATAGGCAGCATTTACATCCCATCCTTCCTAATCAGAGAAGATCTTAAGTCGCAGAAATCAGATTTAACTCAAATGGAAACAAATCCAGAGGTTTGGAGAAGTCGTTTAATAAAAGAGATTCCACAGTCTGGCACCATTTGGCTCCATACACATCTGGCACAGTTTGGCACCATACAGTGGTTTGAGGCACACCTTGGACTTGGCTCTGAAAATCTGACTCTGTGTATAGTTCTATAAATGTGTCCTTTGGGTCACATAAATTTAGTGCTTTCAAATGTTCTGACACTGGATATTTCTCTGATTGATGGCACCAATTTCAGAAAGATATTTCCTGTAAGACCAATGCTTTTTTGATCCTCCTAAATACTGAGGGATCACATTAGAGGACAGAAAGAAGGAAGATGCTAATAGTCCGTTTCCAGACTCCTCCCAGAAAATAAACCACCACCTTGCAAGCCCCTCCCCTTGTGCCTGCATAAATTTTTAAGACACAGTCTGTCTTTTGCGGTCTGAAGGCTTGCAATTCTTGCAGGGTGAGAAAAATGCATTTCCATTAACTACTGAGTATCTTTTGCTGAAAAATTAAAAAGGGACAGGAAAATGCTCCTTACATCAGAGTTACTTGCTCCTAGTGTATGTTTCAAACTCCACACATCAGTGCTGCTGTTCCATCACAGACTTCATTCAAGAAGCATTCATACTGCCAGTAGCGCGTAACAGTGTCTTATCTTCCCTCTGGTGGAAAGCAAGTGAGGCCAAGCCAACTTCAAAAGCTCTGTTTCTTGCTTTGTGATAAATGTTGTCTAAGATACTCGTAGCTACATCTTTCTGCTGACTGAATATACGTCACACCACTTTGGATCATTCTTATGGATTCTGACTGAAAAATCTAATTTACAATTCAAACTGAGAAGCAATTTTGGGACTAGAAATCTTGGAATTGTTTCTGTTTACCTGCAGATACTCAGGCTTGTCAAGAACTGTTGCTCATAAAAGAGCAACCAAGCACAGCTGGCCTATCACAAGAAAAGTGAAATCCTGCTTTGCTGTGGGTGAAGTAGAGGGATCCCTCTTCAATATCTGTCCTTACAGCAGTTACTACAAAACATTTTTGCATTGATAAAGTTACTGGTCCCGCCGTGTGCCTCATGATCACTGTGATTAACCAAGCATGCAAATTCTGTCATCCCAGCCTGCCTGCTCTTATAGCAGCTGCCAGTCCAGGTCCATCATCCCAGGGCAGAATGTGTGACTGTGTTATCTTACTACACATGCAAATTTCAAAGGAGACACCACAGTCATAAAAGGCTCAGTAAACAGGCTGGAGCTAAAGAGAGAAGCTGCACTGATGCAACAGAAAGCACTTACTGTCAGAGTACTCATACCCTTCAAGCTCGTTACGCCTTTTCTCTTGTACCCCAGTTAAGCAACAGAGCCGTGCTACCTCATTTTATTGCTAGAAGCTAAAGCGACTTTCCAAAGGTCACACGGGAATTCCCCTCATGCCTTCATGTCTGCCTGCATTGTCTTTCCTTCAGTCTTCAGGTCACATTGCTATTTACCATTATTATTAATTCGGTTTTTCTCTTTGATGTACAGAACTTTTCCCTAGGAGAAAGTTTCATTTGCTTTCTAACTTGGTATTTCCACTAATTCTCAACTTGTCAATGCTCCAACAGTCATATCTGTTGTTAAGTATCTCTAGTTTTGAGTAGTTTCGTCATTTAGTCTAAATTTCCTTTCTGACTCCGGAGACTTCTGATTAAAGAAACTGCCCTGGAAACAGCTCACATTACTGACTAATGTGAACAGGGTCTTTCCTTTGCTAGCACTTTGTTATTTCATGGATTTTGCCATTAGTTAGGACTGTGGTTGGAAATTTTCAAAGCTGTGTTCCTTTTGATGTAGCAAGGGCAGACAAGGCCAGTGGCAGAAGTATAAGCCTGTGAGAGCTGAGTACCTGATTAACAGAGGGTGGATGTATGCAGAAAGTCACTGGCCACCCCAAAGCCAGAACTCTGCTCTCCACCCCTCAATAGAGTGGTTACAAATGAAGAGGAAAATATTACCTGAAAACCAGATTTGAGCAATATGGAAGGAGTTAGACTCCTTTTCAAATATGTTTTTCCAACTAACACTCTTGCGTGGATTAAAATTATCCTGACAGAAAAACAATTGAGGCAGCTTTTAAACTAATGATACAATCCCATGGATAATTTCCCCTAAATAGCTCAGAGATGTGACTGAATGATTCTATATATCATCTCAGGAAGCTATTTTCCTCAATGAGTTCTACCTGCTGGATATCACAATGCATTACAGACTGAGTAAAAGCCTTCGTCTGAAATCAGATTCAAACTGGCTTTGGAGCAAAACTTAAACCCTGAAGGTGAGAGCGCTATGAATATATTTAAGACTTCCCTGTGATTCTCCGGCTCCATGTGTCCCTCCCCACACCAGGCAACTCACTTTGTGAGGCATTCCCGTGAGCTACATGACTTTCAGCCTCTCTTCACAGGTGTTATTGACCTTAATACGGGTTTTACTGATCCTTGATACATTGCCCAGCATCTCACAGGTGTCTCAACCACCTTCTCCAGCAGTAGTTTTTTAGCACCTCAGGTTGACACAACCTCAGGCTGCCACACTTCTTTGACAGCAAAAATTTGCCCCTGCTTACTGGCCAAATCATAGAATGGTTTGGGTTGGAAGTGAACTTAAAGATCATCTAGTCCCAGCCCCCTGCCACGGGGAGGGACACCTTCCACCAGACCAGGTTGCCCAAACCTCATCCAACCTGGCCTTCAACACTGCCAGGGATGGGGCATCCACAGCTTTTGTGGGCAGCCTGTGCCAGTGCCTCACCACCCTCTCAGTGAAGAATTTCTTTCTAATACCTAATCTAAATCTAAATCTACCCTCTTTCATTTAAAAGCCATTCCTCCTTGTCCTATGACTACCTGCACTTGTAAAAAGTCCCTCTCTAGCTTTCTTGTAGGCCCCTTTATGTACTGGAAGGCTGCTCAAAGGTCTCCCCAGAGCCTTCTCTTCTCCAGGCTGATCAACCCCAACTCTCTTAGCCGGTCTTCACAGGAGAGGACCTCCAGCCCTCTGATCATCTTTGTGGCCCTTCTCTGGACTTGTTCTAACAGATCCCTGTCCTTATGCTGGGTGCTCCAGAGCTGAACGCAGTACTCCAGATGGGGAGTACTCATGAGAGCAGAATCGAGGGGGGAGAATCACCTCCCTCAACCTGCTGGTCACACTGCTTTTGATGCAGCCCAGGATATGGTTGGCTGTCTGAGCTGCAAATGCGTATTACCAGGTCACATCGAGCTTCTCATCCACCAACACCCCCAGGTCTTTCTCCTCATCTCATCTAAAAATCCTGACTTTTGGGGAATTAGAACAGAAACCACATGATCCATTTGGAGGCAAATGTGAGAATGGCTTAGGCACTAAAGCTAAAGTAAAATGTTTAATGTAACTTAATTTTATCTACAATGAGGTTCTGATTCAAAGCTCTTTGAATCCAGAAGGCTCCTGCTGATTTCAGTGAATTCTGGAGCAGACTCTGCAACGACAATTAATGCAACACAACTGATGGTAAATCCAGACTAAGAAGGATTACTGGAAGTCAGAAACTAGAGTCTGGCTGGCTTACATGTAGCATGATGTGTGAACTTTTAGATAATCCTGCACTGAACTACCTGAAGGATCAAACTTCCATTATAAAACTGACTATCTCTACACCCTCCTGAGAGGGTGTAAAGAGGCAATGGAAAACTATGTTTTGACTACCAAAAGACAGCAAAATATAAGCTCTTGATAGTGTCCATAAATTTATAAGCCCAATATTGCTCATGTTCTTAAATTATGCTGGGCCAAATGCAAATCCTATGCTAGATATCTTGGGGAAAGATTCTTCACTGGCGACTCCAAAGTCCACCTCAAAGTCACAGGAGATTTGTTTCATTACAGCATCCTTGTGAAAGAAGAATAATATGCTTATTTCCACTCTGGGAGGGTAAAATACACTTAATTGTACATGTCTCTATTTTTTCTATTCTTTGAAAAATTTCCACAGGGTTCAGTAGTAAAGTGTCTTTTCATTTTCATGATATTTAGATGAATGTACAGAACTTTACTGCTTCCAGATTACAGAATGTTTCTAAAGATGTCATTAAAATATAACTAGGTTTTTCTGTCCAGTTTCCGATCCATTTCATATTGGTAAAAGCTTCTGGATTGCCCTTACTGCAGTCTAGCAGCTAACAAAATAGTAATAAGAATTATTTTGGTGCCTGAGTCCAAAACACAGCCTTGCCAATAAATTTGAGCTTGCTCTAGATTGAAATATTCCTTCTTTAGAGGGCATGTAGTCTGGAACCCTTGCCCATTTAATCCTTTAGCATTCCCAGGTGGAAACATATTTATTTGTCATCTGTTGGGATGAAATTCACTGTCTCACTTTCCAACTAATACACGTTTTCTTATGCATAGCTGTTGCAATCTTTTTCTTAGCCAGCTCAAGGATGGTGGCAACCTCCTGGATGACGGTTTCATATACTGCAGAACACCACATACTTCTCTATATATCTCACACCTATTTTGTCTTCCATTGCAACAGTCTGGCCAAGCCAGCTAGTGGAGGCTTGGCTAAACCCTACTGTAGCTGTCAACTCCCAGAACCTTTTTGTGGGTTTTGTGCTTCTTTTTGCCTTGGCCACTAAGTGGACAGGTCAGTTGGGACCAGACCAAGAGAGTCACCTGTGTGACAGGCATCCTGCCGTGCAACATCACCTTCACCATTTACACCCATTCTGCCATCCACAGACAAGTCTCTTGCAGCTTTGCTGCCCAGGGCAAGCACTGCAGGTTGTCTGGATGGAAAACCCTTCAACCTGTAGGTATGGGGTAGCAATCATTGATGGATGGTGGTGGCTGGATCCATTTCAAGTGGGGTAGCGAAATGGCTTCAAGTAGTAAAACTTTTCGTATCACAGTCTGCAACTGAAGGGGAAAAGGTTGCTCGTAAACCAACAGCACCAACCCCAGAGCCACATCTGTTCTCCTTGAAGCAGCTCTGCTGCAGTGCAACATGCAGTGAAAGAAAGAGCTGAAGCATTAAGCAAGTTGCTTATTTAAAAAAAAACAAACAAGCAAGCAGGACACTGTTTGCGTTTCTATAAGCTGAAACACGAGCAAAAGCTCAGGAGGGCAAGGACGAAAGATAAATACACTGACTCATTTTCTGGCAGAAAGAAAGATTAGAGGGCCAAGACAGCTGAGCCCAAGGTTCTGCAAACACACCTTTCACACCACACGTTTCAATGGCTGTGATAAAAAATCACCACAAGCAAGTCTACATCTTTGCCGGACTGCAAGCTTCGTTCCTGGCCATTTTGTTTGAGTCACAAATAAGCAGTAATTTATGTTTTGAGGACTAGCCCCAGCAAACAGAACCATAAAAACAATTCTCAGCCATTTGTTTGTGTATATATATATTTTTTTCTTCTAAGGTTAGCATTCATTTTAGATGACAATTTTTCCCCCCCTTGGCTGAGACGGTATATTTTCTCCATGCCTTTTATCAAACTGACAGGTGATATTGCTTTAAATTGGGCACTGCATCGTCAACAGAGGCTTTCTCATTTCAGACTCAAAGCATCAGTCGGGTGGATGAGAACTCATTTCGCCCTATATTTACTGAATGCAGATTGGGGTTTCAGGAGCAGGGCGAGCAGGAGAAGGGGAAAGGGATGCCCTGGATGATAATGGGAATGAGCAAGAGAGGACAGCAACAGAACAACACAGCATGAAGTAGGCGGGAATTTATTGTAGGGTGATTAGATGACATCCATCTTCTTGTCTATAAACCATTCCCACAAGCATAGCTTTCAAACCCACTTTGTCCCCTGTCATGGCTCCTTCCCCACTAACAGGAGAAAAGGTGACAGGAGGTTGAAAGGATGTTCCTGGTGGATCCCAGTGCACCGTGGATGTAGCTACGAGGGTTACAGATCAGAGGTGAAATACGATTTCAGACTGAAACCCTGGATTCCCCAGTTTCTCTTGCATACAACACCCAGCCTGGCACCCAGGAAGAAGCAGTTTAATGAAGAAAGGAGGGAGATTGCTTGGCTGCTATGATGGTCTACCTGGTTAGTCCTCAATATCTGCAGGATCCTAAGAACACATTAAACAGGAAAGATTATAAAAAGCAATTCTTGAACCAACACTAAAAAAAAGAAAGTTTCTGGACAGTGTGAATACACACATGTATTTGCCAAGCTGGAAATACAGAACACTTAATTTGGGAAATAGCCTCTCAGAGAACATTGTGTTTGTCTCATTAATGTATCAACAGCTACCAACCCTGAAATTTTAACATACATTTTTAAGGGCTTTTCTTTGAAAGACGTTCCTCATGATGGTTTCTAAGAGGCTGGCAACTTTGAGTGAAACCATGAAACTACACAAGCTTTGATATCCCTGTGTGTATTTCAACCAATTGCTATCTAGACTCACTTTTATAACACTTAAACTTCATATTGAAATTATATATGTGAGCAGACTACAGATGCTGAAGAGGCAGGGAATTCTGCTGCCTCCGCACATGATCTCCTGCTGCTAGAGCACCAATTAGCCAGAAGGAGGTAGGACATTTCACTGTCATAAAAATGGGAGCAGGATTCAAGCACAGCAACTGTTGCTGAAAATTAAGGGAAGCAGGGGAGGAAAAGAGATCTGCCCTTGTTTTTTCCTTACAGAAGTGATAAAGTAGCATCTGGGACAACACACTGCTGGAAACCAGAGACAGATGATCCAAATTCATGCCAAAATCTTCTTAGCGCTCTCTTCCCCCACTTCCCCTCTGCTATCTCTGAATAAAAATCACCTGGATCTGAAGACAGACGGGACTACATACATTTTAGGCTGTTTGTTTTTTCTTTGCCTAGCAATCTCAGTATTTCCCTGAACTCTCTTGACATTATTTATGGTGACCAGTACCTATCTCAAGAAGGACCTTATGATTCACGTTTTAAGAAAAGCAGCCAGGAGTTATGCATGTGAGAAAGTTTCTGAAAAATTTTTGCGATTCCCCATGAAAGTGGCAGGATCCCATAGTCTGCCCATGCAGAGCTGCAGCTCACAGATGCCTTCTGCAGCCCCCCAGTGAAACATTTAGCTCTCCTTTCCTTTCACTGCCCCTGCCCAAAACCCCCTCAGTACCAAGCAGAGCCACAGAGCATCCCATCAGCCAGTCAATGTACCTCATTATTTTCTTCACGAGTTCACCTAAATACTTTTAAACCAAAAAGTAAGGTTTTACTAGAGCAATTAATTTTGTAAAGAAGAGGCAACTCAAAGTGACTTGATGAGAGAGAAGCATTAGAAAGTTTTACAGCCTGGGGGGTTTCACACACTGGAGGGCAGGTCAAAGCCAGTTGCTGGTGTGGCTGCTGTCAGTTCAGTGGCTCTCTGGGGCACAACAAACTCGCAGCAGTCCTGTCTGCTCCCTGGGAGGTTTCTCCTTCTGCAACCACTGACATCTGTCTGTGCGCCCATGCCCACTTCTTGCTGCTGAGTGGCACTCCTGGCTCTGCAGATGCTCTTCTCTTCTTCCTGCCCTGCGTGAAGTCTGTGACCACTTTTCAACTGCTCCTGAGGGATGGAGCAATGTTTCCTTCCCCCGAGGTGCCTCCACCCAACCCAGTCACTCTTACTTTTAAAAAATGCCACAATATCTAAGTGGAAAAGAAATAAATAGAATAGATACTGCCTGCTACCTAAATCAAAAGGAGTCAGTCAGTGATCTTAAAAAGGGCCAGTGAGGTGTAAGGAGCAGAGCTGGGGTTAGACCATTAGTACAAACCATGTCTGCAGTCACATCACCCCCGTGCTCTCACTCAGCAATCTTTTACCTAAGCAAAATTCCCCCAGCTTCAGGGCACTTCTGCTGGGAATCTCTACCTGGAAGAGACCTGGTGTCAGCGTCTGTGGCACAACACACATAAGCACATAAAGACTCAACATTGGCATGCTATCGCTGTGCCTTTCCAGATGGCAGAGAGGTATTTAACTCATCAGTGAGATTTTTTGCTCTCATCATCTGTTGCTGGGCTTTCTGTACACTGCTTTCTGATAGATGCCACCAGAATTGGGAAGGACATGAATATATGAAGGAGCCTGTCACCTGTTTTCTTCATTGGAAAGCACGTACCTGTCATGAGCACTACAAGACACTCAGTCCCCATCTCAAAAGAAAGACAAAGTTTGTCAAGGTTTTGCTTCAGGGCAAGTAAACAATTTCACTTAAAAGATCACAGTTATGTTTAGCTTTTAATCTGAAGCTAAGCCAGAACAGCCATTAGGAGTTCATAGCAGTTAATTGTGAAGATAGGTAGAAAATAGTTTCCTAAAATCATCTGAATTTAGAAAAGATCATGGGAACAAGGAAGGCTCTGTGACTCTGAAAGTCCTGTGATGCTGTCAGATCTTGCGCCCCATCAACATCTAGAAAGATTTAGGTACATATAGCATGAGGAATGTCAAAAGAATCCAGGTAGATGAGATGTCTTGTGTTATAGTAGTGATCATGAATAATTGAAATGTCATGACAGGCAGAGAGAGAAAGGTACATTACAAAAACACAAAATAAACCAAAAAATAACACAGAAAACTAAAGAATAAACTTGGATGCCACAGAAATGCAGCAATGCAAAGGATACAAATGGAATAAGCAACTCTATGCCATCAAATATTTAAAATGGCCAACAAAAATAGTTCACCTAATTCAAAACCCAGAATCATGTTGTTGTGCACAAGAAACACAGAGATTATATACATGTGTCAGAGGGCTGCAGGGCACTCAGCACAGTTCAGACTGACTCCTGGAGAGAGGTCTTATCCATCTTCTGGCCAGACATCTTTCTTTTTCCAGGTCTGGAAAAGGTGTGCTCAGAAATGCAAAGGGGTGGGCTAAGGACTGGAAAAGCAAATGTGATTTCTACCCAGAGTTCAAGACATCCCACACACTGAACTTGGCCATCCTGAATTTCTATTTAAAGTCTACTTTGACCATGTAGCAGCACTGGCTGAACCGGTGGTTATCCCACTGAGTTCTCTTAACCAAGGACTCTCAAATTTTAACAAAACTCTTAGGAGAAACTAACACTTTCCCATGGCAAGAAGGAAGCAAAAGCATGAACACAGGTTGGTACATGTGATCTACCAAGGAACTAGATAGGAGACAAGTGAGACAAGACACCTCTTCCTGAGCAGCTCATGCTGTGGGGAGACTAAACCTTTTAGGACAGTACAGGATTCTTTGTAAGAGGCTCTAAGAGAAAACATGGCCTCCTATAATAGCTCAGCCAAAAAAAGGCCACTTGGCTACTCAGAATAAGATGACAGCAGCAAACCAGTCTGGCCCTTCCTTCATTATTCTTTGCTGAGCTCTCACCTCCCACATTCAGTCTGTGCCACACCGACTAGCATCACCCCCACCGCAATGACCCAGACCCTCAGGTCTCCAAGCAAGGAACAGTCTGTCTCGGCCATTAGTAAAACCTATTCAGATGAAGCACAAATTTCTCCTGGAATGGCGAAGAACCAGCCATGTTTAGCAAAAATCCTCCCAGAGCTAAAATGGCTCATTGTTATCCAATTCATCAACACCCACTTCCTTCCTCCTCTTGACGTCTTTAGGACGCTCTTACAAAATGCCAAGGAAAAATAGCTCCTCAGTTAACAATGTTTCCAATTCAGAATGTGGAGGATTTGGTAACAATAAGTTTTAACATACTGTTTCCCAACAGTGATTTACATACGCATTCCTGTAACAAACCAGATAATCTTCCATTCAGTGAACAGCTGCCTTGCACATGCTGTTTCACAGGGACTGAATTTCTAAACTGATGTATTTCCACAGGACAAGTGAAAAGCAGAGTCAGGAAGACACCATTTAGTGACCACTAACACATTACTGATGCTAGTCCTCAGGAGAAATAGGATATGCCTAAAGTCGTGCCATTTCTTCAATGACGATGGAGCAATACTGCTTGAGACCGACGGAGGACCTGATCCTGTTAACCTTCATTGACTCAGGCATACATTTCCCAAAGCACTTAGCTAGCTGGAGAAATGAAATGCAGCTAAGATTGGAGGATGAGGACACAACTCTTGAGGAAAGGGAGGGCAAAGGGAAACTACAGGCTGAATCTCTGTTCACATCCGAAATGGCAATGCAGTGGAACTGTTGCAGGGTATTCTTCAAACACACAGAGGCCAAATATAAGCTGACTCTCATTGCTGACCTGCACCAGAAACCTTTGCAAATTCTGTTGTCTTTGTCATCTCCTAAACGAAGGTACAGTGTGTCCCTGGCATTCCCCAAAGAGAAGGACAGCTTTTAGCTTCACCCTCTCGCTCTGCAGATGCCCCTCTAACACCTTAACATCCCTGGGTGACACCTCTGCCATCCTGCAGGGCCCTGCAGTATCTCATTCACTAAAGAGATTACTCTAGTAGTTAACCCCATGCAACCCAAGAAGAAAACAGCTGGATTTTGGGAAGACAAGTGCACACATTGACTTGTATTAAGTTACCATCAGATGGCTTGGGGAGGGATTTGGAAAGCCTCTAAAGTTATGCAACAGTTACTTCCAACTTCAATGAACTTTTAGGGGTAGAAAGGCGTAAGAGAGAGGCAGGAAGGCATAAGATAAACAGGTTGCCCGTGCACCCAGGCCACATCAGCTGTCGCCTGTGCAACCCATTCTAGATGCTAACTTGTTCAGTTACAAAGAATGAAAATGGACTCATAAATCACATATCTTTCTCCAAACACATCCACAGGGTATCTCTGCCACTGGAAGCACACACAACACAAGGCCAAAGCTTCCATCTTGCAAAGACTTTCTAAATCAGGAGCCACTACCTAATTTTGTAAGTAATCACCAGGCAAAAATTTGGTATGAAATAAGCTAAGACCTGAAAAAAGAAAAAAAAGTGCTATACAAAAATTTCATTTCTAGCTTCCAGAGAACCTTGGAGACAGAAGCAACCAGACACACAAGAAGTGCAAGGAAGAAAAAAAAAATATAGACAGGTTTGCTCAGGATCATGCAGAAGCGGCAGGACTAGGAAGAGAACTGAAGAGGTCTCCCAGGCTTTAGGAGACCACGAGGTCATATAGTCTCCCTAGTATTTAACAGCCAAAACATGCAGGGGGTAACAAATACCAAGGCTCCTGTTTCCAAGCTTTTCAGCAGGACACTCACAGACTTTTAATGTTTTCTTAGTTGGGCACTGTATATGTTAAATGGGAATACGGCAGTACAGCCACACAGAACTTCTCAGCTACATCAGAGCATCCTAGGACACAGGACTGCAAAGAAACACTGAAGGCAGGTAAACAAACATGACCATCAATGAATTGATTCTTCTACCGTGAAAGTCCTCGTCTCAGTGTGATAAGCTAGTGTGCAAGCAACAGTTGCTACCACTTTAAATACTTACTTTGTTTGGTGGGTTTTCTTTTCCTTATACCACTGCAAAAGAGGATTGTGTAGGTGTTAAGTTTTAATAAAAGGTATGTCTCAGAACCAGTTTATCTGAGGGAACAAGGCATTTTCTAATTTCAGCATCAGTCTGTAAGCAAATAGGCCCAGTTTAATAAATCTGTTTTATTATGATGGGATATTTTTTTTCCTGGCCAGTCTTGTTTGTGCATCAGGGAGTAACAGCAATAAAAACTCGCATTCCACCAAAAGAAAATATGTTCATAATGTTGGTTAACAACCTAGAAAAATGTTTTCCCTTGTTGTGAAGAGCACACCAGCCTGCAGTGTAATCGGAGAAAAAAAAATTTACTGTTGGCCACAGCTCCTGTGCCTCCTGTTTCCTCTTTTTGAAACCAGGTTTCAAAGTTAAAAAACTTAGATTTGGCTCTGACCTCTCAATGCAGTCATATTAGCCTACAGACAGTCAGGACTCTGACAATGATAGCTTTTCTCTTAGAAAAAGAAACCTGGTGATTTTTTAGATAAAAATCCAGACCAAGAGACAATGCCAGGGTGTGGTGTTGCCCATCTTCCTCCTTCTCTTGCTTGGTTCTAAGTTGAGCTTTAAGGACAATCTATTTGCTCTGCTACAGGGACATAAAGAAAGGGCAAGGGAACACTTCCAAGATACAGCTCCCAGAAAGTCATTACCAGGGGGATGTTATCAAGGTTTGCTTTGCTAACTGAGAACATCATCCTTTCACTTACCTTTTATAGTTGGGATCTTCAAGATACCTTGCTGTCTAAGAGGAAGATTCTGGCATATCCGAAGTGTCAATCTGCCTCCACAGTGTTGGAGGATGACTGGAAGCAGAGACTCTCTATTTATTGGAAATAATGCAGACAGGCAGCATTCCCTTTGTCCTGACAAAGCAGACTTCTGCACACTCTAAAAAAGAGAGGAAAACAACGTCATGCACATAGGTTCAGCATAATAATTGCTTCCAACAGCAATAGGTATACTCCTAATCACACAAGAAATTTCATGTAACCCTGTAAAACTATTACTTGAAGCTCAGTAGACTCACCAAAGTGTTATTCCATTTCATATATTATTCCATACTTCCTTGGTATGGAACATTAACATTTTATAGCCACTTAGAGTTGTATTTAGAGTATACATGAGTGCATATTTTGCTGGATTCAGACACCTGCAGCTTGCATCTATGCTTAAGAGAATAATGAATGATTCAGACTACTCACTACCCAGGGCCTTCCAGGTCTTGCCTCCCTGTGTAATTTCATGTCACAAGGAGCACACTGCAAAATCTAAGAATGATATTTTGTTTTTCTTTCTCTTAAAAAAAAAGCAGCAGTGTACCTGCTGGGTGCAGCAAGAAGACACGCTCCAAAACACAGCTAGAAACAGCTGGAGAAAGTCGGGGAGAGAATTAGTAGACTCAAGACTCTCAAACTGGACATCAGCTAAAGAAGCTGCTTCTTTGTTAACCACTTTTCATTCTGGAAGTCTTTTCTGATTCCCACAGCTTTTGCAGAAAGCTAACAGCCTGACAGGGTTTTGCGGGGTCCCAAACCTCTTATTTAAGCTGTGGCATTCATGTTCCAAGCATGATAAAATTTACAGATTTTAGACTGTTCTCAGTCCTTGTGGCTTTTGAATGCACAGGACCTTAGAGATCATTTTCCTACTGACTTGCAGAATATAAAGAATGGAATGATTTACTGAGTCCCGAACTTAGAACTGTAATGTTTCTGAAGGCCACCATGACATTATCATGTTGAGAGAGCAACTTATCTAAAAATATTACACCCCTAGACGACAACTATAGACAGTCACTGTTAGGAAAGCACAGACTTTTCCCCTGTAAATGGGAATATGCTTTTTCTCTGGATTGAAAGGAACAAGCAAATAATATCAGATGTGAAAAACAGTATTTGATATTTAGGAGAAAACTGCCACCGCTAAATTAGGTTAAGGTCCAAACCTCAAGAGCAAAACCCAACCAAGTCAGTGAGGAGGTTTTTTAAAATGCTTTTTCCCTTGTACGTGAATAGTGTTCTGATCAGGTCTTCAGATTTATTCATTAGGCACACAGTTACAGATTTTGGTGGTTGTCTCTGCCCCATGTGAATCACCACACACCCTTCCAGAAAACCCTGGTCTCAGTGGGTACATCTTCTGCCTGGCGAAATGGAAAGAGGGAAGGACCAGCACTGAATTTGCTGAAATCCATTATATTCTGGATCATGTGTCTGCGTTGTGCTTATTACAGTGAGGTTTCTGCCAGTGGCGTTTCCTAGGTGTGCAGTGTGCATATGTAGAGAGCTAACTGATGGTCCCACCTGGTATGCAGGGGACTTCTGATAGTACTCAAACATGGGCTTCAACTTTGGCTCAACCAAGAAGAAAACATTCTGAGGACACCAGCACTGCACTCAAATGCGTATCAGAAGACTCCAGGTATACACACAAGGCAAATTCCCACCTAAAAGCAACCTCTCCAGTGTGATAAATCAAAGTATAAGGATCCAGTGTAAAATCTGAGATGGAGTCTAAAATATGACCCATTTTTGGTTGCTTCTAAATTAGAATGTGGCCAGCATCGTTTATACCAAGTCTTTTCACAGACACTTTTCAGAAAACTATCTCAGTTGATCCAGTTGGCTGAAAATCCAGCACAATTCCTCACTTTATCCCCTGAAAGAGCAATGAGGCAGGCTAAAAAATCCCACTGGCTCAAAATAGATTGATGCATATGCTCATTTTTCTCAGACTTTTTCTAAAGCCCACCTCTCAGGCAGAGATTCCCTTGGTTGTTCCTAAGAAGAACAATTTGCTATGGCACAGTAAGCGGCAGTGTTTAGGCCAGGACAGATTGTTGGCCAGCAAGTAGGTGTGGGCATGCTGAAAAACCATGTTTTTCACCCATATGGCCAACAGATGGGATAAGAGGAACTTTTTCAAAAGAAACACAAGTCACTTATGCTATGGCTGCTTGGAACAACAACAACAGATGATACCAGTCACTTCTCACCAGGCCCTTCATGCCCTCACAGCTTCTTCCAGATTACATTTCCATCCGCCACTCCCTCTGCACTTGTACCAAGCTATAGATGTCTACACACACAAAAAGAAAAAAAGGAAAAGAAAAAAGGAAAACTTAAAAAGAAAAAATATTTTAAAAAAATAATAATGCTGTATCCTTGGGAAAAAGACCACCAGGAATGCTTAGCAATAGGGTGACTTGCACACAGATCTGAGCAGTTATGTGCAAAATGAAGCACTGATGTTTTTAAATTTTCACCATAAAACATGCCCCGATTTTCAGGAAGCGTTTAGGTAGATGGGGAATTCGAATACACCAAGAAACACATTGCAAAACTTTGAGAAGTTTCGTATTTGGATTGCTCTATGTGTGGTCAAACCAAAATTTTCAGGACAGATCCCGCTCCTAACTGAAAGCTGATATTGATACTTTGGAGAGTAAATATTCACTAGAGCCTACTGCTTTGAAGTTACTAGTAAAAAATTACCAAAGGGAAAACTTCTCACATGAAGTAACAAACAGTGCAAAACTCACAACAATACATTTCAAATGCATAATTCAAGTGATGAGCATGTCTATTCAGGTCCCACTCCAAGTGTGCGAGGACTGGTTTCAAACAAACCTGAGCTGAAATGGAGACTGGCACCAGCAAAAGCAGTAGGTCTGCACCAGAAGTTCAAATTTCAGCTTTAGCTTTTCAGTTTTTTAGCTGAACTTCAGTTCTGGCTGAGACCCCACAGTGGACTTGTGCTAATTTCCCTCTCTGATGCTTTCCTAGCCATTTCCTAAGAGAAGTTATCAAAAATATTGGCTTTTAAGGGATCAGGTATTTGACATGGTCCTGAAAGGCTCACCAGCGTCAGGATCTCTCTGGACACTGCATATACGCCAAAGACGATGCCATGGAAGCAGGTGGAAGATACTGTAAGCCAGTTGTAGCCTAGGAACATAGCTCCTTACTCTCCCTCAGTCATTCATAAATAAAAAGGGCAAATCACAGACCAGAAGACCATTAGGGATGAACTTCTGGCCACTAACCAGCCTCCTGAGCTATCACATCTATTCGCATTTATTATCTTCACATCTATTATCGGATCCCTCCCTCCCTCCCCCCGCCCCACATCCTTCCTTCCATATCAGGATACCTTTTCCCTTTGCACCAAAACCAGCACAACTGCAATCCACACCAGCTTAAAACAGGTAAGTTATCATGGACTTCTGCAGAACCACACTGAAGCCTGTACCAAATTTCCTTTTGCATATATATTTCTACTGAAGTGTTTACAAAGCTCATACATTTTATGTTAAAACAGTATACAAACCCGCCCCCTCTTGCAGCATAGCTGTTTCTTTATCCATGCAAACAGGATAATGATAAAAGTGTCATTGTATTTGATACCATCTGGTGATTTAGGGCACGATAAGGACTGTGGCAGAACTAAGAATTCACCACCTTGGAGAGTCCAAAATGATCAGGAAGTTTCTTTGTCTACAACATGCATAGCACAAAAGCATCTTTACTGGTTCAGAGCATAGGATCATCTTGTACAGTGTTGTGTTTCCAATAACAACCTGGTCTCTGTACCAAAGTATAAGAAGAGAATAGAATTATTCTGGTTTTATATACTCCCAGCTTTTAAAGATTTACACATCCTGTGACAGACATGATGTCTGTGCATTTAGCAGCCATTTTACAATATTTCTATTATGTTCTCCTGGTATTTTAGAAGCACTGGATGATGTTCCAAACATATGAGAAGTTCAGCCTTAGTCCTTGACCAGAATCATTTGAGATACAGGAACAAATTCCTTTTGAGATAAATTCAGATTTTGTGGCTCATAAAACCTTTAGGAGAGAGAAAAATCTTTTTCTGCTCTGCGCACGACCTGGTATCATGGGGACCAATAATGGATTAAAGCATTTATGAATTATTGCAGTACAAATATTAAGCCACTGTCCCTTGTGACGTTGATCTCCACTCCCAGAATCCTATAGTAGGCAAAACCAGTCATTCAGCTTTAGGAAACAAAATTTGTGTAGGTCAGATGTGAATGGGAAGGTGCAAGGAAGCACCCTCAGCTTGTGCTTGCAGTTGGTCTCCTTCTGGTCACTGTTGTCTTCATTTTATAAACAATTTATTAGATTGAGAAAGACTTGTCCATTTTTACTCTTGAGCTCCCTGGATCTCTTTGTTTCTCTGACCCTTCCCATCAAAATCTAATTTTCTGATTTTGCCAATTTAATTCTGAAATCCAAAGCTTTCACTTGAAATTCCCTTCCTCCACACATCCAGCCAGACGTTCCCACTTGCAGGTTATTTAAATAATGTAATTGGATCACATTTTCCCAGGCTGCTTTGGTGATTCTATCAGAAACATGTAAGTCCCCATAGAGCTCTTTCTTATCTTTAGCAGGGATAAGTAAGTCTGACTTTTCTTACTCTTTTTAGTGTGGTTGAATCTTAGAAATCAGGAATAATCTGTGATTGCTCAGCACTGCTTTCCCTTCAACAACGATTACATGTTTTCTCAGTTTTAGTCACCAAACCTGAACGAACACTCTGCTGTGAGCAAGGTCCTTGCTCCCCAAGCCTTCTAGCAATAACATTATCTTCTTTGATTTATACTACACAGACTACATAAACAAGACTATTTAGAATACTTATGGTATCCTGAAATGCACCGGAACACAGGATGGCTTTTTATTTTTTTACTTTATTTTTTACCTTCAGCTAAACTCCCAAGTCTCTTCCCTTTTCAGTATGCAGCTTTCAACATCTCCCTTTCTGAAAGGTACCTTTTTTCTTCTTCCCATTGCTGAATCTTTTTATTCTGCTGTTATCTATATGAAGCTGCTTTTCAAACTTGCAGCCCTTGGAGTTAATCTAGAATCCAGTTTTTCATATGCCTGTTGCAAAATTTCAATTATCCATTCCTATGTGGATTTTTTGTTTTTTCTTTTTTCTTTTCTTTTCCATCATCTCTGACTTGAGAATTTACCTTTTTGCTGCTGGCATGCAAGTCATTTACTTAATTAATAACACCCTGGGGAGTTCTGCACTGATCTCCACAGTACTTCATGTTTTCTCTCGGCTTGGCATGTTCCCTTTCTCCATGAAGTCACACTGTCCCTCAGCAGATTCAAAGAAGCTATCGAACCAGAGGGGGAAAAGAAAAGGGAAAATCAAAAAGAGAAAATCAATAGCTATGCATGGTTACTTGCTTTGATGATTTCACACCACCAGCTGGTTCTTCCACCAGAAGTAGGTTAGACCAGTATCAGACTTACATCGCCTTTCTTTATGTTATTGCACCAGCCCCCAGCGAGCTGTATTTAAGGCACCACAGAATCTACTTAAAATTTTGCAAGTCAGCCTATTGCATCTTAAGTTCCCACCTCCAGCCAGCACATAGTAATTGGGATGCTGACTTCTAGCTCATCCCAGTTATGAGACAAAACAGATTTGCTCTAACTGAACTCAAACTGTCTCACTTTGCAGCTGGGCTGTGCCAAGAGCATCCATGTGGACTGGTTACTGTGTCTCAGCTCGTGTCCACAGATGCAGAAAACCAGTAACTTGCAATCATGGGAAAACCAGTTCCAGATCAGAATGCACAATCAGTTTGGCATTGCTTTTTATAACACTTGTTTTAGTCTAAAGGAAACAATCTTTAAGTGCTCAAACCCATTAAATGGACAGTCTCACAGAAGCCTTACTAAAGAATCATATGGCAGGAACAAGTACCATATTTCAGGAGAAAACTGTTCAATGCATATATTTAATTGAGAGTATCTGTGCAACATGGTACTCTACATTCAGAAAACAGTGAAAGCTTTTGATTGCAGATCCAACATACAGCAGAAAAAACTTCCTCGTAACTTTGTGGTATTAGTAAAAGTGCAATTGCAATTGTTTTTCCTGACAAAAGTATACCACACCGAGTTTGTTCCGTCGCTCGGAGGCAATGTGTAAGCAGGTCACCACAACCAAAGTCTGTGTTATATCAAGATAACACTGCAATGTGCTGAAATACAAGTGTATTTCATATGCTCAGATGTTAGAAGCAGACAAGAAAAAGTGCTAGCTCGCCTTCTGTATTAGTATGAACCCTGTTCAAATACAGCCAGACCCTTATGAGTCCCCTTGTAGATTCATGATACAGACAAACATAATAAAAAAATGAGAATATAAAAGTTGCAGTATAAATTAAAAGTGTTATACCAAGGAAGATAGAGAGAAGAGGATTTTGCTTTGATATTCCAAGAGCTCACTTACTCCTCCCCTCCTAGATGTTGTAAATATTTCTATTTGAAATCCAGCTGGCATAGCTGAATGCTAGCAAAGCTTTTGCTTTGCTATCCAATAAAAAGTTACTTTCTTGATAGCAAAAAGATACACTATAGCCTTCATTTCCAGAAATGCTGATCCTTTAATCCTAAGTCTCCACATGGACTGCTGCCTATTACTTCTATCCTTCCTTCCTCCCTGAAAGCACCACCCAAGGCGGTCAGGCTGGACAGCAGAGACACTCCAGCGACGTGTTGTCTCTGTGATGTGTGGGTACTGTTGGCTGTAGAAATTTGGTGTTTCTTTACTGAAACACATGAATGAGCTATGCTCTGGAAGATCTCTCTTTTTTTTTTAGCACAACATATGCTTTCTCTGTGTTAGATGCTGCAGCTATGGAGTAGCGTGTGCAGGTGCCCTGTCCTCCTCTTCCACATTTAAAACCTTTGCATACCTGCCTATGGTTTGGTAGAGAGGAGGAAAGAAGAGGTGAAAGCTTTTGCTGTCCAGAATAACAGCATTACTTAATCCTTTGCCTCACCTATGCATCCCATGATCAAGAAACAAATGCAAAGTGAAGGAATTAAATGGTTAAAGCAGGTATATAACAAGTGTTAGATAAGCACTTCAATTAACCTTAACAGGATATTAAAAGAGTTTCCAGGATAGCAATAACGATTGCATATTTTTAGAAATGTTTTCATTATTGTTGATTTGGATTTAACCCTTGGCCTGGCAAAGCAAAACACTACCTAGTAAAGATGTATCCCTTCTAATCTAAAGATTAGAACTCACTGGCAAGGACCCTTTACTGGAGTTATCGTTTGCCTCTCTGACTCTTCTTAATAGCAGTTTTCTGTCCAACCAAGGCAGAAGGTAGAAGGATGGACTCAATTCACTCTGCAATTTTCCTCAACATGTTGACAGTCATTATCCTCGATCCTTGAAGATTAGGATGAATGAATGTTTTCTGTGCGGGCCAAATATCCTTAAGACACTTGCTAGACCACATATTTCAAGGGCTGATGTGCTGCTTAGTCTCTTGGTAAATGCATTTCATAGCTCTGGAAGAATGTCTCTTTTTTACTGCTAGTATCTGAAGCAAACCTATGTATTCGATGACCCCATATCTTTAAAGGAATGCAGACCAAGGTCAGTACCATCTCCCTCACCTCCAACCCAGGCAAGCAATTTTCTCTAAGGAGTTGCGTGTTATGTTTGCCCAGATGCTTCTGATTGTACACAGCTACTGTCTTTTTTCTAATTGGAGTGAAGCAATGCAATGAGAAACGCAGTGTAAGACCCTGAATGATCCAGCATGTTGCTGGAAGGGCATAAACCAGCAGTGGCCACTGTGGGGTGGATGGGACCTTAGCGTAGTCCGAAGGCAGGCTTGTCACTCATCCAATATATGTAAGAACCAGCACGTATGCATGCAGCTGTAATGGCAAGCCATGCCTCTAAAAGCTGACAATATGCCTCTTTCCTTGAGTTTCACTTGACCTGGAAACAGACTTCTCAAACACAGATCTATGCTTACATATCAGCAGCTACCAAAGTTCAGCTTTCTGTGCTGGTTCCTGAGCTAACAGCAAACAGGACAGAAGTGGGAAAGTCACCTCACTTACCACAGGCAGATAAGACCCTTATTCTAAGTTATTTCCTACTTCTGTATCAAGAGAGCTATTTCCAGAGAGGAGATTCATACCCCTACAAATTTTAGATATTGTACTCCATTATTGTATCAACTGATGAATCTTCAAAAAGCACAGCAAAATACAAGCACATAATTTTAAGTCCCAAGCAAAGTAATCCTCTGAAAGTATGTGCCTAAACTCCTTACCCAGTAAACGGAGGGAAAGACTTTCAAATGCCTATTGAAGAAATTCTCATCTACCAAAACCTCCTACTTCCCACTGCTATCAGTGCTTTACCTTTCGTGTGCTGCGTGATGCACATTGCCTCCTGAGATTCAGAGAGACAAACATGCAGAAAAATGAGCCTGTCATACAAAGCAGTTACATTTTCAAAAGCAGCAACAATTAACAACCCCCACCCCAGGCTGATCAGATTTGCCCCTTTGGCTACTGGTAGCATTCAACTCGCACTTGACAACAGCACAGCTTCTGTATTGCATTAATCTATTATCTTCTGTACAAAGCAGAAGACGCAGACTGATGGGTGTCTCAGGAACTGCTGTAGAAAGATGCTACACGCATCCCTTAACTCCATTTAATGCACTGCAGTGGGTCTGTTGTACTCTTCCATAGATTAGTGAAAAATGAAGTGGTGTTACAGTTCTTTTCCTTGAGAATCAATGAGGCTAACTTGGCAATGGTGTCCCTGACAGAGTAAGAACATTCACAATGTCAAGGATGAAATATTTAAGCTCCCATGGAAGGCACTTCAGAAACAATCTTTTATTTGCTCAATCTTACCCAGATTTCTCTCTGACTTCACGGACTGAGATTTGAGCCTAAGTGATGTCCTATAAAATGCTACTCATTGGATATTTATTCCCTCCAAATCTGGTCCTACAACAGCAAGGCTTCACAGCACTTTGTTTTCTTCAGGGTGACTGGTAAATTAGGCAAAAAGGAGCTCATGTACATACATATTACACATATTTATTTTGGCTTAAGTATGTACATGTGTGTGTATGTATGCAGAGTAAAATGTATGCACCTTAATTTACATTTGTCTCTAAGGAAGGAGTCCCAGCCATGCTTCTACCCAGCATGCATTTATGAATGAAAAAAAAAATCATATTAGTTACATCTGTAAGGATTTAAATTCTTTTTCTTCCACAAGTCTTCCATTTTTTGCTCTGTATCCTGAATTATTTGTTGCTTCTAAATCAGGAAAATACTCTTCAAACTAGTTAAAGAAACGTTGTCATGTTCACAGTGAAGCTCCTACTTCTTTCCAGTTTTTAAGAACTGTATCAGAGGTTGATCTTATTACTCCTCCAAGTAATAAATGTATTGACATGGTAAGGGACATTACAGGTGATTTTTTTGTGCCAATGAAATAGGGATAAACCCAAAAATCAAAACTTGAAGAGAAGAATAAATAGAATATTTTTTTTCTAATGAGGTCAGAGACCAAGCAGGACAGAGGAAGTGTAAAGAGAGTAAACTGGCCGTGACTCTTGGGACAGGACAGCACTGAAGGGAGCAACCATCTGTTCTCTACATGGTAGAGTTAAACTACTGCTTGAAACCCAGGATCATCGAGCTTAGAAGAGTTTGACATAAACACCAGGTTTACTTCAGGGCAAAAGGGAAAAGTTTTAGCGGCCATCATGCCACGTCTGATGATGGTATCAGTTACATCTGTTGAATTAGCCATTTTTTAATATAAAAGTTCCTAAATTATTAACTTTTTCTAAAGTGATATTTGATGGGAAAAGTAATATCCGTATGAAGTATTGTTTCTTATGAAAGAGCTGTATAAATCTGACAGAGCATAATAATTATGCTGTCAAATACACAAGATTCCATTTTCCCTGAACTATCTAGACCACCAAGTTTCAGAGACTTTCAGGCTGTCATCAGGATAGTAAGATTTATTTTGTCTCCAAAGGCTCGAAGGACATTTTTGCTGAAAACACACACATCTAACAATTAATTCTTTTTTTTCCAGTACTGCTGCAGTTAGTTAGGTTTTGAACGACAGCTTTCTCTGGTCACAGGCAGGGAAATGTTAACTAGCATTTATTCATTCTTGTGTTATCAGCTTGACCAAGTGGAAGGATGTTTGTGGTTTATGGAAGGCAGGCTAGAAGATCTTCACAGTATGTGCCCACCTGCACTTTTTTCCTGCAATAACGTGTCCAGGTGATGATGGAGTTTTACCTTTACAGTACAATTTAGCTGAGTCACTCTCATTCTTCATTTAAGCAGTGAGTGGGCAACTAATATTCCAAGTTATGTATCTACCTTTATCCCACTGAGGAGTTAACGTCCATCTCCAAAACTCCAATTAGACACAGACAGATGCACTTTTATCAAGGACTGCCTAACTGGATTGCTAGATGAGTTACAGTAGCTATGGGAACTATCTTTTTAAATTGTCTTGGATTTCTGCATGTTAATTTTCAGTCAGAACATTGCATTACAGGAAGTTTTTGCATTAACTACTTTAAGAAGTTGTGCAAATCATTAATTCCTTCATTTCTGTCGTTTATATTGAAATATAAGTCCTTTTCCTATAAGATTTATCTAGGAGACTTTAATTTGTAAATGTCTTCAACACAACTGAGTAGTGACTTACAATCTCTTCTCAGCCATCAAAGAAATGAGAGGCACATGTGTTTAAGTACTGAAATAAGGATTCATTCTGAGATGAACCCACAGCATCAGTTTTAGTTCAGCAGAGCTGAACTTTACTACCCTATATTTGGCCTTGCTTCTGGACATTATTAGGCTAGCATTGCTAATATATCCATAAAATTAGAAGGAGCTAGTAAGCTCCAATCAAAATTTTCTTCTAGTAGACATTTGGGGTCATAAAAGCATAAGGCAGTACTGTAAATGTGAAGAGACTACACTGAAGGAATGGCAGAAAGTCAATGTCTTCAGAAACGGCCCTCCAAGGATAAGCTCTCTTTTACTCTCCCTAAAGACAGTTCAATTTCAATAGCTAAAGATATCTCAGACCCTCCCAGGTTAATTACCATTTCTGAGACTACAAAAGCTAACTAGTCATGAGATACCTACCGTATCAACTGCTTCCTCATCCTCTATTTACCTCAATTGCGACTGAATTCTTATTGTACATAATGTTCAAAATACACAGCTCTGACTAGTATCACAAAATTATACATACATCAAATAGGAAGACATCAATCACATTTTAATTTCATGTTCAGGTAAATTTAATAAACCATCTCCCTAAGATGATAGTTTGTGGGGCTAAAAAGGGTCTGAATTAATCTACTTCCTGCAGAGTAAAACCACTGAAGTATGTACACGTCATGTCAGCATTTACAAAAAACTGTCAAATTGTCAGTTCCACTAATAACTTGACAAAACAATTCATGTTTCTGGAATGCAACGGTATGATTTTTGGTCTCTTGGATCTTGAAATTACACCTATTTCAATTAAAAATAGAAAGAAAAAACCCTCTAAACTTGCCTTCAGACTTATTTAGCAAAACCTTCCATCACGCTATAGTTTTTAAACAATTACAATAGTGGATACCCCTTTTTCTTAGTAATTCACCTTGTGGTTACCACTGCACAGTCAACAGTTGCTATTAATAACAACAAATGCTGGGTTTTTCCTTCTGTGTGACAAACACAAGATCGCCATGAAAGCATGATAGGACACCATTTATTGTCAAGCTCTGTGTAACTGGAAGGCCAACACTTGCAATGGAGAACGTTTTAAGGCAGTTAAATGTTAAGAGAAGACCAAGTGTCCACAGCAGCGGTCTGTCGCTAGAAGGCAGTATCTAAAACTACATATGCAGAAACTTGTTAAAACAGAGTAGATCTCCTGATCAGCCCCACTTACAGAATTTTGATTTACATCACCACATCACCTTGGAGCCTGTGAATTAGACTCCTTTAGCATAAAACCAAGCCCCTTCAGCTGCTAATAGGCTTTCAGCTAATGGGACACCACCTAAGCTGATCCAAAGTAAAACTCCCTGAAATACCTGCAAGATCTATGTACTTCTGCGGCACCATTTCCCTGTACACATCCACCCTTCTTGCAGCACAATGCTTTCTAGTGAACAGTTTCTCCAATATGTTTTCTTGAAAATTATGCCACTGGACAAGGGTTCACTCTAGGCAAGAAGCAGAGCCAGAGTGCTATTAAAACAGCTGGATTCCCATTTTGTCCTGGGTATTTGTGCGTGTCTGTGTGTGTGGGCAACTCCTGAACTGGTTCAGTTCTGAATCAGAGAGGATAACAATATTTCAAAATTTTTCATTAAGTGGAGAAAAATAACAGATGAAAGGTTTTCTTCTGAAAAACTAAAAGCAAAAGGTTCTATTTCAAAAGCAACAATAAAAAAAGAGGTAAATAGTTGAAACATTTAATATCACATAAAAAACTTCTTGACTATGTTATTAACACTTGGGTGATGACAGGTTAAGACAAGATCTGGGCAAGGCAAAATGCATCAGAAAAAGAATATTCAGAGCAAGATGTTGTGTTGTGACAAAGCTGTGTTAGTACAAAGCACAGTCACTTTTCCCCATGAAAAGATTTCAGCCACCTTAAGTCACCAAAAAAAGCCCAAACAAAAAGCTTGTCTTTCAAATTAATATCTCACCAGCGCTGTGTTATTTGTGTTGTGCTCAGTCATCCTACCAAGGAGCAGAAATAATAGTTTGTCACTTAGAGGGTCAATCGCAAAATAGCAGCAGGGAGTTTTTTGGAAATACCCCATAGATGGCTCATTTCTTTCTCAGATGATTAGTGAAAACGTGTGCCTTCGCCACCAGGAAGATGAGTTCACGAGTGACTCATAAGCTGCAATGGGTTAGATTTGTCAGGGGTGTTAGTCTGGATGAAAATGCTGGAGCAATGTTGGCTGACAAAACCTTACTCTTCAGGCAGTACCAGAGCAGCCCCCATCCCTCAGGCGCTGGAAGGGGCAGCGGTGTCAGTGCTGAAAGGTTTTGGTACATCTGCCAGTCAGTGTGAAACAATCAAACAGGGCAGGTCCTCAGCATTCAGACCTGCTTCTCCATCCCATCCCTCCGACAGGGCAGATCCCAGCCAGCATTCAGATGAGTGATACCGGTGAAAGAGCAGATCAGCAGGAGCTCTCCCTGTCCTAGCAGGATCCCCTACGCCTGTCTGCCACGGGCAGTGGACGGTCTTTCTCATGGATGGTCTTACTGTTAAGGGAGGAAACACACATTTGGTTGTCAGCACAAAAGAAGAGAGATTATAAGTTAAATAGCTGCTGAGACTTGGTGGAAAACTTGTACAACATTAATTTTAGGGTCACTTCTGCTGAAATATTGTATCTTGAAGGAGACTGAGCTATGCTTCCTTTTAATTATTACTCTTAACGACAACAGAAAGAAAAAAAATATCTTTGTAGCTCAGAAGTTCACCTGCCCCTGCTGCTTGCTTTCATACCTGAAATCAATCATGTTTGATTCCAATTATCCCCCTAGAAAGTAATTGTGACAATACTAGAGGAAAAGAATACTTTTTTCATTAAAACCTGATGCTGACAATTAGAGTAACTTGGTTTCATTTCTGATATTATCATTTATCCTTGAGGTGACTTGTAGCTGATGTGGAAACGATTTTTTTCTTCTTCTTTACCTTAATTTTGTCCAAAAATTAAAAATTATTATTCCCATCCAGAACTTTTTTAGCCATGTTTGACCTGTCAGCCAGAACCTCTCTGTGCTTTACCCCCTCCTCCAGGAGGCGATAGGTATACATAAACGTGTTTCTAAATTAAATTCCATCGTTATTAAAGGCTGGCAATGGAGTAGGAGAGTCAGATCCAGTATTTTAATTATTTACTGAAATGCTGCAGGGAGTGTACAGATGTGACAGCAAATGGCAGATCTGGCTGAGAAATACATGAACTGCCAAGCCACAAAATTCCTATTTTTCTGTAAATGCACTCTGTGTAATAATTACTAAACATATTGAGCCCTCCATACATAAGCAGAGCTCTCTCTAAATGGGAATGTTTTCAAAGTTCTCTGTGAGGCTAAAGTACATCTTTATGACTAGGATGATAATAGGACAAACTTCTTTTCCATTGTAGATAAAGAAGATGTGTTTTAAACTTGCCCAAGGGAAATTTCCAGCTGGTCAATTACTGCTAGCAAAGATCTTCTCTATAAAACGGTATTCCTCTAGGGTCAGCTGGCTACTAAATGTGTTTTCTGAAGACTGAAAGTACGTAATTACTGAAAAGGACTTCTGGACCTTGCTGGTGGTTAGTGTTGCTAAAACACACATGTTTTTTTGGGGTAGCATATAAACAGAAACAGATGAGCTGGCTCCCAAGATCTAATTATCAGAAGAGGTTCCAGTGCTTACTGTCTCTCTACTTGGAAAAAAAGTAAAAACCAATAACAACAACAACAAAAAAAGGCACACACACCCCCCTCCCAAACCCAGAGAAAGCAAGCCTTAAATATATTTATGGGGCTATACCATCTGAGACTTGGCAAAGGTCCCAGGTGTGTGGGTAGAAGAGGGCAGAGGGAGGAAAGGGGCATATTTATAACCCCTTATGTTATGAGCAACCTTAGCAAATGCATGTTTGCAAACATTCTCAATCACAGTGGTGTCTTGAATAGCCTCAACTTCTTCAGAGCTACATTTCTCACTGATAAGGCCTCACACTGCCAAAGGCAGATCTGAATGGTAAAGCTTCCCAGCTAGAGGGTATCTCATGACATCTGCCAAGGGAGTGGATGTGACCAGAATACAACTAATTATTCATATAAACACCTGCATTTTTGGGCTGTTCTAATACTTCCTTCTGAGCATTTTTTAGCAAAGCAGGAGTTTCTCATGCAAACTAGTTCAAGGCTTTCCCTCGGGTAAACTAGAGCTGCATTTTCCCCTACTTCCATCTGGAAACTGAAGGGAAGCAAATTCAAGGACTGAGTCCCTTTTCAGTGTCATCCCAGGCTTTAAGGCTCCTGGGATTTGATTCCTTACAAAATTTAAAGAATTAAGCACTACAGTCATCTCATGAACTAATAAGGCAAAAAGTAACAAAAATTCATAACTCCACTAACAGCTTAAAACGCACGCAGCAGAGTTTTTCCGTATGCTTCTTCCTGTAGGCATGGGGAGGAGAAGGAATAGCTAAAAGCATCCCTTTAAAGCATCTAACCCTTTCAGAACAAGCTTTGAGATCTCACTTAATTTTCATGCCCGACTTCAGCACAAATTTTGTGTGCATGCAAAACCGTGGCTAGACCAACTGCTTGGAAGATGGATGCTGATCTATAATAATGCCTATGTATTTCCTAACTTTCACATACCACATACAACTTCCATGTCCTTCCCAGCACCATAGGCAAAAACAAGCTTCCAAGATATTAAAATGAAACCTACACTTCATTAAAAGTTCCACTCTCCTTCTTTCAAGTAAAACTAGATCAAAAGTTGGAGCAGCACAAAATCAGGAATCAGCATCTATGCTAGGATATGAAACAAGGATAGAACTACTCAAAATGAAAAAAAAAACCATCATGAAGAAGGACATAGGCTGCCTTCAACCAGCAGCCAAGCAGGAGTCTGGTGATGCTTTTGAAAATGCACATTAGGAAGTTATATTATATATAGTTATATATATATAGGAAGTTATATATATATATTAGGAAGTTATATATAAATAGGTTATATTTGCACATAACAAAAAATCTCAGCATTTTGTTCACTGAATTTGCTGTAAATAAGAGACTACATCAGCTTGCTCATGCTGAGAATTTGTGACGGCAACACTGCTAAATACCATTTTACTTGTTTTGTCAACATCCCCATGTTTATTACTCAACCTAAAAAAATATCTCCAAAGAAAAACTCAGTTTCTCCTTTATGTCACAGAGGCTATTTTACCCTGTCTTTTTTTTTTTTTTTTTATTTTTTTCCTTGGACGCATTGCAGTTTTTTTCAAATAAAATTT
>JAVJGI010000065.1:20962071-21078462 GCA_035590275.1 Ibycter americanus | reverse complement strand
CTTTTTTTCCTGGGACTCATTGCAGTTTTTGTCAAATAAAAGTTTTAACTATGGGGGGAAGTGAGGAGAAAGAACTCATATTTTGGAGGTCCTTCCATGGAGGTCAAAAGATACAAGCATCTATTGGAAAAAAACTCTGTTAATATTGTGTGTTTGGGAGAAAAGAAGACTGATACAAAGTTTTTTGAAAAGTTGGTGGGGGCTTCCCCCTAAAGCCCTTATTTTATTGTTTAAAATGGCAAGATTCCCAGCTACTACTATATCCCACCTTGGCTTCTACAGAGAAGATCAGGTTCAGAGATGCTCCTCCTATGTTTGTGGCAGCTGTACTCCATTGGTCCTCTGATAAAGTTGTGATGGGGAGTAGATATGGTAAAAGAACAAAAGAAAGGAAAAATCTTCCACTCTGAGGTCTGTTTGAGCAGTTTCCCCTTCTGGTTGGATGAAGCTGGGAGAAACTCATTTGCTAGACATTCATTTTTTCCACCTCATGACCATCCAGACAGAGCTTAGCATTAATACACACTTCAGTAAACCCAAACTAGTTTGATTTCCTATCTGAAGAAATAGCTAAATAACACAAAATAAGCCAAGGATGGAGAATCATCTCTTCTGACAAATTCAAGTGCTCCTTCCTGACACTTCAGCACCACTTTGGAGTCATTGTCTACAGCCTGGACAAATCATAGCACCTATCACCTCAGTGAAGGAAAAAGACACAGAAATAGCTGGGAACGGTGCCATCCCTTGGCTGCTACATTGTTCTTCAATAGCTAAGAATTTGGCCCAAAATCGTTGTTTGATAGAAATTACTCCCCTGGCCACTTCGAGCTCCTTTTTCTTTCTTTTTTTTTTTTTTTTTTTCTCCTCTAAGATGAAGCTGCAATAGGTGTTATTTGTGAAATAACAGGTTCACTGGGATGGGGAAGCCAACCCTAAAAACTATCCTGCAAGAGCAGACATGCTGATCAAATCTTCCCTGTTAAAAAAAGGAAGCTACTTGCACATGAAAGCAATTCCTGGGGCTGTAAACAGGTGAAGACACTTGGGGAAAATTAAGTTTAATTTGTCAAAGGGGGTTATTTGTGACATTCTTCCTGTCCATGCCAATTGGGCAGTACTTGCTACATTAATTGCTGAATGCAAAGTACTGCATCAAAAATTCATTGATGTTATTGCTTCTTTCTTCTTCATTTTTTTTTTTTTTTATTTTTTTATTTTTCCTACCACCTGTTGCTCCTTCTCCACCACTGGCCTTCTGAGTCTCAAGGCTTCTTTCACTGCCTCTTTGGCACCCATAGTTGAGGTACTGTTGCCAAAGCACACTTGATTTAAATAGGCATGCCAGCTGGATGTGACAACGTCAACTCAACCTCTTAATTGTACTCACCTGCAACATGGAGTTCAAGTATTCATCTGCAGGCAGCATTAGTTGGACAAAGATACACTCACCCCAAACCCTCTTGTTAGGCAAAGACAAGGTGGGCTGGTGATTCATCAGGGTATTGAACAGATCATAGGTTGCCTCATATATTTGAAACTCACCTTTCAGACCACATCTACTTATTAGGCAGTACCATTCATCTGCTTCCCAGACTTGATGGAAGATCCTCATAAGCAGATACAGGACAGAGGAAGCTTCCATCACACTCAATAGGAATCAGTCCTCTCAGTCCTCTTCTGTATGAAAACAGTCATCTACTTTTGAACTTGTCTTTGCCAAGCTACCTTATTCCCATCTTTCAAAGGAATTGTGTGAAGTCTAATTATTTCTAGGCTGTTCAAGCTCTGGAAAGTGATGTGGTCTTTGCACAGCACACTTTACACAAAGACTAAAGTCTGAGTAGGGCTAGAAACTCTCATTTTATACAACTAAAACTAGTCCCACCACCTCGGACTCTAGCTGAGGATTTAAGACAAAATACAAATCACACAGGCTTGTGATAGTGTTATGAGAGCTGGCTCCATTAAAGATGACAACCATATGAAGATGTATCAAGGAATAAAATAAAAGTAGGGGAAAGCTTTGGGCTTTTCTGTGGACAGTGACAGAGAAGAGATATTAAGGTGTTGTATTAATAGAAGAAATGCAAAAGGGAGTAACTCCCCTTGTCAGGGGGTTCAGACAGTGAACTGAGACATTCCTTCTGTCTTAGCTGCAACATCTGTGCAGGGGAGGCTGTTCTCCTACCATTTCCCCATTAAAAGTTTGCCCTGGGAATTGGCAACACAGCTTTGATATTGCCACAATAGGAATCCTGAGCTCTGTGCCCTGGTGTCTAAATCACTGTGACATGAGTAGTGACAAGTGACAATTCACTGACTTTTAAAATGACTCAGACTCAATGAAAGTCAAACGAATAGAAAATGTGTGAATATCACATTTCTTGGGCTGATGATATATACACATACATGTGTGTGTAAGGTCCAGGCACTCCATGTTTAACCAAGTGCAATATTAAGTGAGTTAATGAAAAGGGACTAGTTCTCTTCTACTAATGTAATAGACTATTTAGGGAAACAGAAGTATTGTGGTTACATGGAGGGGTTTAGAGTGAGATCTTTGCTGCCAAAATAGAGGCAAAAGCAAAACAAAGCTACCCTACCAACCTAAAGTCAGTGGAGATAAGACAGAGGAGAATTAAGTTCCCATGTTTGTACGATTATATCCCTTTCCAATGGAATGAAAACCCTTTATTTTCCATCTTGATACTGCTCCCATCAGAAATGGCAACTGTCTATTTGCCAGGACTAGGACTGAGTCCCAACCTTGTTATTGGGCTCTAGGCTGGCAGAGCAGTTAATATCCCTTATTTTATTTTTTTTCTTTAAGCTTGGAAGTTTCATATCCCAGTGGTACAACTGGAAATGGATGCTTCATTTTCTGAAAGGAAAAGAGGAAAATAGCATAATTTCCCCAAAGTGGAGACACATCTAGAAAACTGTTTCTATAAAGCTCCATTTCTAGGTTAAGTTAATATTTGGCAGGATTGGGAAGAGGATGGAGAATAAGAAAAGCAAACAAGTAAAAGAACCAAAATTTCTATGGAAAATGGTAGGTACCAAGTGTGAGTGTGTATTTGCGGGGGGTGGAGTATTTATTTATTTACTCCAAATTTGTCAAGAAAATAGATCAGATCATATAACAGCTGGCAGTTCAAGAGCAAGATGTTCAAAGAGCTAGCACTAATGAGCTCACAGATAATTCTCACATTGGCAAGCACTGAATTCCCCAAGTTGACAGAAACGCTGGCATCACTAGGCTAAGACTCAAAGAGCAGTAAGGAGGTTATTTAAGGAAGAACAGTGGTGCAGTCACAATGTCGTACATCATCAACTGTGTACAACATGCGAACTGTGGAAGTATTTCTCACAGTCAGTCCTATTTATGTCAGAAGCTATTAAGACTCAAAACTGTAGCTGTGGAGGTTCCTCAGCCCTGTGCCTGATACCAGCTGCTACTATTAAAACAATATTTTCAGAAGGGTTTTCTTTCCATTTCAGGACCAAATAAGTGACCAGACTTTTAGTTCCTTTTTCATTTGGGTGCATATAAAGTGTCAAGGCCTTCCAAAGGTCAGAGAAAACAAAACTAAAAAAAACCCTTGAAAGACATGCCAAAACTGCAACCAAATCTATCAGTACTCTGGAAGCTCAACTATCAACTTAAACATAAATATAATGCCTAAAGATCTTTCATTGTCTAGCCTGGGGGAGTTTCTTTCCCTCAAGCTGCCTTTCCTCCAGGCTAGCATTCCCTAATTCTGCTTATGTTTGAAACAAGAATGCTGTTTGGATTTGTGACAGAATCATTTTAAAAGGAAATTAGACATCTTTGGAAAGCTGAGGGGTTATCACTCTTTAAATGCAAGATGTTCCAAGATGCTACCTCTCATTTCCAGAGCACTCCCACTGGCAAGTAAGCTCTGCATGTGATTGACACCTGGTTAGAACTAAATAGGCCAAGGCACTAACGAAATTCACAAATTTAGAAAGCAAAGTAAGAAATTGATGGATTTTTTTGCTAGGTGTGGGGTTTTCATTCCAGTTCGATGGCTTACTCTATTTTAAATGGACAGAAATTTTTATACACATGTGTATTTAGTTGAAAGGTAAGCTATGAAGACTGCAGAAGTATCAGTAGTTGATTGTAGAAATTTATTTATTCACAGCACAAATCCCACTAGGAAATGCAATCCATTTGCCAAAGAATCCTTTAAGCAGCCGTATCAAGCCACAGCCACTCAAGAGGGGAAATTTGCAACACTTAACTACTTCAATCTAATTTCCAAAATCCCCACTATCTACAGTCTTTAAAGCCCAAGAGCATGGATTTTGTATAATTGATCTTGGTGCTGCAGGATACCGAAGTAGAGGAGTACATTTCTCTTTTGGCATCATGTCTGAAAAATAGATGCTGCTATGTTGGTAATGAAAGGAGTGAAGCGATTCCTGCATTGGCTGGCACAAAATTGTCTCAGCATCACAGCCATACTGAGACTCAATAGAAAAAGGCAGGAACAGCAGTTGTAGACAGCAAAAAGGTTATTTAATAAAAAATGGAGGTTCAAGCAATAGGCTGGAAGTTAATTTCTCTTATCATCTTTCTCCGAGTGCAGAGTAAGACATTAGAAAGTCCCAAAAGCTAAGATTTTGCTGAATATTTGAAGCAGCTTTGGGGTGTGACTGATAGTCCACACCGCAGCAGCTTCACCTGCAGGCATTGCTCTAAATGCAAAGTCTAAATGAATGCCTACAGCAAGGAGAGCAGAGGCACAGCCCACTTCACACCGCTTTGTGCACTACTGAGCTTGCTGACCTAAAGATCATGGTTTATCCTTCTTCACACTGGACTTCCCTTATTCTGTGGCCAAGAGGTTTCATTCAAACCTGGCTTGTACACTACCTTGTGCTTTAGTGCCATGAGTTTTTCTTCATTTCCTTGGTATTATTGTACTACAAATAACATCATGCCAATTGGATATGATTTGACATTTTAATTCCTAAAGTCTGGGTATCAGGCATTCTCATCCCGTGCAGTTCTATCAATGGTATAGGTGTTTTCTAAGATATTGTATGGATTTCTTCCAGTTTTCAGATCAAAATAGCTTTTAGGATTGTTAGCTAATTTCAATTCACAGAAAGCCACATTTTTTTCAGGTACAAAAAATTAATCCTGCTTTTAAAGTGGGGAAAATTCAACTTACAATAGAAAAAATATTAGAAAATAATTGACATAGAAGCAGCATGGCTGGATATGACTTTGAGGTATCAGTTGGTCTATTCCCCAATCATATTGGAAAATTATTATATTTACATCTATTCTGTCATATTTTTTCTAACCTCTTCTTTACAAACTCCAATGACACTTCCATAATCCATGTGTCTGGCTCTTTTTAGATGCTGGGATCACTTCTATGGCCACCCTTAAGACTGTTTTCAGTTTTTCCTCATTTTTCTTAAAGTGTGGAGCCCATAAGCAAAGGAAGCATTGCAGCTGAGGTTTTTTAATGCACTACACTCCTTCCTCTACCTTTAGGTAAAAGCTCTTTGGGGTTTCTGCGCGGGTGTGATGCTCTTCGTCCTCACTGTTTTGTAACATAGAAGCCTTAGATCCACTCCTGCAGAAAGCCTTTTGAGCCTGGTAATCCTCAACTTTTTGTGTGGTGGGTTGACCTTGGCTGGACACCAGGTGGCCAACAAGCTGCTCTATCATTCCCCTCCTCAGCAGAAGGGGTGGGTAGAGAAAATAAGATGAAAAAAAAATCTTGTGGGTCAAGATAAAGGCAGTTTAATGAAAGCAATAGCAAAAGTCATGTGCACATGGAACCAAAGGAAATCTAAAGATGTTATTCTCTGCTTCCCATCAGCAGGTGATGCTCAGCCCCTTCCCGGGAAGCAGGGTTTCACTACGTGTAGTGGTTGCACTGGAAGACAAACGTCATAAATAACGAATGCCCCCCTTCCTCCTCCTTTCTCTTAGCTTTTTTTGCTGAGTAGATGCCATAGGGTATGGAATGTCACTTTGGGTCAACTGTCCTGACTCTGTCCCCTCCCAAGACCTTGCCCACCCCCAGCCTACTGGTAAGGGGGGATGTTGGAGAGGCAGCCTTGGTGCTGTGTGGTGCTGCTCAGCAGGCACCAACCCACTGATGTGTTATCACCACCTTCCCAGCTACCAGTACAAGCACAGCACTATGAGGACTGCTGTGGGGCTCAGCCAGACCCAATACAACGAAATACTTTGCCTTTGCTCTTACCAAATCACAGGCTTTTTTCCTGCACACAGTTCCTCTGACTTATGAAGTTCATATTAAATTCTTCTCAATGTCTGTGGCATCTGCAGACCTTCTGGGTTTCATGCCATCAGTAAGCTATACTGCCTACATCATGAAAGATGCCAATAAAACAATTATTAATAAATTATTAATAAAATAATGAGTAGCGCCAGTCCTAAGGCAGCTCCCTGTGCACCCACTGTAATAGATCCTTCCAATTTGATTTGGAACCACTAGCAGGTACTCTGTGACAGCAATTTTCCAATAAGTAACTTGTTCGCTTCACATAAGGTTCATTTGGAAATTTTTTCCTACCCTGCTTCTTTGAACGTCATAGGAAGCCTGTTTGTTTCCAGGGAATAGAGCTATTATTTTAAAGTGTTTCATAAAACAGTGTTTTGTATTTTCACCTAATTTAGATAGCCAATATGCACACAGCATCCTTAACCTTAATAGATTACAAAGACGCCTTCCCTCCTGCTTCCTCGCACACAGAAAGGAGGTGGTAGCATAGCATAGTGAGGTGGTGGGAAAGCCATCACGAATGTGTTAGGCTGATACAATAACCAGACCAGATGTCTCTCTATCTATCAGAAAAACACAGCTGCTTTGAAAATAAATGACAGACTTTTTACAGACTAAAAAGAGATTTACAGCATAAAAAACCCACATCATTCAGTTGCAACCATAGAGACAGGAGGCTAATTAGAGCTAATCTAGAGCAGATTTGCCCTTTTGCAAAACAAGAAGTGCTCACATCTCTTGAAAACAGACTGGTCTTCAGTACATGCTCCATGTCATCCTGGGGTCTGTGTTCCCACAGATCCAGGTCCCTGGCTGCAGTTGCTGCAGCCAGAACTTCTGTGGATATAGGTGTCATTATCTCTAAGCAAGCATCGCAAATTTAATCATTAAGGATCTGGTCTATTTTTTTCCTAAAATTCATTGCTTTCCAACCCTCCCTCCCTCCAGTTCAATCTGGTGATTTTCTGTAGCCATTTGGTGCTACATCACAGACCTGTGAAAGTATTCTTTATGAAGATTTAGACAATAACACAGCTAAATATTCCTCACCATACAGGACAAACCTTATTAATCCTCCACTAGGACTTTGTCCTCTCTGTAATGCTCCATACATTTGTCTCATACTAGCAAAATATGGCTGGCTAAAAAATACCCAGAAAGAAAAGGTCACATTTACAAAGCAGGAAATATTGCCTTCCCCTCAAGAACAACAAAGCATCCAGTAAATCCTTAGTAACGAAGAAACAATAAATTTCTGCCAGTATATACTGGTATATACGAGAGAGGAAGGTTAAATTACTGCCGTCTGTCTTGGTGACATGATCCCCAGACGGCTGGATGAAGCTTTTGCCTGGTTGCTCATTCTCATTCTTTAGCTTCAGTGGAAGATGAATCGGAACAGATAGGAGGTCCAGTTTCAAATCCATCATTCGCCGGCCCCTTTCCCAAACAAAAATCATTAGGTTGCCTTCAGGATTCGTCAGCACTTGCTGGCTGCTTTGGAAGGCCAGTTGTGTTCTTTGGGAGTCGCTCCCCAAAGCACCGCAGTTGCCCTCCCACCCTGCTCCATATGCCCTGCCGCGCTGGGATGAATCTGAGTGAACCATCTCTAAACATTTCTGCAAACACTGACACACACTTACCCTCATTTGCAGAAAAATGGAAGAAAACCCAATCTGTATGTGGTCAAACCTCCTCTCTCTGGCTCTGTGTGCCAGAGTGCTTCAACAGAGCAGCAGGCACTGCATATCTGGCTCTGCCAGAGCAACACTAGCCCTCTGTAAGCATGGGATGTGATTTGAGTTACTGTACAAATTTCCCAAGTGAATTAAGCACTGTAGATATCAAATACAGATCTACACAGGAGAAAAATAAAACATCAGGAAAAAAAAAAAAACTCTTTTGCACCTTCACCCGGAAAACCAGATGGATGTGTTGGAAGCAGTCTGCGGGAGTTAGTCATCTCTCTCAAGTTACTCGTAAGGGATCTTCTAGACCCATAAGAAAAAAGCTCTGCCATAAGGAAGATGCCATAACCAGCGTTTTCTCATCCACATTTAGCTGTCATACCTGTTTAACTTGTCTTTCCCAAGTTAAAAAGGAATTTCACCTGGTGGAAAAAATGCTTTGTTTATGTCTTTTTCCGTATGTAGTTAGATGTGATGAATTTGTAACAGATTTCTAGGGAAAACAAGTCCTCCAAGAATAAAGCAAGCAATCATAACAATGGCATTTTCTTGAAGTTATGGAGTCTTTTGTAATAGCTCCAAGACTTGATTCAGTGAACTAGTGAGGCATACACTGCTTGTGCACAGTGTTTTCATTTCCTTGACTTTCGCCAAGGATTTACAGCAGTCTGAAGACCAAGTTATTAGAAACAGAGTTACCTAAGGTGGGAACTTCTGTTGATTTTGTCAGATAATTATCCTTCCTGAACTATTTGCAGCTGTATTTCATCCTAATTTAGCTAGCACACAGTACTTGATAATCAATTACATACTCCCCAGCTTTGGAGATAGATTTTAACACTTGATCTCTGTCTGCATGTTTGTTTCGTGCGTTAGACAACCAAGCTGCCTACCTAATGAACAACAGATAGGATACACAGAGTTTACCAGGAGAAGAAAAACACAAAATCCTTCATGACCAGAGTGCCTGCCAAACTTTGTGAATACCATTGCATTTAGTAGTGAAATCATCCCAGTTTTCTAGGGTTGTATAACATTTTCAGTAGATATGTCAATCTCGTTATTTATTAGTCATGTCTTCCATTTTTCTAAATTGCTCTGACCTAAAATTCTCTGAGTAGAAGTCTTTCTTCCCTACTTTGAGGCAGGACATGGTTTACCAAGACTACTCTAGAGATATATTTGCGTAATAATATATTTTTAATCCATAGCTTAATAAACATCTCTAATCTCCCTTCCTGCTATTTTAGTCAACTACTTCTGGTCCAACAGTCCGTAGAAAACAATCAATATATATACATCAATATAACAATAATCAATTTTATAACAATCCATTTATTTTCAAATTCTTTAATGCCTCTCCTCCAGTCTCTTCTTTTCCAGACAGAACAAACCCAAATTCTGAACCTTTCTTTGCAGTTCTTTCTTATTTAATCCTCCAGAACTTGCTCCTATTGCATGATTCTTAGTATCTGGTACCAAAAACTTAATACAGAACATGAACTCCAGAGGCCTGTTTCAACTTAAACTGTCCTACAATGGGTTTTCCATCATCTGAAGCCTTCAAAGAACCAGAGTAGTCATCCTGCATGTCTTCTGCATCAAGCTACTGTTCATGAAGAGAATATGATTTTTTTCCCCAGACTTTGTATTGCTGAGCCCTATTCTATAACCCCATGTTATATTCTTTCTAGAAGTACTGTTGCTGAGCCAGATAGTCCCTG
This sequence comes from Ibycter americanus, assembly GCA_035590275.1. NCBI lineage: Eukaryota > Metazoa > Chordata > Aves > Falconiformes > Falconidae > Ibycter > Ibycter americanus. The sequence continues at coordinate 21,068,748 of JAVJGI010000065.1, read as the reverse complement.
TTTTGTGTTTGTGCAACCAAATTTCTCGTATGTGCCAATGCTTTACACTTCTCTTCACTGCATTCTATCCTATTGTCATTAAGTCTGAAAGGTTAATCCAGAAAAAAATCAAGTGGCAGTAGATTTTTCCGACCAAGTAGGTGGAAACTTTCATATAACTCTGGCATCTTAATTATACCAAGAAGCTGATAGTCATCCAGCTGTAACTAATTTGTTAATGTTTAATTAATTTTTAGCAGTAGAGATCACTTAGGCTGAGATTATGTTGTCCCTATTTGAAACCTTCGACATAATGGTGTGACCTTAGGAGGTGCCAGATAGCACAAGACAGAGCTGACTCATGATGTTCGAAAGTGTAGTTAAACACAAAAGCAAACTCTTTCCAGGTATATAAAAGTTCATATGCAGTGCCTGAGTCCAGACACAGTCTGGCAGTTGACCAGAAATATGATGTCGGATCTAGTATGCGCCTTGAGACTCATCACGTTGGAGGCAGGAGAAGCTTAGAGCAGAACGATCATTAGCCCCCAAGGATGCATAAACCACTGAAACCAAAACCCCCACCACTTGGAAAGGCATATTATAGGAGCAGATCCAAGCCTAACACCACTCACTCAGTACAGCAGTTGGCACAGACTGTCTCCCAGCGCACACCATGCTTGCAGTAACCTGCTCTTCCAGATGGGAGAATTACTCAGCTTAGACCAGAGAAAAGCAGAGAGCACATCCCACTCTCACCAGCCCCAGTAGGATGTGCATCTTCCACTGCTGCTGTCCATTGGATCATCTGTGCAACTGTGTGGCAGCATATGCCTACTCAGATGGATAGAAAAAGCCATTAACTTCAAAAACTCTGGTCCATGTGCCCTTCACAGAGGGCACATCCAGCCTGAACAAGATTCCCTGACTTCCTCCCATGTACACAGGCCTTCCTCAACCTCCACCATGGCTGCCAAACCAGCCTCTGTCAGTTTTTCCTAACTTATCCTGGCAGACCTTACACGCAGCTGTTCCAGCCCTTGTGCTTTCTTCTCTAGGAGCTACCAGGGCTCAGCATGGTATTCCACATAAAGTCTCACCATTGCTTTGTACTCAGCAATTATTTGCTTTCAATCACTGCCTTGTGCCATGGAATTCAGATTTTTCTGTCTCCACTGGATATTACCTGACAGGTTGAAGGGTGCTACTTGTCTTTCCTGAAATACTGCAAGATGAGGGCTCATAGTCATCCTATGCTCAGCTAACCCATTTCTTTTTCCTCCTCTGCCATTTCTACCGCAGAGTTCCCAGCCTAAATGAGAAAATCTTATGATTAGTCCCAAAGAGTATGAACTTGCCCTTCGTTAGTGTGAATTTCATTCCATTTCTATTGCTTCCACTCGAAGGTCATCGAGTTCATTTGAAAAATATCCCAATGTTCCTTTGTACTACTATCTCCAGATTTCGTACCATCACCAAATTCATACAGCACCAAAGTCCCTAATGAAAACATTGCACAAAACTGAACATAGGTAACTGAACAAGTCCTTAGGTAACTTGGCTAGGAGCCTACTTCCAGTCCAACTCTTCCCCATTTAATATTCTCTTTTATCCAATTCTTCTCTCATTTTCAACCCTATCTTCCTCTTTTTAACTCACATGTAATCCTACATGTAACTTCATGTAACCCTACATCAAAAGCTTTACTGAAGAAGGAAAATGAGAAGATCTACTTTTTCCTTGTATAGAGGAATATTTATTAAACTAACAAAAAAAAAAAAAAACAAACAGAAACCCGTTTGCTTAGTGTGATTAACTTTTAGCAAACCTAGGTTGTGTGCCCTGATTTCTATTTAAATCCAGGTCTTTCTTTGTTCTTTTCCTCCAAATATGTTCTAAACCTCTGTACACAGCTGGGATCAGACGAATGGAACTACAGGTGCTCAGAGTATCTTTTTTCCTCCTAGTTTTAAATACAGTAGAACATCTTCTCCACATCAAAATACACGTCTATAATTGCCCTTACTGGAGGTCTTGGCTTTACTAGAAAACTGACTACAACAACAAATGGTTCTAACTCCATTTGCTCTTTCTTTATTCTTGTATTAAAATGACTCAAGAATGTTTCATTGTTTTCCTGTATCATATGTTGCAGCTGCATCCTGCAGCTGGGCTGAAGGTAAAACTGTCATTTTATGCTGCTGTTGGTACCCTGCTTTTGATGACATTACATGATTTCATGGCGGATGAACATCTGATACATAGTTGTACCCTTCTTTTTCCAGTACACATTTATTTCAACCCAGTTCCTGGGAACTTTTATCTTATATCCCCGCACTGCTCTTTCAGTTCCTTCCTCCTTCCCCCTCAAAACAGAGAGACAGATCTTTACTTTCTAGATAGAGACAGGCAGGGTAAGGTTGCTTCAAGCATTAAAATTAATGAATCCCACAACTAAGACATTTCCAAAACAATGTGCTGCTTTATTTCTGGTAAAAGTTTTAACAAAACCATCTGACACGTTACCTTAGGATGTCAGTTCAGGTAGGTAGACATTTCTTTCCGGGTAAGTGGCTATGCCATTCATAAAAAGGAGTATCTGCTATGTGGCAATTTCAATAACTTCCCATAATTTCTATTTTATGTGTTATGAGGATGGTTGATGCCACTTCATGTAATGATCTTCTATATTACACTGCATTATAGTTATTCGATAAAGAATACATTTTAAAAAAAATAAGGCATGCGAGTGGCTTAGAGTATATCTCTCTAGTCTCTGCTGTGGAATATACTACTTTGTGGAATTTCAGTCTCTTTCTGCTTTTGAGGGAAAAGGATAGATTTTCTAAGGGAAAAAATAAAATCAAAGCAAAAACACAAAGAGAATTAGGTCTTGAATTAGTGCAAATTAATATAATCTCCAATGATCTGACTAGTTTCATTTTTTCCTCAAAAACATTGTAATCAAGCAATAGTAGAATAGTATAAGTTTTTGTTTGTGTTTTATTTCTATTATTATTTTATGTTCTATTATTCTATATTAGGATTTCAATAGAATAACCCCAAATCGCAAACCAATTTGCATTCTTCAATCAGGGAATCAAGACAAGTCTAAAAACTACTAAATGGAAAAAATTATAGGATCAGAACGAGGGGAGCTCAATAAAAATTTGTAAGCCATTACAAAGATAGCAAAGAAGAAACTTCTTTTGGACCAGGAATCTCTGAATCTTCCTATTCAGATACCAGCAAGCCTATACTTTTAAGTGTCTCTGCTATTGTATCATAAATTAATGCATAACTGATGGTCATGTGAAGATTTACATACCCAACAGCTACACCTGATATATCCACCAGAGCTTAGCAGTCATTACTTTGCAAATAGTTTCACAGGCAGCAACAGGTTTATGAATCAGAAGTATCCTTGCACTTCAAGTGGAAAACATTTCAAACTTGTCCTTCATTTTACCTAGACAGTAAAATTAGGACTCAAAACCATAGTGCATCCAGTGGCAAGACTCTCATGATAAAATTCAAAAGATACCATCTAACCCATTTTTAAAAACAATAAAAATACATCCTCATCTCTATGAAGGAGGAAGCCTAAAAGATAACTTGCCTTGGAGATGACCTTCAAAGGGAAAGAGAAGAAGCAACACCTGAGAATAAGTGCAGGATGCCTGCAATAAGCAAGACTTGTAGAGGTCATTCTGCAGATGAATTAGTATAAATTTAGCTGTAAACAACTGTTTATAGTCCTTGCTGGATAGTTCCTGATTTATCACTGTTACCCAGGAAAGCACTGAACAGCTAAGGTAAATTACCTTTAATTGTGATGTGGAGAGATTCACAAAGTTCTGGGGTTAAAAATAAAACGTTTTAATATGGTTCACATAACTTACCAGCACGATCCTCTTGCAATATGACTGTGTGGAGTTTCTGCAGACATTAAGTGTCCATCATGCAAAATAAAATGATCATTTGGAGGAGAGGGAACTGACCTGAGCTGCAAGTCTCTCCTGACTGCTGATGCCAGCCTTTGTGGATTTAGACAATACCAGGCTGTTCTCTAAAGGTTCGTAATTTAAAGCAAAAGAGTAAGGAGGGTAAAAGGTTAAATCGCAGAAGGGAAGAGAAAAGTCTACGTAAAATTTGGCTTTGTTACCGAGAACTTCATATGTGTATATATATATACATACACACATGCATGTGTATACTGGCACACACTGCTGGAGAGGGTCCAGCAGAGGGCTGCGAAGATGATGAGGGGACCAGAGCATCTCCCCTGTGAGGAAAGGCAGAGAGAGCTGGGCCTGTTTAGCCTGGAGAAGAGAAGACTGAGAGGGGAGCTTATCCATGCCTACAAGTATCTTAACTGTGAGTGTCAGAGGATGGGGCCGGGCTCTTTTCAGTGGTGCCCAGTGACAGGACAAGGGGCAACAGGCACAAACTGCAGCACAGGCAGTTCCAGCTGAATATGAGGAAGAACTTCTTTACCTTGAGGGTGACAGAGCACTGGCACAGGCTGCCCAGAGAGGCTGTGGGGTTTCCTTCTCTGGAAAACCACCTGGACGCAACTCTGTGACCTGCTCTAGGTGAACCAGCTTTAGCAGGGGGTAGGACGAAATGATTTCCAGAAGTCCCTTTCAACCCCCAACCATTCTGTGACTCTGTGATATATTTACATACATAAATATATGTAATTTCTTCTCCTCTATAACTTTAAATCCTTTAAATGAAACATGTAAATACAGCACAAAATAAAACAGAAATTGAGACCATGAGAAATAGAAAAGGAGAGACACTTTAGTATCAAATACACAATATAAGAAAAGCGAATAGGCTGTTGCAAGTGAAGGCAAGCCGTGGGCATCTTTCATCCTCCAGATTTCTCTTTTGTTTGGCCAGCTAAAAATGTATTCCAAAAATATCATAAAAACTTCCACTCGATGTGATCTATGCTTTCATTGAACTATTCAGCTGGGTTTAAGGGTAGGACATTTTCTAGGGACATTACTGCTCTTTTAAGAGCAGGTCTCCTCCCTCTGCTGAGCCCTTTTTCATTTTTCTTCTAGCTCAGACAAGAGAGAGAAAAAGATCAACGTGAAGACAACTCATTTCTTCATTCAGTTACCTATAAGAAAGGGTGAGGGAAAGGCCTGGATAAATTGTTACCTTTGAAGCTACTACTGCGGAAAGGTTATCTTGTAATTAGTTAGAGATTGATAATACCCACAGGCTGTGATGCTGGGTTGATAGGCGCTTTACAAATACACAAAAAGCAGGGTCATCTAATGCTTTTGTATTCATAGAATAACTCGTTCTGCCCTCTAAGAATGGGGAGACCGTACAATGAGAGAATTTGACCCTCAGGATGGCTTACAGAATTGCTAGTCCCCTCAATTACCCTGCTCACATATGAGGACTCAGAGAAATGCATCACAGCATAATATGATTGTCCCTCATTCAATCTAGGAATATCATTATCTCTAGAGTTAATAGTACAATATTTAACCCAGTAGAGTGTATTTAGAGTTGCTATTAAACAACAGTATTGAACTAAGCAATAACCAGCCCTTGTCTCAGCTATTTATGATTCCAGCGATATATTATATGCATCACTGGCTTTCTCTTCTGGCATCTGTAAACTCTTCTGACTAGTTAAATGCTCCAGCATTGGTACGAGAAGCAGCAATCACTACATGCCGATTTGCTGCTAATGAAGGAAACAGATCCAAGACCTAGGGTCACCTTCCTTTATCTACAATGCATTTTAATTTTTCTAAAACAAGGTTTATTTGCTAGGAAGAGCAGAGGAGGAGGGGAGGAGAATTCTGCTGATTTCACTGTACCACTCTGAAAGGAAAGGCAAGATAAGCAAATAATCATTTCTCTGTCTCCAATTTACATGAGACCTCCCCTGGTACTTATGCCTGCAAAGGCAGGAAAAATTGAAGTGTACAAAGCAGAGCTTCGGTGCTCCTTCAGCCTGAGCCAAGCCACACTGTGTGCATGCTTGCATGTAACTCATTGCTAGAAGCTTCTATCTACACATAACCACCATTTTTTCCAACTCTTAACTCTATGCTACAAAGCAGATGACAGAAGACTTATCAGATAAATCCCACTCAGCAAAGAAAAGCAACTGCACTTCTGTGTTCCCTCACATTGGTTACTTATAGTCCCCCAGCAGCTGCCAAGGGACAGGGCTGGCAGGCAAGCCAGTTGTTGATACAGCCTAGTGGGTTCTGCCGCTACCCTTCCTGAAAGAAGAATTCTTTCCTGTGAACAGAATAACAAAATCCTGAAGTGTGTGGCCAAAAGCCTAGACTGGTACTTCCCCAAGCTAGACACAATAAAACCTGTTGGGCCACACGAAGGTACCATGTTTATATGCTGTTTAAATGGGCTCCAGAAAAGGTGTTGAAATATTTTTGCTTCCTTAGTTTCCCCTGTAGTTCAGTCAAATCTGTTGTTTCTCCCTTTTTCTGCTTCTGAAATGTCATGCTGTCTGGCTGGTGTTAAATACCCATCACGTTCCACCACAGAGGTGGCCATATTTCAGGAGGAAGGGTGAACGGTATTCCTTCATCATGAAGTACCACATATACAAATAAATCAATAAAGAAGTGAATTAAGAAGAGTTCAGGAACACATATGTTAGTGCTAAGTTGACAGGCTGTAGGAACAGAAAGCTTTCCTTTAATTCCCTCCCCTTCCTTGTCTTGCCAGAAACAGCCCCAGACCGCGCCCCCCCAACCCAACCCAGTACTTCACAGCAGTGATTAAAGTAAAAGATCTTTCCTTGAGCAACCTACTGCTGGGGGTACCATGGAAGTGACAGATGCAGAAATCTCAACTGTCATCCTCTTAATGGAAGGCTGCAGTGATGATGAACACAGGCAAATTCATTATGAAAATGAGTGCTGATTCCTGATATGATTGCTAAATAGATCCTTTGTTTTATCTCGTATCTTTTTTCCTGCCCTAGCAAGCTCCTTGCTCTGCTTATCATCTGCAGCAGGGAAGAACCTCCACCTGCAGATGGTATTGAGTGAGGATAGTTGATTAGTGTGGAAGGAGGCCATTTGGATCTTCATTGGACTGAGGCTGGAGATATGAGCCCATGGAGAAAGGAAAAAGTCATTGAAAAAGGTTGTGGATTTAAAGGAGGGAGCAATATGAGGAAAGTCTAGTAATTACAAGGAGAATAAGGACAGGCTAAGAAAAGCCCCAGAGACTTGAATACTTTCTTCATATAATGGTGCGGATTTAAGACACATTGCTATCTGTTAGGAAGGCGTTCAAACAGCCTCAGAGAGAGGTCTGAGGATGAATTACGACCAGAGTCACAACAGTCCATGCTTTTCCCCTCTATTTTACTCATTTCCAGCAGCAGTGTTAAGGGGGATGTAGTTTATGGTACAGTTAAAATTGAGCTTAAGAACACTGAAAGAGGTGTACATATATGCAGAAATGTGCAGGTAAAATATCATTAAAGCTCAACCATTCAACAAAATGGCTTTGAAATGTTATATTATAGACAGCTGTTTACAGATTTTTTTTAATGCCAAAATGACCAATGGTGATCCTGCAGTCTTAAAGTTTTGATAATATTAACGGAAACACTTCACCTAGGAATTCTTCTACTCAGCTCAATAACTTCTGAGGTGGTTAAAACTCCCCTCTTAGAAAGAAATCTCATTGCAATTTAAAGATTGAAAGTCATAGAAAATCTTTTTCCTCTGAGCAGTCAGCCAAGGTTGTTAATTATCTCTGCTGTTAAGAAAATAAATAAATCAGAAATGAAAAAGATCTTAATTTCGTTTTTAATTCACCTAGATTAAATTTCCAGCTACTGTTTCTTGTTACGACTTTGTCTAAAATTAATGAGCCCTCTCCCACCTCTGCACTATATACTAGATATCCCCACCAGAGATAATTACAGAATGTGATCAAGTTATCGCTTAACCTTATTATAGACAGGAGCAGCAAAATCTCTCCCATGATGTGTCCCATTCACTTCTTAATGCTGAACTTTAGGGACCACTTCCACAAGTGAGGAAGCAGTTTATTCTCGTTGACAATGCAGGGCGCTCTTGGGGGATTCTGCAATAAGTGCCAGAAATGGTGCCTGTTCTCAAACACAGAGATCTGCGAGGTGGGTGAGGGCTGAAACCACCTGCTCAATCTTATGTACCTCAACATTCGACTTGTAGAAGTAGAAACAACTTTTCCACATTCAGGTCACAGAAATCCTTAGCCTAGACATGAAGATCCAAGCCTCAGTGCTCACATCTCTTGGCCAGCCATGCCCCAGCTGCATCAGCAGAAAGAAAATATGGACTTCGGAAATGATGTGAAGGGAGAGTGAAAGTGCAGGGGACACCAGGCAAGAAGAGTTCAGCTGACATCTCGTTACTTTTACAAACCTTGACACTTAGGTTTCTTTTCCTCTTTTTGAAATCGGAATGACACCTGAACTAAAAAAATCCAGTAAGTGTATGGGATCAACCCATAAACTTAGGCACATAAAATATTGTTAGAGGAATGTGAGCTGGCAGTCTCATTCATTTTAAATAAGTTTACAACCTAGAATTATGTCCTTAGTCTACATTCCAGATTGCACCAAATAATGAGAATACCAGACTTTCTATCAGAGAATAAAATCAGCATAGTGGGTGGTTTGTTTGTTGTTGTTTTGTTTTTTTTTTTTCTTATTTTCTCTCTTCTCTAACCTTCCCTCTATATAAGTAAAAATAATTTTTTCCATTTCTTTTTCTCTTAAATCTCACCAACATTGTTCCATTTGCATTGCGACTGAGTTTTATCAAGGGCTCAAGAGACAGATGTAAAGAGATGTTGGAAAAAGTCTTGGAGTGTCTCTCAGAAGCATTTCTAATTTTTCATATGTTCTTGCGTAACCCATATAACATCCACCCACAAGATGCTTTTCAGCTACTACAAACAGGAAGCACTTTTAATGCAATGTTTGTGTTTGACTGTAGAGCTTCTTACCAACAAAAGATAAACCATTTTAAGTCAATGGGGAATTAAAAGCATATACCCCATCGACTGTGAAAGGAAATTAGGACCTTAGCTGTCTGTTGTGGCTTTTACAGCTTTTCTCGGTCCCAAAGAAAAACATCATGCTGTATCCAGGTACACCAGCAAGAGTAGAGCTCTTTCACTAAAGCAGGTTGAAGCAATTTAGAACCAAAGAAGAAAATAGTATCCATGCCTGAATTTTTGCAGACTCATAGCATTCCATACTGTTCCAAGGAAGAGTCTTTTCTTCTGTGACTGCTTGTCTGTTAGAATTATTTAGAAGTTTCAGGTTTAAACTAATTGCTCCACAGTTATAATGCAGTTGCTTCTGTGGTAAATCACCGGAAAGCCCACCCAACAGTGTTGGACAGAGCAGTGAAATTCAGGACAAAATGACAGAAAATTTTTAAATCAGGATACCCAGCTCCTAGCCCTTACAGCTCTTTAGAGAAGAGACATGGGATTCTTAAACACACCAAAGGCAGGATTCACACACCAATTTAAGCTGTACAAAACTGTATAAAATTTACACATCCAACTTCTCAGGCTGGTGTCCAAGATTCCTCTCTTTGCAAATGAGAGACAAGTGACTTCCAAAGGGCAATCCTTTCTGAAAGTGGTACCTAAAGTAGGTGGATTGAATTGCTGTGTGGTTTTCAAGGGCAGAGAAGGATCCCAACTAATTAACCCGCTTTAGAGACATACATTTTTTTTTTTGTTTAAATAACAAGACATAAATCATTGCCATCAGTTTAGGTTTTACATCTCACACTGACTTCTCATCCTGGGAGAGGGGTTTTACTGAACAGAGTCATACAGCTATCAGATAATTAACACAATTTTTTTTAAAAAAAACAGCAACACTCAACAAGCGTGCTACATTACCTTCCACAAGAAGAGATATTAAGTCACAGATATCAGCCCATTAAGTCATTATAGTCCCTAGTACCATGCTAAGAAACTATAGCTATAAGGATGAAAATTATTTTAGTCCTTTGTGACATACAAAATGTTGCAAAGCTAACATTGTGGGGAAACTTCACAGCTGCTTGAATATGTCTCTCCAAAATTATTAATAAAATATCAAATTAAGACCCAGAGTGGGAAGTCCTTAATCATTACCATGATCTTAATTGACATTGATTTGTTGTCCAGCTGAGAGATCTTTGTTTCCACAGGGAACACCTATTTTCACAAGGGAAGAAATGACATCAATCCAAAAGGCGAATGAAGCTAAAATTAAGCATTTTTTATAGCATGTTTCTGAATAACCCAATAATTGACAGGAGCATTACTCATCACAGAACCTGAGGAGAAAGTCTCCTGAGAGCAATCCTTTTTTTCTCCTACTCAAAAATGCACATATGTTTCCTTTCATTCTTTCCTCTGGGCATAAGGCGTAAAAATAGAGCTTCCTAACCATGAACTTAGTTTAAATGCACTGTATGCTTGGATATGAAATCAGCAGTTCACAGAATCACAGAATGGTCAGGGTTGAAAGAGACCTGTGGAGATCATCCAGTCCACCCCCCTGCTAAAGCAGGCTCACCTAGAGCAGGTTGCACAGAGCTGCATCCAGGCGGGTTGTGAATGTCTCCAGAGAAGGAGACCACACAGCCTCTCCAGGCCCAGCTCTCTCAGCCTTTCCTCATAAGGGAGATGCTCTGGACCCCTCATCATCTTCATAGCCCTCTGCTGGACCCTCTCCAGTAGCTCCCTGTCTCTCTTGAACTGGGGAGCCCAGACCTGGACCCAACACTGCAGATGCAGCTTCACCAGGGCAAAGGAGAGGGGGAGGATCACCTCCCTCCACCTGCTGACCAAGTTCCTCCTGATGCACCCCAAGATCCCTTTGGCCTTCTTGGCTACCAGGGCACACTGCTGGCCCATGGGCAACTTGCTGTCCACCAGAACCCCCAGGTCCTTCTCTGCAGATGTGCCTTCCAGCAGGTCAACCCCCAGCCTGTACTGGTGCAGTGGGTTGTTCCTCCTGAGGTGCAGGAACTTACACTTTCCTTTCTTGAACTTCATTAGATTCCAAGCAATTGTAAGCAGACTATACACATCCATACATAGTAAGTAACAGAATGTATAAATAAGCATCTCCAGGAGGAAAGAAAACTTGAACAGACATCTCAGGATTATGCACAGAGTGCATAGATGCATAAGAGCAAGTCAACGCAATCCAGCCACATTTAACTGATGTAACGTCTCATGCAACACTGATGTCACAGAGCCAACTCCATGAGCTAACAGGAGGCAGAACCTGACCTGAAAACTTAATTAATACTGTGAATTAATGCAAATTACAACAAAATATTTTCAGTGAATCTTGGTCTGATTTTTCTCCAGCTCCTAGAAGACATTTAGCTGCCACCTGGGTACAACCATGGATAAGTCCCATAATGACCCTGGACGTCTCAAACTGAAGAGAGGCTTTGGATGGAGTCCACTGAGCTCTGAAGCAATTCACTATGACCTGATGACCTGGAAGAAAAGGAATAATAAATCTGGCCTGGCTCAACTGTGTAGCTGGTGGTTTGTTTTCAGACAGCGCTCACTTTCCCCTGTGAATGAGATGAACCTGTGACCTGGTATGTATCAACAGAGCATTTCAATTCATCTGGAAGTCAGAAGGGATTAGCAGCTGCAGCGCCACTCTCTAACTGTACATGGCTTGTAATTAGGTAGCGTAAATGTACAGGATAGGTTGCAGTTCTTGGCATTCACAATCTTCATAAGTGCTCGTTACAAGGAAAAAACCCAAATAATCCCAAGGGAGAGCTCAACAGGAAAAACTAACAGTTTTTCAAAGCAATACTGCCCTTCCACACTAATTCTCTCTGCTGAATGACACAAAGGGAACTGGCCCACTGGTGAATTATTTAATTCAGATTTGTCCCGTTCTGACTCCTCCAGTGATATGGAGAAAATAATTTAATTCCTTGGATTGAGTAACAGACTAATAAAGGGCCTAATTCTTCAGAGACATCATATTCTGATGAGGAAAGACTTGTAGAACTTGAGACAGCAAAGCAAAGAAAAATAGTTTTCTTGGAGAGAATAAGAAACCAGGCTTCTGACTGTGTGCAGCCTCAACTCCTGCTGTAAAGCTTGATTCAATACGGACCTTTTCCCTAGGTTCAGCGGATCTCACACTAGGAGCAAAGCACTCAGCAAGTCCCAGGATCATGCATTTATTCCTGAAGTCACTATCACAGGGTTAGAAATAATTGATCGGTAATAACTTGTATAGGAAAAGCAAAAAGAAATAAACTTCTGTTGCTTCTGACCTAGTTTCATACTTGATCTAACGTGCCTTGGTTTTGTTCTTGACTTCAGCTCATCTAGCTGCTTTACTTTCCCTCCTCCAAGGCTTGCATTTCCTGAAAGGCTAGGAAGGTGTACATGATAAGCAAATCACTAGCAAAATATTATGTTTTGGCTCACACTCTACCCTCATCTATACTGATATGGATTGTGCCAGTTTGCACCTGACACCTTGGTAATTTATGTCATAAAGCAAAGGTCAAAGAGAAGGGGTCTAGCCCATCACGGAAAGACTGCCAAACCAATACTGTTGGTGTCACAGATGTAGGGTTCAACCAGCTGCTGTGTCTGGCCTCCTGTGTACCAGTGTGAAGTTAAGCATTGTATTGAACGATTAATTTTCTGGGTAGCAAAGGGACATTTAGGGAAAAACATAAAAAAACCCCTGCTATATTTTAAAACCTCCCAGAATATCCAGAACAAATGTGTTTTGTGTTTAGTCAAACACTGAAGAATTTCAATACCCAGAATGAGAGGTTGTCTGATTGGTGATGACAGAATTGTCTTATTTGAATAGGGAAATGATTTAAATTTCCTTCATTAGGTATATATTTATACTGTATAATAATTTTGCTTTCTTTCCATTATATACCATTCTATCCCATCCCAGAATGACAAGCTACAAATCATCAGTGCCACACAGGTATCAATATCTAACATACCTGTTGATATCTTTGCAGAGTTTCTCTTGTCTTTGGGAAAGAGGCCTAGAGCCCAGCTACTAATTAGGCTCCTGGCTTTTTCTTAATGGTGTAACAAAGAAGCCACCATTTTCATTTAAGGAAGCCAGAACTTCCTAGTTAGGATCCACTGGGGTGTGTAACCAAGTTGGGGCATCCAGGAGAGGATCCACATTAAATCAAAGCCTATCTATACTGCTGTAATACCAATATTTGTAGGACTAAGCAGACATTACAAAAATCAAATTCAATTTAAGAGAAGAAAATTTACTCAATTTAATTTGACAAGGGAGTGATTATATTCTTATGAAGATGAAATTTCTTTTCTGAGATCAGCATATACTTGAAGAACACAGTTAAGCTTTCAGTCCTGTAGCTCCTTCATCAAACCCCACAGGTTAGATGCGACACCAGCAAAACCCACTATCAGAGAGCAAAACTGCCGCATTGCAGTCCCTCCAATGTAAGGGTCCTACCACACCCTAGGTGATAAAATCTGTGTGGCTGTAGGATGGAGTTCAGCTATGAAGCACTGTACCACCTTGCTGTACCGGAACAGGGCACTGTTGAAAACATGGCTTAATAATTTGCACTAACACTTAACAAGCTAGACACCTTTAATCTAAGCACTCTAACATCTCTGATGTGAGAGAAATACAAATCACGATATTAGCCTCCAGTACCCATTGTATTTAATGCAAGACTGGCAGCTTTCGAAAGGCAAGCCCTGTTACTGATCCCTAGGTGTGTGACCCCATCAAATCTGACCTCCACAGCTTGCTTGCTCCCTAAAGACTCTCTTGGGAGGCTGCTGTCAGGAGCAGCAATTAGCATTGATTGAGATGAGATTCATTATGATGCAGACACCTGTCTAAGAAAAACTGGACTAGAACCATTAACTCATTTTACTCAAATAACAGAACAGCCATTGGTGACAGATGGCACAGGTAGTGCCCACAAAGCTGGCTCAAAACTGATGACTTGAGCAGAGGTCTCATCATCCTGAATGTTATGCCCTTAGTTTGAAAGAGAAAATGGCAAGATGACAAGCAGTTTCACTCTTTCCTTTGTTATCAACGGGCAACAACTTAATGAGCAGTTAATTGAGACTTCAGCCACATTCATTTTCTATCTACTGTTACTGCGCTTACCTCAAGAAAGGCATTATTTTTTGCCCTCAGCCTTCCCTTAACTTAGATGCCTCATAGTGGATATCTGACCAGCCTCCACTTTACTTGCTCAGGACCTTTGATAAGAAACACTGGCAAAGCTGGTTTGCAGCATAGGAAAGAGTTAAGAGTTCCATAGATTGTGTAATAAAGGTAGTGTCATTTTCAATTATACAGCACAAACACTCCAGTAAACTCTACGTCACATCACCAAGGAAACTCACTGCAATAATTCAGTCAAAGCCAAAGAGAGGATTTCTACAACAGTTTAATAATAACAATGTGTTCTTCTCTGTTGCCCTTTATCCAAGGATATCAGCGCTTTTCACCAATATTAATTCATTTTCTAAACATAACTTCAGAGTGTAATTTCAGGAAATTAATTGAGTATGACATTCCTATGTATCGTAACTGTTGATCCCTTGCCATCTCTCTACAGAGAAAGAAAAATCCCCATGAGCATCTCCAAATCACATGGTGAGAAATTCCTTCCCCCTCCCTATGCTTTTGCAACTAACATCTTGGACATGACAAATGTAAAAATTAAGAAAGTATAATATTCTTGCATTTGCTTTGCAGTTCATCCAAATTCTCTTTTATGGTCCACAATAAGAAGTGCACCAGCCTGGAATACATAAAGCTGAGAGTTACAAAGCCTTCTGGGTAATGAAGGACATAAATAGTTAGATTCTTCTTTAACCATGCCTCTTACCCTATGTGTCTGTATGCAGAGCAACTAATGACATAAAACAGTGGATCATGATCTCCATCCAAAGTCTGGTCAGAGAGAAAAGAGGCATCATAATGGTAATCAACTGAACACAGCCACAGGCTCATGAGATCTTTCTTTTTCCCCAAGACATGCTCTATCACATGTCCCATGACAGCGTATTTTCCTGATCCATGACTCAGTTTCCTTGTTCAGGAAAACAGACCTATTTTGTTTACTGCAAGACTAGTGCACTGGCCAATTCTCTCCCTCTGCTTTTACATCCTAGCACAAGAGACAAAGAAAGGTAAAGTATTGCCTAGGCACTTTAGGAACTGACAGTACTGCAAGTAATGGCTACAGCTCATATTTTTAGCACTGTCTTTTCCTTTAACTTGATTTGCTTTTATTCTTTCCTCTCTATTTTCACATAGGTCAACTTGACCTATGTTCAGGTCACTGCAAGTCTCTATCGACTTTGTATCTTCAGTGAAGATCCATCCTCCCACTTTTCTAAATGTTACTATTCTCTCTTCGTGGCAAATGTGGATTTTTAACACTGCCCTTGGCATGTTCAGCTACAAATTCTTATGTGTTGAAGGGGACATTGCAGAGGGAAAATGGGAGTAACAATCATACATGTTGCCTGGACAAAAGGACTGCCCACTGCACAGAGTTCGAGAACATTACCCCCAAATCAGCGAGGGAACAGCAGCAGAACATGCAAGCTGTAACTCAGCTTTTAATGAGAGAACTTTGATTTCACATAGAGTGATAACTACTGATTTGATCATCACTGGAAGGGTGAAGATACAACTTCCCCCCCTTCCCACTCACTAGCCCGTCATCTTTCAGAAACATGATGCACACAAGTAGCACGTCGCTGAAATGCCACAGCAGACACAAAGAGTGTTTTAGGACACAAGATGACCATGGCTTGCACAAGAAATACAAACCTGCCAACTTGTTCCAAAGCTGTAGGACATTTAATCCATACCAGTGCTTGCTCTCAGCTGGGGCTGATCAGTGTTTATTCAATGCTAATTATGGTTCACCAGGAGCAAAGCCAGCCCTCCTGGTTTTCTTCATTGTTAGTTTGTGCATAAGAAGATCATACTGGATCAAACAAAAGACCTTTTAGTTTGGTGTCCTGTGCCCAGCTCCAGCCAACTGCAGATGCTTAAGTGAGAAGGCAAGCAGAAATGACATCTCCCAAGACAAGAAATTCTCCTCTAGATTCATCAATCTGTGGATGAGGGCTTTCCAGGGTGAGAATGGAGGTCTTTGCGATTAATCTCCCATGGGGGATTGTCACATCATAAACAATCCAGTTCATTTCTGGATCTCTTGAAAGCTTTTCATATCCATAAACTCCTGAAATGAGGTTTGATATCACAGCACATACAAAGGACCATTTCTGGTTTGCTGGGAAAATGCCAGCTAGCAGCTTCACATACCTACAGATTGCTTCCAATGGTCTTGCAATGGGCAGTGCATATGCCGAGGTCTGCTAAGAAGAGATGCATGTGAGCAGTCTGATGGGTGGTCCCTCCTCAGGTGATGTGCAAGAATGATTTTAGGGGAACTCCACAGTTTCTAGGGTGGTTTCTGAACCATTAGAGAGCCCAAGAGCGTTTGCAGTTATGCATTTACCCATTTCTCCATATCACAAGTTAAAAAAAAAGAGGTAAGCAGCAGGGCATCTCAAGTTTGCCAATGACATGGAGACTTTTAAGTAGACAGAGCAGAAAAACCCATTGCTCTTCTGCAGAGTGCTATTAGTATTGCTTATTTTGTTCCCTTGCTAACTCAAGCTAGGGAGCGGAAAGGGGAGCAGGAATGCATCTGCACTGGAGTCACACTATTCTTCCCACCTTCTGCCTCTCCACAGTAAGGTGGTCCAAGGTCTGACCTGCAGGAGCAACACTATACCCCTCCACCTTCTCTTACAAGCCTGATCAGGAACCTGTGCATGAAGGTGATTTCCACTCACTCACCAGGACCCAGATGACTCCTTACATTATCAAAGACCATTACCAAGATCCCCTTACAGTGAATGAAGTCAGTATCCAGTGCATTCTTCTAGCTTCCTTTTCCACCAAGTTTGATGCACTCCTTCCCTCCCTGAATCACAATGGCTTGTGCTGGCAGTGTGGCTGAATTTCTCTATATAGGTGAAAAACTAGGAACTAACTTAAATCATGATGAATTCTTGTAAGATGTAGTATTTGACTGCCAGATGCCAGTATGAGTAACAGCAATACAGCTGTTCTTCATGGCTTTGGGGGGATCTCTCTATAGAAATTTTTTTGTAGAAAAATGAGACTGCAGAGCTGTGAAGCTGTCACAGCTGGGCTAAAGAGTAGTGCACAGCATCCAGAGAGATTTAAAATCTGGTAGTGAAACCTGTGCTCAAACTCTGGATCAAAAGTGGGCAGAGCTAAAAATAAAATAAAATAAAAATAAAATAACCCCTCTTCTGAAAGGGTAGTTTCCCTCTGATTAACTGACTATTACTTGTGTCTGATCTTTCCTCCTGGAGTCTGCATACTATATATTGATCTCCTATTGCTTGCACTTTATAGCATGCATACTTTTTAGGACCAATAAAATCCCATATACTTTAAAACTTATGGAACATGGCTAAGACATAACAAAGATTTAGAAAATGACTGAGATATAGTCAGATCAGGGTAGTTATCATTGCTTTTTACAATTGTATGTACACACACACAAACATACACACACATACATAGGTACATAAACTTAAACAGAAATAAAATTTCCAGTGATCCAATTTATTCCAGACTTTTTAAAAATCCTAAATTAGACTAGGCTTGAATGCTAGCAATAGCAATGAGCAATTTCTCAAAGGGTTTGGCCTTATTACTAAGCTACTCTGGTAATAATAATGCCTGAATCCAAAGGCTTGTTTACATGGTCTGCTGCCTCCTTCCATGAACTATTGACCATCTGTGTAAGAGTTTCCTGGGCAATGGATTGAACTCCAACATGTGATGATCCCACACTGGCAATAATGAAAAAAAAAAAGTTCTTATTTTCCCTGAGAATCAAAGGCTTAATAAAAGTAACTCAAGTTGAACTAGGCTGTGTTGCCAGGAGCTACAGGGGGGAGAATGAATACGAAGAGATTTTTAAGGATGTATTTTCCTTTACATAAAAGTTTCAAAAGGAGGAAGAAAAGCCTGAGAATAAGGTCTGAAATACAGTGAATGATAGATATTAATACTTTACATAGAATAGAAAGCCACTGCAGCCACAAATATCCAAAGCGTGGATTTGTAGAACAACATCCTAATTTCTGAAGTCTCTTTTGACATCAGCAATGTGTTGTAAGCATGGTGCCTATTCAGAAGCATGTTAAAGGCACTTACACTCTGTGTGCAGACAGGCAGGGGATTAAAGTCTTTATGAGTTTTTGTGTTAAACTTTGGGAGTGTGCTTCCATTACATGGCTCTCCAGTGAACGGTGAATTTAACACAATTTACACGGTGATTGCTGTGAGCTGAGAGCATGCACACAATTTTTGCAGTTTGGATAACAAACATTTACTTGATAAGGCATATTAAAATAGTGACTTCCCATCCCCAGCCCAGTCTTGCAGGTGAAAGTTTGGGAGGTTTGGGTGATTGTAGACTTCTGATCCTGTTAAAGTGATGTAAGCTTTCCTGAAATGCTTCTGCATTAAGACACTCCAGACTGAGTGATTAATTCCCATTTATTCCTAACACACAAAAACACACTGATAGAAACAGCAGGAGCAGATAGATGAAGATGCTCTGACTCCCTGGCTGTTTGCCTGTCCCATTGCCAGGGGTTACTGGCCACTAATTCAGGAAGACCAAAAGGGAACTTGGACACATAGCTCAATTGCTTCTGTTCTTAATTTGACATTTTAGAATAAAATCACTTCACTAGACACTTTCATCTAGGACCCTGTAAAACACAGCAGTGGAGGGACAGGGTTACCTACATTTTGCCACTCTGTCCTGGGGGCAGTGATCTTCAGGATAGGGGCAGAAGGCCTGGGAGGGAGGCAATGTCTCTAACTCTGACTAGCTTTAGCAAAATTTGCCTCTCAACCCTCAAACCTACCTTTTTATCAAATGCATTTACCAAACTTTCAGATGAGTTTAATCCAATCAATTTCAAATCACTTCCAAATATATATGAGTGTGCAACTTTGCATGTAGGAAAACCTTTGATGAGCTCTTTACCAGGGCCTTGACTCTACAAACACTCAAGTATACTCTTCATTTTAAGCACATTCCTCAAACCTATTGATCTCAATCCACTGAAGTGGATTATAAACATGTACTTAAATTTGGAGACCTGTATCAGTGCTTGCTTAATACAAATTTGTCAATGCTGAAGTGGACTAGATTTAGATACACTAAAAATGAAGCTGAACCTTTAATATTTTCCTGATTTGCATAGACTTCTCACAGGCTTATTATTAAACATATTCTGGAGCTTTGCTATACCAGAAACCAAAGCACTGCAATAGAAATGTGTCTGAAATGATAGACTGGATGGTCAGATCAGAGCTCTTATGTTTATGTCTCCCATGTGATAGCCATGAATTCATAAGCATTCATGAGTCAGGAGCAGCTTGAAAGGCTTCCTGGGAATAGGAGGAGGGAAGGGGGATTTGCACACCAGATAAGCAAGTGGCCATTGCACTGCTGGTTGTACATTAGTGAATTCATCATCTTTCAGGAAAAAAGAGCTAGAACACTCTAAACTGGTGCCACACCATCAGTATAGTTCCACTGTTTCAACTGGAGATGTATCGCAGTATTCCTAGAGTTGCTCTTGAAAGACTTTAGAGTCTCAATAGCATCACAGGGAGGAAGAGCTACCTCACACAGCTATTGGCATGGACAACAAAAGATATGCTCAAGTATATATAAGGACATCCAGCCCTTTCCAGCTTTCCTGATAGCATCTCCAGCCACTTTTTGATGCAGCAATACAGGCTCAGCTGGTGTCCTCCCAGTTTTACTCCCTGCATCTGAAGATCAGTGACTCAACATCTAACTCCACGTAAAAGGTGGCAGCAGCCTCCAGTTTGGGCTCTGGTGAAAAGCACACATGATGGCTGTCAGTCATACCACCATCTTTCCACATGACTCCTCTCATCCTCTTTCTCCCATCTCTCCCTTCCTGACTAAAGGCAGACACATGGCCATACTGAGGCAAGGCTAACAATCTGGCCCAGTATCTGACAGAGGACAGCAACAAACCAAAGACAGGAAGGTGTAAGAGCCCACAATAAATATATATGTGATAATTTCCTTCGTTTATCCAAGCTAGATCTCATCTCAATGCCTCAATACAAAAGAACATGGTATGAAAGAATGGTTTAAGATATGAATCACCAAGAGTAATCTCTCTTCACTAATGTTATTTAATATTCAGCAGCAGCATATTTATTTTTCATGTAAGTGGCCAATCTGTTTCTTGAGGATTCATATTGTCTAGACTTCAGCAATTTCCTGTGGCAAAGAGTTCAAAAGTCTAATTATATGCATGCAAAAAAGTATTTCTTTCCATAAGTTTTGAATTTCCCACCTTCTAATTGAATTGAATGGCCATGCTTATAAAGGAATCTTATCTTTTCTAGATGGTTGTATTGGGTTTGCACAGCAAGGTTTCAGTAGCACAGGGTAGAACTACAATGGTGGCTTCTGTGAGAAGATGCCGGAAACTTCCCCTGTGTCCAATGGAGCCAAGGCTAGCCAGCTCAAAGATGGATCAGCTGCTGGCCAAAGCTGCCGCCCAAAGCTGGCGGTGCCTTTGGGATAACATATTTAACAAGAGGGAAAAAACCCTGGGCAACTACAACTGCAGCCAGAGAGAGCAGTGAGCCTATGTGAGAGGCACAGCTCTGCAGCCACCCAGACCAGTGCAGGAGGAGGCCAGAGGGGCTCCAGGTGCCAGAGCAGGGATTGCCCTGCAGCCCGTGGTGGAGCCCAAGCAAGGCAGGCTGTGCCCTCAGCCCATGGAGGCCCATGGTGGAGCAGATCCCCACCTGCAGCCTGGGGAGGACCCCACACTGGGGCAGTTCACAAAGAACCACGGCCTGTGAGAAGGACTCACGCTGGAGAAGTTCATGGAGGACTGTCTCCTGTGGGGGGGCCCCACGCCGGGGCAGGGCAGAGTGTGAGGAGCCCCCCTGAGGGGCAGGAGTGGCAGGGACAGTGTGTGAGGGACTGACCCAGCCCCAGCCCTAGCCCCTGCGCCGCTGCAGGAGGGGAGGGGGAGACATGTGGAGTGAAGTTGAGCCTTGGAAGAAGAGAGGGGTGGGGGGAAGGTGTTTTAAGATTTGGTTTTATTTTCTTGTTGCCCTACTTGACCCACGAGCCTTTCATTGTATTTTCTCCCCCCTACCCAGCTGAGGAGGGGAGTGACAGAGCAGCTTTGGTGGGCACCTGGCATCCAGCCATGGTCAAGCTACCACAATGATTCATTATTTAATCTTTCATCTTAGCTTCTCTTATTCATCACTTTTTAAGCTATCACATTCTTCTCATGCCTCTTCACAGAGGACTCTTCTCCTGTGCTTGGTATTTTGCTCAGCATTTTCTGAATCCCCTCTAAGCCAGCCACATCCTTTTCAAAAGGGAATGGCCAGTACCTCATTCAACACGACAAGACTGCAGCGCTGATTTACATAATGGCTCTTGTTTAATAAGAGCTAGTCTTTTAAAAGCACAAAATTAGTTCACTTAGACTTTTTTTTTTGCATAGGACAAAATCACTAATAACCTAACAGACAAAAAACCCAAAACCCAGAGCTGCAACTGTACTAAATTACAGCAGAATGTATCAAGTTCATTTCAGAGAGCAGGAGAAAATAATAACATCTGCTGAAAACTAGATGTGCTGCACAGAAGGGGAGGGTGGCTATGGAGACAGATTTATTGCTATTGATCTATTTATCTATTTATTTATTTTTGCTTTTGTTACCATGATCTAGTTATAATTCACTGATTCTAAGATTGAAAATTTGGAGAAAGGATACTTGGCTGATACGGCAAGTATATATTATTTCAAATATTATTCCCCTAGTGATTTCTTGTCAATCTCAAACAGTGCTCAAAAATAGATGCTTTAGAATTGCCAAAGTGAAGGAAATTCCTTCAAAAGCACACAGCAAAACAAGGAATAATTACTTTCTCCCTCTCCTAATGTAAAAATTAGAGGGCATCACGTGAAATTCCCAGGCAATAGGTTAAGAGCAGCCATGACTTCATCACATAGCTCAGAGTTAAACTTCGGAACTCCTTTCCACAGGCTACTGAACACACCATGCTACACAGCTTCACATTTAGAGAAGAAAAATCTATAAAGGTTTATTAAACACAAAGATGTCATCTCTGGCTCAAGAAATCCCTGAACTATAAGTCATTGGGTCTGGGAACACGTACAAGAAAAGCACTGCCTGCTTTTTCTTCCCTGAAGCTCTTCCTTATATATATGGAGATATATACGCTAGTAACTACTGCCAAAAGCAGGATAAAGGTTTAAGCAGTCACTGGCCTCGCTTGGTATAGGTCTTCCTATCATTTGTGTGTTACAGCAGAGAGGATTTGAATCCTGGAAGAGGTTTCTTTTTTCCTCATCTTTTTCCACTACTACTGTCACTGATATTGCTATCACTTTTACTATTAATCACACCATTATTACAAATCACAATGGTTTTTGACATATTGTCTTTCATTTCCGTTAATAATTTTGCTATATCTTATATCAAACAACATCATCTGTCAGGGAAGACTGTACAGAACTGTTGTGTTCACTGCTGAATATCCACATAAAAATCTCTGAAAAGCATATAATTGGTATAAACCAAGCACACACAAGCAGTAAACACAAAGCGGAGATGCTTGGAGAAGTGGCACAACTCTCCTAAGACATTTTAACAGGTTCTTTCAGTCCCAGCTAGCTGACAGCACTGCCAGAGGCCAGCACGTTCTGCAGCCTGGCCTCGGTTTGCCCCAGATTCACCTCTGGCATCTTCCTTACTTGGCCTTTGTCTCAGTGCTAGGATGAAGGGTGCACATGAGTGCCACTCTTCTAGTCCCTGGTTTCCAGGAGGAAAAAGGATGGAACTAGATGGATAATGGAAACAGAATGAATTGAAGCTACTGAGGCACTAAGGTGCCAGTGGACATCCTTCAAGCACAGGGAAGTGTCACTTCTCCCTTCAGTACAGAGAAGCTGAGGAAATACTCCAAAACCAACTGTTTCTGTGAAACAGGTCCCTATAACAACTGCACATCTCACTTCCACGTTCCCATCTCAGATTGTGTGACCAAGCTCCTCTTCAGCCGCCAGAACAGCCGCTTGCGTGAGCTATTAGTCATGGTCTCACCCTCACCCAAAGATCCAAAGTATTCTTTAATTTTTATTTGTGGTTTGGTTTTTGTTGGGGTTTTTGTTTTTAATTAATGTGACAAGCAGCACAAAGACTTGTCAGAGGTATGAAGGGAAGAACTATTTTCTCCTGTAGCTCTGACAGAAAGAGAATGAGGCTGTGCCACAGCATCTGCAATACATCTCAGAGTTGACCAAGATAGCTCCCCCTATAGCTCAACACGTTGAGATAGGACCTTTCACATGAGATTAAAAAAAACTTATATTCCTGACAATCCTGTAGTTTGAATTTACACACCAATAACTTGTCACGTCCCTCTCAAAATGCTAGTCCAAAGTCCAAGGATAATAAATGGAAAAGTTTCCCTTTGCCTTCAGTAAATCTTGTATCAGTTCCCAGCTGCTTCATAAACCTCAAAATAGCTTCCAGAGCAGCTCCAGTTAAACTGCATCTCGTGGAAAGAAGTTTCAGAGCTGAACAACTCTAGGGGAATCTAAGAGAAGAAATGTTCCCAATGGCCGCTGGTGTGTCAGAACCTTAACCAGAGGCTTTTTTGTAAGAGTGAAGGAAATCCCCTCCAAACAGACAAACCTGACAAACAGACAAATATTTTTTATATATATATATTTATATGTAAAGCGCCTATCACCATATTGATAAACATTCTTTGGATCCACTCTTAATGTTTTTGGAAACCTTTAAAATCTTGATTTCTCAAAAAGGGTGCTAGAAACAAAACCATCAAAACAGAGCACTCAAATCAGAGGACTGGTCCCATGAAACAGCCTGTTATTGTTGTAAGGTGGGGGGGTTGGGTCATTTTTTTTGTTGTTGTTTTAAGGCTTTTTTTTATTTGGGTTTTTATTGTTTGTTTTTTAAACCAGAACAATTTGTGAAATAGAGGGAGGGAGTGATTTCTGTGCTCCCTACCCTACCCTTTGCTGCAGGTCTGTCACCATCTCCACAATAGCTCTCCAGCTGCCACCACATTTGAATTCTAAACCCACAAATAATTAAATGTAGCCTCAGCTGAGAGCATCAGACCAGCTCGCATCCTAGAGCGGGGCTCGGTTTAAGTGTTACTGGGTCACCCTGCAGTGCTCACACTTGCAGAGTGAGCTTCACACCCTGCCATACAATCAATCTTTTCATCAACATTAAAGAGTTCAGGTCTGAGCATGAAGTCAGACTTTCAATCAGGATTTATTGCCTTTTCATTTTGCTTCAGAGGCTGACAAGTGGGCTTGAGCACATTTCAATATGCTGATTCTTCTTTATAAAAGCAATTACAAGCAGAGAAGCACAGAACAACCTCAACTACTGGAAAAGCCCAATTGGACTTCTGATTTAGTGGGAAGTGCTGAGCACCATTAATGACAGCTACCAAGCACCCTGCAGGATTTAATCTTACAATTGTCTAACAGAGCCCTGAGTTAGAACAAGGAAAGGCGTTTTCTTTTTAATTACTATTTTTACCTGCAATCTTATCATTATGAGTCTCAAGACCAAATTCTGTGAATTCATTTCCCATCAATAAGACAATAGATATTATTAAACTTCTTTTAACATTGCAGAAGTACCACCCATCTTCATATCAGCCCAGTTGAAGGCTAGTCCAGTTCGGATCAGCAAGCTTTTTATTCCATTGCCCTTTGTTGGTGGACCATTCAGTTGCTAATACTGAATACAATTACAGAAACCTAGAAATGAGCTGGACTATTTGAATCTGCTTCATTGCCAGTATCATGTGTGTCAAGCTCAGCAGTGATTTTTGGAGGACAGGGAATGGGCAGATGGTGCTTTTCCACTGAACATCCTTTAGGATTAACGAAGGGAGGCTGTATTCAACTGTGGGACAACCCCTTGAAAGACACAAAGCTGTAGTCAGTCTTTTTCGCACCTACATGTTTCCCCCAGGCCCAGATTACTGGGTGCTATTTCAGCTGTGCTTTTCCCAGCCTCCTTACAGTTCCTCTGAGCTGCCACCCACCCACTCTGGACCTATAGATCATCAGTCTCATGCCTCTCACACATTCTTCTTCCAACACTTTCAGCGGTGTTTATAAAATAAGCAGCAGTGCCATATTCCAGTAAGGTTTGCATGACCTTTAATTATGTTAGCCATGATAATAAAGCAAGGTCCCCCACAGCAAGAAGGATGAGCTGCTATACTTAGCCACACACGGATCTCTCACTGTGCCTGTACTGAGTCACACTGCCTGTGGGTCTAGCGTAGGAGGAGCTGTAAGTACTGCGTCACACATTGACTGCTAGATCCCATCAGCACCTAATCTCTTCTCAGGACTTTGGCCTCTGGCTTGTAGCTATGGGACAGCATGAATGGCCTCCACTCAGCACCAAGGTGACATTCAGGTTATGAATGGAGGAGAGAGGAAATATTTTCTAATTTATTTTCGAAAGCAAGTTTGACAAGTTGACTCAAGGCATACAAATCTCTAGGGGAATATTTTTTCCAAGGTAAAAGAAAAAAGGAACCCATCTTAGCAGTCCTTCAGCACACATATCAATAAAAGAACTTCAGCAATCACTTCCTGGATGTAATTACATTCATCTGCATCTGTGACTAAGTGACCTATCAAAGTGTCAAAGAACCTAGTTAGGGACTAAAATTCCTTGCTCATAACAACAGCCCATATCAACACCTGCACTTATCCTATTTTCATTTTAGCTGAGAGAAGTTGTCTAGGCTTGCAGTTAAGTAATGTCTATGGTGCACAGTTGCAAAGGTGTCTATCCTAAGTGTGTAAGATCAAGTCCTAGCATGATGATATTAAATCTGAGCTAAACATCCTTGGAGAATTTGAACAAAGCCAGGTTAATAAAGAACACTCCAAAAAGGGTTGAATTTCACCTGGCGTGGAAAGAAGGCAATGTACTAGCACACCAGAGCAAAGTGAAAAGGAAAATCCTGTCACATTAGTGCAAAGATGTAATTATTATGCAGGCAGCAAGAATTTTTCTGCACAGGCCAATTCATGATAGTCAAGGGCTATAAACTGCAAATTAGGCTAATTTCACAAGTTAACCTCAATAAATTAAGAATCACTTCTGCCACCTCTGTGACACGACTCGACATCTCCCTATGTAAGTGCCACTGATCTGTGACAGTCACTGGTGAATCCCAAATGGGAATTTCCCCTTTGTCAGACCTGAGCTCTGCTACTGAATGGACAACAGAGGAGAAAAAAAATGTAACAGATGACAACTCCAGACTGCAGAGGCTAATAAGCATAAGAAATTGTCAGAGGTCTGATCTAAGAGATCTGCTCCAGTGTCATTCAGAGGTTAGTCCCAATCCAAACTGCAAGGGCTCAAGGGAACTTGTAATAGGAAGCACCACTCTTTAGTGCTCAGAACATGGTTACCTTAAGATAGAAGTTATTAGCTTCCTTCTAGTTTCCCTTGATCTCCATGGGAAGGCACTGGGATCCAAAAATCCATTAAAGACATTGATTTTTAAGATCTAGCCCACTGAGGTACTGTGAATGTAGTCTATACAACCGCATGTCCTCCCATGCCATCCCCTGGGCTCCTAAAACTGATCAAGAACTAGCATTGCCTGTGGTGCACCTCGGGTTCAGAAAACAAGCTGGCTGTTACCTGATCTCATTTCTCAATACCACATATAGCCTGAAGGTGCCTGGAAAACTGTCAGTGTGACCCACAGTTGAGAAAGTATGAACATCCCTGTCAGAGAGCAAATGGACTCGGAAGAAACTAGCATAACCTCATAAATAATTTTAGACTGGGCTCAGCGCATCCTATATAAAAGGTTCATTTTCACTCTACATCATTCTCCAGCAAGATTGCCGATATATACCTCACAACCTATTATGGGCAGAGAAGAAATTTTGCTCAAGACCAGTAACAAATGACCAGTCAGAAAAGGCAAACCAAGGGGAAAAAAACTCCTGACCAATGTGCAGAAAAGAGCATTGTCATAAAATATAGCTAGGTTGGGCTGATCCTGAGCATAGTGTCATATAAGGGGACATAAAATTGCTGTCTGCATAAGTAGAGAGACTAGGGATTGGTGCGGCACTTAAGTTCCCCACCACTCTGATGTGAGCAGGGAACAACCTTTTTCTGCTCACATGGGCTCTAACTTGACAGTAAAAGAACGTACCTCGTGTCAGTGGCTGCTGCTCTCACAGAATTAGCGACAAATTAAGTGGAGTTGAAAGGACGACAGGATGTCTCCTGCCTTACCGCTGACTGAACTTAAATTTCAAAAAAATACTTGCTTTGTTGAAACCTGGAGATGACATGAAGTTATCACACTGAAACCATTTTTGGTCAAAATGTCATATTTAGCACAACTAAGGCACATTGCAAGTGTATGATGATTTTGTTAATACCATAAGTACATGCTGAATTGCTCTGAATGGTTATTTTTGTAGTTTGGGTTTTTTTAAACACCACTTTTCTCTCTTGTTTAGAATGACATTTTTCTAAATATCCTTTCATTTTGCCTCTAAATGCCGAGCAGATACCTGGACTATTTCAGT
The DNA here is from genome assembly GCA_035590275.1 of Ibycter americanus. Lineage (NCBI taxonomy): Eukaryota > Metazoa > Chordata > Aves > Falconiformes > Falconidae > Ibycter > Ibycter americanus. The sequence continues at coordinate 21,040,899 of JAVJGI010000065.1, read as the reverse complement.
TCTGTTAGAACACGGGTTTGTTTGGTTATAAGTGACATTTATATTAACCATTTTAACACATCCACTGAAATTTTGATTTAACTGAAAAAGTAATCTTTTCCTAATTTTGAATTTGGTATAGGATAGAAAGGGTTTTCTCTTCATATCTTTCTGTAAGAGGAAGCTTACCATAAACTCACTGACATTTTCTTTCTTGCAGGAGGCTTTGTGAAAGTACTGCATCTTAACCAAAAAAGAAATTGCAGCCTCACCATGGTTCATCTATGACTGGGACTCCACAGGTTAGGATATGTGTTGCTTCTCGCTCTGCTTTGCTGCTTTCCCACTGCTGTGCCCTGCTCAAAGATGCCATGACCCACACAGATTACTCTGTAGAAAGTTACACCACACTTTACCACTCCAGTTCATGTTTCTTGTGAGTAGAGGATCACCTAAATTAATACCACTCTGCCTCTGAAAGGTTCTAAGTATAACAGGCTTGAAGGATAGAGCAGTACTTAATTTGAAAATCTAAAGTACTAAAAAGAAAATAAATATTTTTTTAGAGCATTCAAGTACTGTCTCATGTATAATTATTTAATCAAGTCAACACCATCTTCAGTTATCCCTGTGGCATTCCATAGGCACCGCAGACTGGATGTTGTAGTCTGCTTAATGAACTCCATGTGGTTTCTTGCAGAGATCTCTGATCACTAAAACAATGAAGGCTCATGTACCAGGTGAGCAGGCACAGATTGAAAATCTGCTTGCCCTGTGAGAGACAAGCTGAGCAAAGCACCCCTATTAAGTACTGTAAATCTCTAAAAAAGATTAGGTAAAAAAAATAAAGAAAAAAAACAACCGAACCCTCCGTCATGAGCAGCAGTGGCTGAAGGACAGGATCCAGCACATGGAGAAGTCTGATCAGCTGGTAAGTTATTGCTAATGATAGGCAAGAGAGCTTAAGTGTCATGATTTGGGACACTACTATCATGATTACTGGTAGCACTTTTCAGGCATCGTTATTATCTAATAGTCTAATGGTTTTGCCCAGTGCTAGGTAGGGGTAAAACAGATATAGGAAAGAACAAGAAGCATTAAACAATTCTGCTAAAATGATAACTGAACTACTGATTAGAAATTTGGTATTATTAAGCACCTAAAAATCATCTCACTTGAGTGTGTTAATTTTCACGTGGCTGACATGGTTCTGATGGACCTGGATGTCAAAGCCTGGTTGTGCTATGCTGCTGCCAGTGAATTTCTACCATTGTAACAGCAGTAAATCGTTACGTTGTAAGAGGGAGAAGACTGAGCTGGAGAGTTTTCTCCTTGATCACAGCTTATAAATGTCTATTTCCTCGTTCTTTCTTCTTTTTGTGAGGATGATCTTCTGTACCCAGGATACCCAGAGATATGATAGATTTGCCACAACTTAAAATCCTTTTGTCATTCTAGTTGACTTAAAGATATCACTGCAGTTCCACTTCATAATTCCATTGCTAATTATGCAGGCATGACACAAGATTTGCTAGATTAAATTCTGTGGTACATGTTATGAAGGACAGAGGACTTGAAAGCTAAAGTTATTTTTTCTGCTTTGATTTGTTTTTTGTGTTATTAAAATTCACAAGAGCAGGCAACATGAGGAGGACACACAGTCCAGAAGGTGACTCTTCAGCTTTATGTAACAAGTACTTTGAATAGTACAAAGTTATGAGTCTAAGTCTGGATTTATATGAGGTCAAGAGGCTTCTGGTTCTTGAAAAGGATAGACAGACTGATTTGTTAAAGCACCAGAAAACTATACAAGGGTTTTATGCAAGGCAGGCAGGAGTTGGGGAAGAAATAGACTCTTTCTTGGGAAATCAAAGGTAGTTATTCTTCACTTTCACTGAAGAAACCTTGACTTCTTGCTCCTCTCCCCCTGCCCTGCAGTTCTGTTCTTCTACTTGTCCACTGGAGCCGTGACTTCTTCCTCCACATGACCTATCAGCCTCATTTCAAACAGCTGCTATTTTCTACATTAATGCCATAAATGATCACATTCTACCAGTCATTTTCCAGCACATCAGGCTAATAACAGCCTATTACCTATTTACAACTGAGTTTTCAAGATAGCAAGACAAACCCTAGGTACCAATAAACAGATCCATGTCTTCCATTTTCCAGGTGTTCTTCAAGATACAATTTTTTATGACCTGGTTCTACTCAATATGAACTTCTATTGGCAATTACCATGCTCAAGCAAGCTTTTTTGCACAAAGTATGCAGGAATAGTTCTGAAGTCACTCCACACAGAGCATCATTCTCTCATTTGAATTCACTCATCTTTATGTCAAAATACATAGAACTGTGTCCCCATGGAAACACCAGTACAAATATATAGATACAGTCAGGATCATACATTCACAAGACAATATTTTCATGTGAATATTACACAACTGCACAAAAGACCACACGCTCATCTGTACGTACATACCTGGCTGCACATATTCTGTTGCAAACACATTCACACACAAGTCAGTCACACACAATCACAGCTGCACAAGAAAACAACAAAAAGCTACACTCTGCTCCGTGTATGAAGCCAGACACAGTCACATCATAACACTTGTACTGCCCAACTGAACCACATTTGAATTTCATCCCATTTCAGTTCCAGCTTGAACCTCCAAGCACAGTAAATAATCCTTTTCAAGCCTGTGAGTCATGAGCAATGAAGACAACAATGTCAATGATATAAAATTAATAGTGCAAAATGGTAATAAAATGGGAAAATCTCAGCACTGCCCATAAAAGCATATTAGCCTGACCTGTATTTACTCTTCTTTTCTGGAGAAATTAGTTGGTTTCTCAAAGCTTATGGGAAACACTAACAGTAATGAAGCAGAAAAATGATGAATGTTAAAAAATTAGGATGATCCATAAATGGTTATAAACTTGCCCCTCTTTGTTGCCCATGCACTTTTGATGAGCTTGCAAAGTTTTAAACCTCTTAAATTTAAGACAGGGCAGTTTTATTTCGTTCAGGCTACAGTGGAAATAATTTCCTTATCTATCATTTAGAATGGTTTAATACTTTCATTAATCCACACATCATAAAGCAGAAAGTGATTTTTATACCTATTCCAATCACTCATTGTGCCTCCCTGCAAATGTAAAATAGCTGTTTTCTGCTGATTCTGAAGTTAAACTTAAGGCCAGTATCTTCACAAGCCAGGCTAGTTGTGAAGGCAAAGATTTAAAAAGGCAGAAAGAACAGGTGTCATCTCTACTCTGTCTGTAATGAACAAATTGCCAGCCGTTGATATCTAGCAGGACTACAGATTCACTTGCAAGGAAGCATCGCCCTGTCACATTTGATGGAAGGCACATAAGAGACTGCTTCGTGTAACAGTGATCTTGTTAGCCACATGAACCTGGCACCCTCTTACTAATGGCTGTTTCTTCATCTCTAGATGCAGCATCGTCACCCAAACAAAACATGACAAATCATTTCCGAAACACATCGACAGAACAGGGAGGTGGCTGTGTATGAACAAGCAAAATCTAGCTACCTGAAAAGGTAGTTGGTATGGGCTTCAAGCAATGCAGTCCCAGCTGTAATCAGTGGTATAGGTAATAATCATGTTGCCTGCTAAGGCTTTCTTTAATTAGTATTAGGATTTTATTTTCCATCCAGCTATTCTATGAATTTTCACCCAAATGATGGATTTTTGACAAAGTCTTTTCTTGTCCTCAAAAAAACCCAATAACATATCTTCACCAGGTATCTACTGAGCCATCAATTTGATTATTTCAAAAGCTGTTGAGTTGCTCAACATCTACTTTGTCTAGCTCTTTCTATTTGTCAGGCAGCAATTTTTCTATACTGTGGGCTTTGACAGCCCCAGAACTGATCGATGATTTAATAGACAGAACCTTGTTATTAATGTCTCACGATGGTATCAGTTTAAGCCTAGATCTATAGAGCATCAGGGTTTAAACACTTACCACAGCACAAGTTATCAAGCATCCCCAGTAATGTCAATAGGATTTGAGTTTGCTCTCAATGCACCCGGAGCTGGCTAAACACATCTCAGAAACATAGGAAAATTCAATTTACCACCCTACAGATGAGCTGTACCTGCCATGAGAAGGGTAGAGCTTCCATGAAGAGTGCAAAGAAGAAACTCAAGAGTTGGATTTGCACGCACCTGTTGATACCATAGAGATAAGAGTACAAAACCTGCAGGCCCTCTCCCCAGAAACAAATCTTGCCCCACACATCAACCTCTTCCTCAAGGGCAGTCAGACTTTCTTTTGCTGCTCTCTGCAGGCGAATATCCAGAGCACTGCCATTTTGTTTCTCCCAGCAGGCTGCAGGTCTCGGCCTAAATTAAGGCCTGACTTCAGTTGCCCTTGTTATGCTTGGTATCACATTGGAATTAGGCCCATAATTGTGGAATGTTTTGCCTACAATGAGGTGTAAACAGAGTCAATATTATTACTTTCAGCCTATGAGGGTGGGGGAAGTGGCCCAGGCAGCTCATTGCCATCTTCGGCTGCAGCCTGGCTGTATGTGTTTTGGCAACGTCTCAGAGGGGAAGGGGATGAGGGATAAGGCTCTTTCCCTTCAACTCTCCAACAAAGCCAAGCCATAAGACCATACACACACACACTGAACCAGGAGGCTAGGCTTTCTGGACCACTTTTCTGAACTTAGGCACCCAAGTGCTGACCTTCCTACTCAGCCTGAAAGTCCCCTAGGGCTGCACGTTTCTGTGCAGAGGTGCTCTGGTCTGGGCAGTTAGACACCTACTACCCTTCAAAGTACAAGTTTTCCATTTCACCTAGATAAAATGAATGCTATTTGGATGCATTTAGTAGTTAAGGTGGGTGTTGTCATCCTGTCCCTCCTTGTTTTTTTGCTACCATTTCTAAAGAATGTGTTCCCAGGCACATCAAGAAAGTGATCCAAAGCTAAACCAGAGTCTAACTGGGAGTACATCAAATCTGATTGCGTTAAATGCTCACGAGTCATTCATGTTAAATGGCAAGCATCCTTTGAAACCACTAACCATCCCAAAGAACTTTGTGAAAGCGTCCAGACTGTTGACTTTTTTTATGCATCAAATTTAGAAGCTTACTAGTTTGGGCCCTGCATGATACTAGTTTGTGAGTACCTCTGAAGTGAGATGGGATTTCCAGCCAAGTGGAGAACCAGCTTCATTCTGTCTAACTTCCAGAGTTTCAATGAAATTGCTGACAAAGGTAGAAGGGGGTCACATCCTTTTAATGTGCAGTTAGAAATCCTCTCCGTGCCTTCCCCATTTCTCTTCCAAATAAGTTCAAAACATTTGTCATTGGCAACCAAAGTCATTCCTTTTCTGAAAGGTCCAATCAATGTCAGCTGGATTTCTAGTAAGACAAATCCACCACCATAAATACACTATTTTTTGACAAACGCTCTTCCCCTTCTGATAAATTTCTCATTCATCATTCCAGTACACCAAAATACTTTCTTTTTTTTATTTTTAGTGTTGAACTAGCAAAGGTCTTATTTGTTTTTCCTGAATAAGAGAGGTGTTGTGTATTACTTTTTTTTAATACTCATCCCTATTATGATTATGTGGAGAAGAATACAGAGATGAGAAATTGTTTCTTTCCTTAGAAGTACTGGAGGGAATAACTATCATTACAAAATGTTGGTGAAAAATTATCTTTTCTATCTCCCACACTAATATTTAAGAAACCTTCATAAAAATCATAAAAAGGAGGGGTAAATTTTTCCAGTTTAGCCTTTGCTGAGAAGCTGCAGGCAACAGAAACAGAAGGCCACATCCCTTCTGGGAGACACATTGCCAGTTTAGCACTTGCGTCTTGTTTGCTTTTCTAATGGTCCACCTGCCCTGGGCCACAGGTCTCTCCCAGGTGCCCCACCTCACATCCAGTCCACATTGACTCCAAATGATCCTATAAACCAGTAACAGGCACTTAAACTTCAGAAGTCTCAATGTGTGACAATCTCCTTGGCTTCTCATGAATTGAGAACAGGACTCCTGGGTACTGCAGCACTCTGCATACTCTCTGCTTTATATTGCTTCACAAACACCACACACCCAAAACCAAAAAGAGCAATTCATAATGTGTTTCCTTCAGATCTGAAGGTGTGTCAGGATCAGAAAACACTATTCAGTGAACTGAAATCTGAGATAGCTGAGAAAGTGAGGACCAATACTGGGATCAGGTTAATTGTGTTAATCTCAAGCTGCTTCTGCATTATATGCTTTAGTTGAACATGGCAATGATCTTTCCAGTACTTGATGCAAAGGATGCCTCTCTTCCTAGCATTATCTCATGTTATGTAAATGTAACATCATCTGCAGCCATCTGGAACTGCTGACTAGCAAGCAAGATGATCAGAGCATTTGGAAATACGATGTCTACCTGAAAATCCACCAGAAGTCTAACATAGATATCCTTGCAGGACAACAAGTCTATTCTAAAGTAACTTTTCCTTTTTAATGTATAAGAAATTTTCTAGGTCTGCACCAAAGTGAAAGTAAAGCCTTTCAAAGGGTTTTGTCAAAACATTTCTCTTCAGATTATAATTGCATCTATTTTATTGTTGTTCTCTTTTACTGCTCCCACACTTTCCCCAGTGTACAGACCCCCTTGTGGATAAAATGTTTCCAAGCAATTTTCAAGCCTTGACAAATACAGGGGTTTTTTCCATAAAATGAGACTTTGTGCAGAATGTTTCACCCACCTTTAGAAATACAAAAAAAATATTTGTTAGAAAAGAGGTTTAGTAATTCAAACTCTTATCTGGAAAATTTCTCCTAGCTCTCAGCGCCCAAATTTGGTCTACATGAGTAGAAGGTCACTTTCCAGACACAAACCCACACACATATATAAATAAGTATATAAAAATATCCGTATAGACATATATGCACACACACCTACATGCTCAGAATCATAAAGGAATTAATACTTTGTCACCACCTTTCACGCATGATGCATTTTTACATCAATACTGGTTTTTATAGCTCATGATTTGACAGATCATGGCACTCATTATCACACTTCGAAATGTGTCCAAGCTTGGCAGCTTGCTTCCCTACCAATGGCCAAGCCATGGACCTCATCGTCCAGAGAGATGCTTCAGGCTAGTTCTGAGGTCTGGCTTGACACATATTTAGCATGCTCTTGGGCAGTGACTCATCTAATCCCTCCTCCTGGTAGGTTGGACAGCAAGCAAAGCAGACTCATTTCCCAAATGAGTGGCTGACAAAATTCTTTGCTGACTGCCACAAACACTTATTCCTGAGGAAACTGAAACCTCCAGGTATCGCTCTGTACCCTTTGAGCCACCAAGGCAATGCAGGGAACAGAAGAGCCATTTCAGAAATGGACCTTAAGAATTAATTTTGAGTGGTTAAAGAAAGCTCCATCTGGACAGATTTGCCCTGTGGATAAACATGTTTCCCAAGCACAGACGAGTGCACAGAGCTGAAGACCTTCTGTCTTACTCCAAAAATCTATGAAAATACATGCAGAGCCCCCCACTAATACCAAAGAGCTTCAGGTCAGCTATTGCTTTTATCTCCAGCGGTGTAAGCTGACAGAACAACTTTCTCCTACCTGCCCTCACTTTCTTTTATCACACACCTCCTTTCAGTACATGCATAAAATAAGCATCCATGGGTAGCTAAGCAGTTGCTTTCGATCACTAAAGTCAGATGAGACAAATCCCACCCAGGGAGTTTAAACAATTTGTCAAGGAGGAAAAGCTGAGGCTCAGCAGGTACCTGTACCTGATTCTCCCCACTCCCAGCACCTCACCTACTTCCCTGCATCCCCCACCAGTCGGTTCATCACCTTGAGCCGTGTGGACACATGCCATCAGCACTGAGCACTCTCCCCTTTGGTTCCTCCCAACAGCCGCACCAGGGGTCATTGCCCAGGCTCACCAGTGCGCCCCTTGTTGCCCTCCCTCTGCTCTGCCAGCTGCGTCCCTCTCGGCACAAGAGCACGGCTTGATAGCTGCCTTTCACTTAGTAATTGTGGTAGGTTTTCCCCCAGTCTTACATTTGAAACAAATGATGATTCAAATCTATTTAGAATGTAAAACAGAATCAACAACAACTCTCATTTGGCTCAGGCACTTGGGAACCTGTAACTGTTTAATGCATATTTAGGCATAGTTTATGGCATTAAGCTATGTCCTTCCAACATGATAAAGTTGCAATCTGGCAACGGTCTTGAGATTAGAAACTGGCGAAGGAGCAGCAGAGATTGATTTAAAAGGGTTTTTTCATTGAACCATAACCTCACCACATGGTATTTGCTAATGAGCAAGTTTCTCTTTTGTCTTTTTAAGCAACCTGCTCATGCATCACTTCTGCTCCAATGTATCTTCTCTTAAATGACAGGGGTGTACAAGCAATATTGCAGTTGTTGAAAGACTGCATAAATTATATCATTCTGGACTGGAGATTAGCTACAGTTCTATTAATGATCTGTCCACAGGCACGGAAAGTATTTGGTAGCAATAATAAGAATGGCAGGCCTTTTGGTAAACTGGAACATCACAGGTGAGCTAAGAAAACATTCCCGAGGATTTTAAAGTAGCTAGTCATTGTAAGGACAAGGTTTTCACATAATGAACTAGAAAATGTGCATAAAAAGAAAATTATTTTCAGAAGGTAAATACAGGATATTTGTTTTAAGGTTGTTCACATTTTTCAATAAAAGAAACTAAACAACCATGACTGCCTTGGAAATCTCACTGAAGAGCTTTATCTCAAATAATTTTGAGTCCCTTCTTCTGGAAAGTTAATATATATATATCAGTACAATATAATAAGAAAGAATAAGAACTCAACTTTGACACAACCAATGGAGAAGCAAAAAGAAGATTCCCAAATGGTCTGGTTATGGAAAGTGAAAGAGCCTCATAATCTCTGAGTCTAGAGGAAGAGATAGATAAACAGAGGAGGTATATCTTGTATCAAGAAAGAATTCAAAGGAAATCATTCAGAGGGAAAAAGGAAAAAAACCAAGAAAATGCAATCACTTTCAAAAGAACAAGAAAAAGATATCTTGAGTAAAGCCAGTCAGCATCTGATATGTTGAATTTTACAAAGTATGACTGAATTACTTGCCGATATAACATTTACACACTTCCAGTTAAAAAAACCCAGCAATTATGAGGCAGCTGTAATTAAATCCCCACAACAGGCTTGGTGCAAAAAAGGGGGATAATGAATCAAAAGATAAAAGAAGTTGCATAATTCAAGACTGCAAAAATCTACAGTAGGAAAATCAATCACAAAAAAGGACAAAATTATGATTTTTATAAATCACTACACTGAGACCTTTCAGAGAACTGCAGGATAAGAGACAGAAAGTGATGCCATTGACACTTAGGCAAAATGATTTCTCACATCATTTCAAACAGCTACATTGTTTCTTTACAACAGTTAGACAAAAGAACACTCAGAAGTTATGTACATCTGAAAGACTGGTGTCTCCTTGACCCACAATTCGTCAAGACCTTCTAAAGGCACAAAAGTTTGGAAGAGGGATGAAGTGCATGGCATATATATATATATGGGACTAAGTACCTCTGATGGTCTATAATAATGGACTTTTCCTGTAAATCCAACCCATTGCTTTGGTGGAACTATCCAAGTTTCCTTCATTCTTGCATCTCAAAAACTGGAGGCAGAGATTACTTACTATGCTTCATGCCTTACGAGCCTGTTTGTCTCTATGTCATTTCTGGTGTGTGATAGTTCAAAAGCAATCCACCAAGACTGTTAAATACACCACCACCAGTTCTGCATTTCTGTGAAAGTGAAATAAAAAAAGAAGCGGTAGACACTGCTCAAAGGCAGCTTCATTGAATATGGAAAGGCACTGGTGCCAGACAACATGGATAGGGCTGTGCCTTTACTATCATGGTCCAAACCTGGGTGTTAAAAGATCCTTTATTATAAATCGGAGGGCCAAAGCCAGAGGTGAGAAAGTCCCCAAAGATGGTTTGTGAAAAAAAGTCAGTTAAGAGTAAGTGTTGATGGGGTTAGACACCACCCATTTTCACCAGTAAGTATGATGAGACACTGCCTCAAGCTGTCTCTTTGACTTAGCATCCCTCCAGCAGGTTAGACCGTTGCAGCAGTAAATCCACCCACCTTAGTAGATGCACTTTTGAGTACATACAAACAAAATCGCATTTCTACACAGACATGCAAATATAACACAGCTACCTACACCCTGTCACACTTACATACACTAAGAAAGTACTGAACACACATGCACATGCAAACATATTCCTTCTGAAAGTCCAAGTACAGAGTGATGTTTCGTCTAACACCTCTGCAAGTTCCTGAAAGTTGGGGCTTAACCCTGATAGGAAGCTAAGCCCCACACAGCCACTTGCTCCCCCCACCCCTCTGGTGGGATGGGGGAGAGAATCGGAAGGGCAAAAGTGAGAAAACTCGTAGGCTGAGACAGGCAGTTTAATAGGTAAAGCAGAAGCTGCACACACAAGCAAAGCAAAATAAGGAATCCATTCCCTACTTCCCAGCAGCAGGCCAATATTCAGCCATCTCCAGGAAAGCAGGGCTTGGTCACACATAATGATTACTTGGGAAGACAAATGCCATCACTTTGAACATCCCCCCCCTTCCTTCTTCCCCTGGCTTTTAGTGCTGAGCATGACACCACACGGTATGGGATATCCCTTTGGTCAGTTGGGATCAGCTGTCCAGCTGCATCCATTCCAACTTCTTGCACATCTCCAAACTCCTTGCTAGCAGGGAAGCGAGGGAAACAGAGGCCTTGATGCTGTGTAAGCACTGTGCAGCAATAGCCAAAACATCCCTACGTGGACAACACTGTTTTGGTCACAAATCGAAAACATAGCACCGTACAAGCTATCATGGAAAAAAATTACCCTATCCCAGCCAAACCCAGTGCAGTTATTCAGTGTACTTTCTGAACGAAATAAACTGCAAGGAAGAAAAAGTTAAAATCCTTTTGCAGTTTATAGTGGTGAAAATGGCTGAGCACACCACTCCAGTGACAGCAGCTCACTGTCCACCAGGCAAATGTAGGGCAGGCTGTGAAGTTCCACCATCTCATTCCATGTGTCACTGCACTTCATGCTTTGGAGTCACCCCCTCCCAAGGCAAAATGGCAATTCATTCTCCACATCTGATTCCCAGCCTTGTGGCTGAGCTTGTCAATACAGATTACTATCAGCTGCAAGGTCAGGTTTCCAGATGTGGCTATTAAGAATGGGAGTCATATCCCAGATGTCACCCAAGAGCCATCAGAGGGTAAGGAGTGTGTGTAGTCTCTCAAGTTATTCCCAGCCAAGCCAGGTTCAATACTAGTCACCTACAGCTGAAAGGTGCCACTGTTCATTACAAATCTCAAGATCCAATCCGTCCATCAAGCAGGGGAAAATATTGAACAGGAGAGGAGGAGAAATATCAACTCTTCATCAGAGTCAGTACCTGACAAGAAGAGTAGCTGTCAACAGAGCTCCCAGGCAGCAAAACAACTTAATGGAATGACTCTCCATGTCAAAGGAGAAACTGAGCTTTGCAACTGACACAGGATTCATTTGCCTCAAACATGAAAACTAGTATTAGTGCTTGCATTACAGTGAAGAATAATACAGCTTTTCTTTTACAGAAGAGAATGAATTTCCTTAGGTGTCTAAAAGGGGGCAAGGACAGAAATGTGGATAAGAATCTAGAGGGAAATCAGAAAATATCACCTTTTTCTAGAAGCTTTTTTTGGGGATGGGGAGAGGAAAAAAGGCAGATAGGTGAAATTTAAGACCATTCATCTCTAAATTTAAACTAAAACACACTCTTCAAACATTAATAGTTACACATGTCCATCTACAGCTTAAATTTTATGTTATTTCAACTCTTAAACAAGCAGAAGCAAGTTATCACATCTTTCCTCTGTTTGCTGTTGAGGTTAGCTTTATATACTTACTCTGACTTGTGCTGCGTGCATGGGCTTGTCTGTCGTCTTAACAGCATATAGATATCGGGGCCTTTCTCAACCCAGCTAAGCCCAGGGAAACCAGCAAGATACTGCATCCCTGCCAGTAACACAGGCAGAGCTGAGATGTGGGTTAATGCCTCTTCCAGGGAAAAAGCGCATCCCTTCCAAAGGTGTAAGAGAACCCACCCAAGCAGCTGACACCCAAAAGGGATGGGGTCCTGCCCCACAGCTCATGGAAACCCATTTCATACCCAAGCAGCGCCATTTTTCCAATGGGATCAGCAAGGATTTCATTTGTGTCTTTCCACACCAATTCTTTGCCTAGCCTTTGGGACAGCACAGAGCGGACATCGACACCACCAGCCTCATTTGAGCAGCACAAAGGATCCGCAAATTGCACACGTCTAACTCGAGAGCTATATGCTCGCTTGGTGCCAGTCCAATTATTTTTGTGTTGCAGGCTGTAATTCCTCTTGATTATAAAGAGCTAGACCCTAGCTTCTTTCCAATCAACTGAAAACAAACTGATGATTTTTGATTGTGCCAAGAACATATTTTGTGCAGAAATCTTGGGTTGGAAATAAGGAACACAGCTAAGTTTTGCAACATAAATAGCATACTAATAAAAAAAATCATATTCATTCTAACGGTAGAAGATTTTTGTATCAAGTCTGCATTGCTGAGTATACATTTTCTTTGGTCTTTTTCTTTTATACCACAAACATTAACAGTATTGTAAAAAAAATAGATTAATAATTTATCGGAGATGAACTGAATATTTTTTCCCCTCCTTTGTGTATAAGCAGCTTGGCAACAAAGCTGTCTAACTTCAGGATCAATCTTACCCTTATTTTCTATTATGTACTTCCTGTTGTTCCCAAACAAGATTAATTTTGTTTTATGCAAGTCACTGAGCAGTCTCCACTAAAATAAGATTGATTTTGAATTTCTTTTCTCTCTCTCTCCTTCTCTCCCTCACTTTATTTTATTTTATCAGTGTTAATAAAACCACAGTGACTTGTAAAATTCAATTTAGAATTATTTTCCACCTGAAGAGGTTTAGACACTTTCCCCCCCTCTCTTCATGATGGGGTTATTTCTCACTCACAACAGTTAGAAAGTAGATCTTTTATGCAACAGTTTTGTAAAACAAATATTCTAGAAGGACCTAAAGAAGCAAAAGTGTCATACTTCTGACATAAATCATCTCAATAAAATAGACAGTAACAGGTATTCTTGAATGACTCTCCTCCATTTCATTCATGAACTTAATTCAGAATGAACAAAACATCATGAGCAATTTCTGTTCTGTTTGCAGAATTTTTTTTTTTTTTTTTTTAGAATGTTGAAGATTTTTCTCATTTAACATTATTAAAGGGCTCTTGTCAAGGTGGAAAAAACATTATTGATGTAAAGAATGGGAACTTTCTTTACCTGGGATATCACCTGATGTGAAACTGAGTAGGGGGAGAATGTTGGGATTTTGTTTGGTTTGGCTTTTTAAAAATCTAATTTATCACCCATTTATCATGTTCACCATACTTTCTCACTTCACTCGTGGCTGACTACAAAACTAGGATGATATATTTCACTTACTGGTGACCTTCCTAAATTTAGTGTTGCATTGATTTTCATGGTTTCCGATTTCAGTTTCTATTATTTTAGTTTCCAAGTCTTAGACCCTGAGACTAATGCTGTTCCACTGAACACAGCACTGATTGGAGCATGTTCATATGAAAGAAGGCTACTCTTCATTTAAACAGACATCATTTGAATCCTATACACAAGCTATGGTAATTTAAACATTTACAGAGAAGAAGATAGAACCGGTTTGCACTGTTCTGGCAAAAATACAGATATTAATATATATATATACGAAGAACACATCATTATCTCTCTGGCACATAATTGGAAAAGATATGTATCATAACCGCATACAGAAAACATCAGATGAAAGGAATATGCTGGCAATGATTCAGACACTGCAGTCAAGATTTGGTGGGAGCACCACCAAGAAGCATGGTTACTGTGCAAAAGCTCACTGATTCTCCACTGAGACTACTCCTAGCCCAAAATTCCAGATGAACTGAAGTATTAACAAAATCATTTCTTATTCATCAACTGTTATTTCTTCCTCCCACCCTGGACCTACAGGTCACAAATTACACTGCATCTGAAGGCATTTTTAAGCATAAAGAGGAAGCAGTCTCTGACTTGGAGAGGGTGTAGTTTCGTGAACAACCAAGAAGAGACCCAACCTGGAAGTTAGTGCTGAGCAGAATTGTCCTGACAGAAGAGTTTCCCTGGACAAAATGCCTGCTCAGCGTGAGAGTCTGGCAGGATCACATTCCTTTTGTTGAAACTTCCAGTGAAAAGTTATTGAAGCATTTCATTCTGAGGCAGTCAAAATATTTTACATCAATAAGACAAATTGCTTCTTTTCAAATGCAATATAATAAAAGCAAATGACATTCCCATCAGATGAAAACAAAACACTTGGAGGAATGCTTCCATTTGACAAAAATGAAATGTTTCTGCTTTTCCCCAGTGCCGAAGGAAACAAAATCTTTAGCTTTCAGGATGCCCTACTGGATGGACTTTCCTGATTTATTTGGATGAAATCTCATAGCAATTGATCTGGAAATTTGATACAGCCAAAGTTCTGGTGATGTGGAAAATGAAGAGGTCCAGGCTTTACTGTAAGAACTGCGGTAGTTCCCAATTCCACCCCATTCAGAAATACTGGCAAAAGGCTTTTTCATTGTTTTATTTCCTCTTTAGTCCCTAGAAAAGCAGGGCAATAGAGACAACAAGGGACAGAAGAGAATTGCTGCCATTCTGAACAGCCATCCACAGCTCACATGTGTAGGCAGTAGAAAAACAGAGGGGAAGCAAACCTCTATAAATGTATAGGCAGCTGGCACTGCCTATATAAGAGCTTTGACTCATACCCAGGTACCAGGATTTTCTCTTCTCTGCTGAAAAGACAGGACAGATACTGCAGTCAGCTCAGTTATAGGGAAACGTCACTCCCACGAAGTTCAGTCTAAGAGGTATTACTGTTAACACATTGAAAAGCACCGGAAAAATTACAAATGTTTAAATTATTCCACTGTCAACTTCATCAGAATTCAATGCAAAACCATCTTAACCGTGTCTAGAGTAGAAACGCCTGCTGAGTGTAGATCAGACATTGGTTTCTGTTTATTTTAGCTTTACAGACAAAGTATTCTCTTTGTTAATGGGGAAAATAACCTATTTTTCACTTCAGTCAAGGAAATTGCTTTTTATTTCCAAAAAAGAAGAGGATCTAGAAAGAGAATCACATAATCTGGTTTGGCTGTCAGCAGCATATGGCTTTGAGCAGGAAAAGGGAGGCTATTTCTGCACTTGTGAGGCTAGGAGAATGTCTTTCATCAAGATAAAATACAAAACTTGTTTTGAAAACTTTACAATATTTCATCTGGGTTCAAACAAAAGCTGCTGATGACAGACACAAAGAATTTACATCTTCAGAGCTAGGTGTGGGAACTGCAAAGTGAGCAGCAGAGCTGTTGACTCTGGGTTATTCAGCATAACCCATTCCTTTCTGAAGGCTTACACAAGTGTCCTTCCCATTTACAGCATGCTTCAGAAAAGAGCCTTCCTTTCTCTGCATATTTCTCATCCCTTTTCAAACAAACACCGCTCATTTACAGCTCTGCTTACAGAAGCAGGGAGGAGAGAGCTGAGCTACTCACTAGGGCTGGGTGTAGTCCTGCACGATGCTGCTGTATGCTCCCATGTATCTCAAATCCAGTGGTTGGTCTGATATTTTCAGAAAGGATTTAAGGACCTTATTCAGTTAACAGATGAGCCTTAAAAATTCAGATGGTACAGAAAACTATTCAAAATTCTGTTTACTTGTCCAAGTCAATCCCATATTCCAAATCCTCAGTTCATAACCAGAGAAAATATTACCAGACCCAAGAATACCTAGCTTCAGAAAATTATCTAGCATTTTCTTCTAATGAACTTCTTAAATGTTTTGTACCAGATACAGAAAGCAAAATGCAGTCAGTCACTTTAACCAAGTCCACTGGTGTGAATCTAGTATCTAAATAATACAACAGAAAAGCATACTGGATAGAAAAAGTTTTGAATATTTCAGAAACACTTGTAAAGCTGTTCAAGAAGTGAAGATTTATAAGCACACTGACTGCAAGTGAACTTTTCTGCAGATAAATGAGCTCACCTGCTCCACAGGCTTTCAACATTTGCATCAGGATACAGAAGCAGATGATTAAATTTGCAGCTGTAACCACTCCTGGCAACAATCTTATGACAAATCTCAGAGAACCCATGGAAATGCTTCATTAATCTATAGTCAAAGATACTGAAGTGCATTTTTGGACAATGCAGTGGTTAAAAACACAAGTGAAGATAGCCTTCACTTGTATACCTCAGTCTCCCAACATCACACCTCCCCAAGGGAAAGTGCTCATCATGCTCCCTTAGGTTTTGAGCATAGGACCAAACAAAATGCACCATTTTTTCCCTCAAGCACAAACACTTATGACTAATACTGAGCTATTTTATATTCTTCTCCAATGTATGAGCCCGGCTCTTTTGCTACCCGTAACAGTCCGCCACACAAGGCAGCTGTCTATTTACCCATGCTTAGAGCTGGTGCATCACAGAGAACACACAGGTTATTAGAACAGGCTGTGAAATCCAGCCCAGTGAGCACCGTGATCCTCCTTCACATTAAAAAAGGTCATTCCTGTGATGAAACAGCCTAGATATGGACTCAGGAGGGAAAAAGCTAACATTTCATCCTACCCTGTAGGCCCCAAATGAACTTGCACGCACCATGGCATTAGCTTAACACAGAAGCCCACAGCCTCTTCCATTTTGGCTGCCTTTGGTGAAAGTGCTTCACTGGGCACAAGTTTAAACATTGAGCACACCTCCGGGTTGTTATGCATCTTTAGGAATCATGTTATTCCCTTTCCATTTCTCTTGCTCCCTCATTTTGGTGCTGCAGAGGGTGATGCTGGCTCCCACCAAACAATTTCACCTGACATTTGCATGCAGATTGCACCCTGCCATGGCCATGCCAGAGGATTCCAGTTGAAACACGTTTTATTGATTCTTTTTCTAAAAGCATAAAAACTAAAATAGGGGACAAACTTAGGGCCTTGTAATCAGGCTTTGAGAAAGATTTTTTTGGCTTGTGTTTTAAATGAAAACAGATTTCCATTGCAGTTCTTTCTCTGGGCAGTGCTCAGGAATCAAATCTCCTAAGCCTTTCCTTCCAGCTCAGGGGAGCTCAGGACTCACACATTTCTTCCTGATTTTACCAGTGTGACATTTGCACTCTCATTCATAAAAATACATCTCCTGCATTTCATTTCTAAGTTACCTGAGGGTTTTTCCTGTTTTTATTATTATCATTATTTATGTTCCTGGAGGGGGAAGGAAGCAAAAAAGCAAGGAAGGAAAATGAAATAAAACAAATCTTTCACCTTTCACAGCAGTCCTGCATCTGGCAATGGTTATCATCAAGCAACAAAGGAAAACAAATATTTGCTTTAAAGAGTTGCCGCTAGCCAGTGGAAAACTTTCAATAAAGAGTAGATACTTATTCCAAACCAACCCAGATTACACGGCAAAGCATTTTGCATTTTCCCCTCTATCCATCTTTATTTCAGTTACCATTAGCATAAAAACAACGCCTCTGTTTCTTGGAGAGCTACTAATGCCTCATAGAAACTCCTGAGAAACATACATTTAAAGGTAATTTTCCTGATATGGCATATAGATATTTTCCCCTTTTCCCCTTTTCTTTTTAAATAGGGAGATTTTATTGAAAGAGGAGTTCTGTTCTCCAGGAGCTCTCTGAATCCTGCTGTTTATGTTTAACCTGAAGTCATGATAATCCCCTTCATTTTTCTTTAATTTGTCATTTCATCTTTTTACTTTAATAAAATCAGAGTAACACACAGCATGCTTTATGGTAGCATTTGAGTTAATGCAATAAGCAGCTATAAAACCTATAGTGTCTTGAAGCTCAACTGTTACATATTCAGCTAGCACAGCCCCAGCCTGGTGCTCGCTGTTTTGAGCTCAGGCTGAGGAGGCGGTTGGCAGCCTGGCACGAAACAAAATGCCCCTCCTAATTGTGTGTGCCATGGGTCCCTGGTGCTATTAGCGTAGCAAAGGTGGCTGCTGGGGCAGGCTCACAGGGAAAATCAAACCAGTGAGAGCAAGGGGTTTCCAAGAAACCTCCCCAGCAGCAGGACGAGGTCTGCTTTGCTTCTGAGGGAGTGTTATCACATCAGAAGATTAAGTCCACTTGAAGTCCACATTCCTGCTACCATACTCATGCACAGGGTGTTTTCAGACCCTGTTTTCTCCTC
This sequence comes from Ibycter americanus, assembly GCA_035590275.1. Classification (NCBI taxonomy): domain Eukaryota; kingdom Metazoa; phylum Chordata; class Aves; order Falconiformes; family Falconidae; genus Ibycter; species Ibycter americanus. The sequence goes on along the minus strand of JAVJGI010000065.1, from coordinate 21,022,501 downwards.
GCAGCAGTCAAGTACAACCACAACCTAGAGGTCCCCTCCCAACACTGCCCATCTCCTCACACAACATCACTGAGTCCCAGCTCTGCAATGAGCTCCTTGTGCAGAAACACCTGCTAAGGAGCTCCTTCAGCACACACAAAAGATTTCTGTGCCAGAAGCTGGATAATAACAATATAAACACAAAAAACACCCCAAATAATACATACCATTTCTGATATACTTTGCATGCAGCAGCTTTGTAAGAACACAATTACCAGGCTCACGAGACCAAGCAGCCGTTCTCTTTTACTACAAAAGCTAGCCAGGAAGAAGAAATGCATTACCAAGACCAGCTGAAGGGGGTTAATATAGCCAGAAAGGCTATAAATAAGAGACAGGTGGCATCAGTTTATTTTCTGGGGTAAATTGAGCTGAGGGTGAAGGTGTGTTTCAGAGAAACTCCTGTGATTTCACAATGAAAATTTTGCTTGCCAAAGCTCCCTTTGTTGCTTTGTTTGTGCGAGCTTCAAATTTGGAAGACTTTTTCTTTCTTTAGCATTTGGTTTCTTTCTATAAAACGTAGGGTAGGATTAGGTTCTCAAATACTCTGAGCACAAGTTATGCACACAATGCTTTAGTTCTGGGTCGTTGGCTGTCTTTGAAGGGAGACTTATGCCTGTCAGAGCCTGGATTTTGGTTCAGTCGCTGGGTCTTTTTAATCACTGCAGTTTCTATGCTATCCAACAGGCATTCTTCCAGTCTAGATGAAAACGCAAATAATACAAAGCAACTTCTCACTACAGGCTTCAAAGCAGAAGAGAAGAAAACATCTCTCAAAAATTTCACCAGAATCTCAGTAGCTTGTGGTATGTAAGTATTAAATTGGGCCAAATGTCTGAAGTTAATCACAGTGCTTGCTGTAATGCTAGGTAGTTATCCCCTGATGTCCTCGTGACTGCAGCTTCCATTTTAATTACATTTCCAACAATGAGGCCTATGCAGTTCTGATCTTAAAGTGCTGAGTTATGTCAGGATATCAGAGAAAGAAAACCCTTTCTGTTTATACACAGAAAGTGTACTTCCACACACAGAGAAGTATTGAGCAGTAAAAAAAAAGCACAACCAAAACCACCCACAAACACCTCATCCCACCAATGTTTCCTCCTGCGGACAATAAAAAATGGCAGGTTTTGTGGTTTACATGGGGTGGAGGGAATAAATATTTTGCTATTTTCAGTGTGAAAGACTGAATACCAATGGAAAGCCCTGACATTTCACCCCATGTTAATGAATAGAATAAACATTGTAACATTTATAAAACACTTATAACAACGAACGTAAGGGTGCTTCTGTTTTGTGTTACTTGTACCAAAACACTAAAAGCAATCTAAAGCGACAGAGTTTTAGAGCAGAAAGAGGTGAGAAATTGCAAGCAGAAATAGGAACTGCATTTCTGCTATGGTGGCAAAGCTCAGACAAGCTCCCCCTCCACCATGGCTCAGGTTTCTCTGCCCAAAGATGTGTTGCACAGAGACCTTGGTCACCAGTTCCTGTAGACCTGGCTATTGTGCAATATTTTTATGCTCTGCCTGTGTGGATGAGTTTGTTAGTTCTCATCCACATCAGCTCAGCTGGCACTTGGGCATCTGTCTCATCACAGCTCTCAGTGGCTGAACAAAGGATAATATCTGACTCTTTCCGAAACCCCAGAGCTTGCTGCTCCATGTTATGAGAAAAATGTTTTCTCCTGTATGTTCTGTCTCCCTCTGCTGATGCTCTTAAACAAAAGACTTTCTCTCAGAAGCACAGAAACTGCAAACTACTGGAAACAAATCTCAAATTTATCAAAATGGCAGCAAGTTCTGGGCATCATTTAACCAGGAAAAGAACATCATAATCCCCGGTTAGAAAAATTATGTACATGATTATATTACTTGCAAATAGGCCGTGAGGCATATGAAATTCGTGCAGTAGTATTGGAAAACTACAAAAATTGCCTGGAGTCAGGGTCTGGTGAGTGCTGACAAAGAAAATAGTTGCTACCTCAATAGGCCTGGAGGCCAGAAAAGAGGGTGAGCTGAAAGAATGCAGATGTATCTGGCTGGCTGAAATAAAATAGAAGGGGAAGCAAGGCACTGTATGAGCTCTTTCAAACTTGCAATGGATGTTTTATGTGTGAAGAGAAACAATGCTGAAAATGCCTTTTTTGAAATCCACAGTCCACTCTGGGTAACCTCTCGTCTAGGAAGAAATAAGATTGAAAGTACCAAAGTGGGGGCAACCTGACTGATTGCAGATTGGAAAAATGCTCCCATTTACTCGGTTTCCAAAGCATATAAAAAGTCAGAAGGAGAGGAATGCTCATTCAAATAATGTAGACCAGGCTGCCTTTTTCTTTCCCCTCCCTAGTTTCTCAACTCTAAATTTCCTTCCCATCTGAGCTGTCTCTCTCTGGCTTGCTCACTCTTTCCCCAGAGCCATCAGTATCTGAGCATCTCCTCCCTATCATCTTTACCTCGCTTCCCTCCCTGTCTCAGCACACAGATAATGCAATAAACTGAAAGGAAGCCAGGCTCAAAATTCCTGAAGTGAAGCACTACTTCCTTCACTTAAAACACAAATCACTTGTACAAAATATCCCTGAGGCCTCAAGGACAAGACATACATATTGCATATAACAAAAACAAGGAAAGATTTAAATGTCTGGGTCTTCCAGGTGCAGGGCAACAATCCCTCATAAATTCACTGGTAAAAGTTGTTGTATGTTTTTATGATTTTTCTGCATATTTCTCAGTTCCCTCCTGGTGAGGTTTTCAAACCTGTTTTGCAAAGAGGTAGAACGTCATCACAGGCACGTGTTAAGATGACTCTGCAGCCAAGCCCTATCTCCTCTTCCCGTCCTAAAATTATAGCATCTATTAGGGGACCTCACTTCTCTTTTTGAATGTAAACTCAGCAGGATAAAGATTAGCATAGCATTCACCATAGGTTTGAAACAAATCTAGACTGCATGAACTAAAAGGAAAAAAAATAGTAATACAAAGGCAGATAACACTGACATGGATGAGATGGGAGCCCATTCCTCTGCAAAGTTTCAGTTCAGGACAATAACTTGGACAGTGAGCATCTGTGAGCCACCAACATCACTTGAAATTGTACAGGCTGAGGCAAAATAATTCTTTTGTAATGCAAATGCATCTTGAACAGAGATAGTGCAGCCGGTGTATTAATACCAGTAGGGGAAATTAATCAGACAAGTTTGTTGAGACAAGAGAGTTGCATCCTGTGTTTCTGTCTTGACTGATCAGCACGGTGCAGCATAAGCCTATGAATAACATCACATGCTGGGTCTTAACATAAACCTCTTAAATGTACAGTTCCCTACAACAAAAATGTCAAAAAGCACTGCAAGGTCCCTGTCCTCTCTTACATATATATATTTAAAAAAAAAAAAAAAATCAATGGATTAATTCTATGATCTGTATTGCTGCTGGGGTACAGGAAAGCCTCATCAAACCTATAGCTGTTTAGTATCAGTTTTAGACTTCAAATAATGGAAAATAGCAATATAGACTTTCTTTTCTTAACAGCTTTCTGACCTTCTGACTGCAATTCCCACTCTGAGTGACTGCAGCTCAAGAAAATCGCGTGCTCTGAAGAGCCTGGTGGCAGCAGAGAATCTCATCAATTTTAATCCCTGAAAGGTTCACAGGGTTTGAGCCTGACAACAAAACATTGCACAACGTGCCTGAGCAGAGCAGATCTGCTCCCTCCTTACACCAGTGACAGAGCTCCGCACCTCTGTGCTCCACGTGGTCTTTGCCTCTGGATTCTGGGAGAGCAGCGGGAGAGCAATTTGGCTGAACACAAAGATGACCTGTGTAAAGATAGGTATCAGATATGAAATACCAAGTGTCACCTCCTAGGATGGAAGCGGCAAAGGTTTGCTCTTTTTAAATGAAGGTGTCGTACTAGAAAGACTGGACTTTGAATCTAATCCATCTAAGGGGAGAGAATAGTAAGGCAGGAGCTGATGAATTTTTTTTTTCTTATTATCTTTTATTCTTCTAGTTTTGTTGCAGTCACTTTGACAGAATGAAAACCCAGGTCTTTACCCAGGTCCCCAGCATTCTGAGAGAAAATAAGGTCCAGCCACCTGCCATTCCCTGAACGCAATGGAGTTGTGGGAATGAAATGCCATTGGTAATAGAACAAAGTTGTCTGGTTGCAACAAGCTCAGCTGCCTCATGTCTCTCCTTGTAGCTTAGACATGCATGCAAAATTTTAGCAAAACCTGCAGGCCTTGGTGGGCTGTGTCCACAGGAGACTTCCCCTTGCCAAAGCTTGGCAAACAGAAGATCCAAGAAATGGTGGACTCAAGAGTCCACCGTTCATGGCTTGTTAGCAAAGTTTGGTTTCCAACCCTGAGAACTCAAATCCTTCTTGCTTGCAAGCTTTCTTCTGGGGCCTGAGCAGACCCAATAAGGACCAGAATCAAGTTTAAAGGAGCATCTATTAGAACACCCTCTTGAATACTTTCTCATAGTATGATAACACTTCATTTATCTGTGCTGCATAAGCTCATTTTTCCCACCCACAAATGTGTGACTACATTTAATAAGGCATTATATTTAAGTAGAGAGGACAAATGCTCTCACAGGGAAGCCAGAATAATGCACAATGCACAATTCCACAGTATAACTCTACATCTCTATAAGTATATTCCATTCATACTTCTCCAAAACTTGCTGAAAACATTTGACTGCACAGGGAAGAGAGATTTTTCTGTTGCTACTCTGACCCACAGCATTTAACACCATTTAAAACAAAACCAAACGTTCTCTGGCCTCTTTCAGTAGAAATGTAGCATGTTGGACCAGGTATCCCAATGCCCAGTACAGCATAGACAGCAGTAAGGTGCCTGGATGCCTGTTCCTGCTGCCTCAAAAATTCTAGCACAGGCTAAAGAGTTATATTATTGTGCTAGTGTCCGCTCAAAGCCAGGCTGCTTACTCCACACTCTTGCTGCATAGCAGAGAACCATCTGCACAGCTGCAACAGCTCTCTGTTTACACCTCTGCCTGTTTGCACATCACTGGAGACATCAGCATTGTCCTGAGCCAGCAATTCTTTAAAAGCTTGTGGAAGTAGCAGTAGATAGATGTATTGATAAAGAGAACCACCAAGTCATCATCCACATCTTACAAGTAAATAGGGAAAAGTGCATTGCTAAATCTGTGCTCTAATTATGGCTAGAAACAACTAAGGGAAAGTAGCTATGTGGAGAAATATTAAGCTGTGACTAGCAATACGAGCAAGCAGGAGGAAGCTATAGATAACAGAATGGGTAATAGCCCTCTAGCAGACTGTAGGCTAACATAGTTAAGTTGAGATATTTGCTCATAAAGTAACAGAATTTCAGATTTGATTTACTTTGTGAGCCACAGGTCTGTTTTCTTTACCCAGATCACACTAGGTGGGTATAATTCAGTATACCTGCATCCTCCCTTTGAATAGGCATGGTGTGGTTATAACTAGCAGAACATATTTTTGGTGGAGAAACATTCTTCCTACCCTTCTTTAGATAAGGCTCTCACCTTGACTGATGAAGTTTTATATGCATTACAAACACATTGATGTCAAAGATCAGTGGCTGGAAATTTGTCCTGTGTTCTCTCCCCCAATATTCTTCTGACTGAACTCTAGAAAAGTATTTTTTTTTAAATTATAACCCAGCTCCTTTATATCTCCTAAAGATATAGTCCTTCTTCCACAAGAAATCTCCTTTGGACAGGAGTTCAGTGGTAGACATAATACATCAGATGAGAATCTTGATGTATATATCAGCAGCAGACCTAAGAGGCTGAGACCATGGATCCATCAGGAAGGAACATAATGTGAAATTGCTTGTACATGCTGTTCCTTTACTTGCTGAAAAAGCTCTGTTCTTGTGACACTTCAGGGGATTAAGCTGATGAGTATGCTATGCAACCAGGAACTAATACTGCTTAAAACAGCCTTTCTTAACCTTTTTTTATTTCTTCTTCCCCCAGGCTGATGACCTCTCAGCCAAAGGTCAAGCTCTTGCCTCTTTAATTGTAATGTGAAAACACAAATAACACATGTATCAGCCTGCTTCATCATGACGAGGCACCTCTGTATGGAATGGGAGAAGTGATGAGGGGGCTGCTTGTTTCCAGGTTGAAATACAGCAGCTGACAAACTTCTTCCCTTACTTCTCAACTGCTTTTCATTATCCCTGGAAACTGGGATCCTGTCTGAGCAGAGCAGGAGCTGTGATCTGGGTCTCAAACCCAGGGCTCTTCTTTTTTGGTGGCCTTGAGCAGGTCGCTTCACCTGTGGTTTCTGTTGGCTGCCCAGAACCATCTTCCTCCAGTCTCCAATTAAGCAAACTAAGAAAAAGCCTCTTGGAAAACAGTGCTGTCACTGGTTTTCTTCAGATGACTGAACTGCTGTCCTCAGATGAACATTCCCAGCATATCAGTTTGACTGGGTAACCCACATAAAATTGTCTAAGTGAAGGCTGGATTTTGACTGCAGTCACAGAAAGGAGAGCTCAGCCTTAACTCTTCTGCTGTTGTAACCAGTGAGCACAGCTGCTTTCAAAACGTGTCACACTGAACTTTCATGAGCTTCTAAAACAAAAACTCCTTGTTCTGGAACAACTGCTTCTCATGCAGAAGAAAAGATCCCTGCTCTTGTGAATGTGCTGCATACAGCATTTGGTGTAGTTATGGTTCCACAATAGAAAGAGAGTTGAATTATTTCAGAGAGAGACATCCCAACCTGGCTCAAAAGAATGAAAATAATCATTGCTTGGATATCTGAATGTTTTCTTCTAGAGGGAAGAGCAGAGACCAAAGGATCTTTTTAAAATAATGAAAGCTAGGATTTATTTTTCAATCGAGAATGCAGTGTCACGTGAATTGGCATCAACAGTGAGAAATGACGTTTGTAGATAGTTTTTGCCTGTAATTTGCCTCCACCTAGAAAACAAGCCCAGCCCATTTGAGATGCCAGTATTGCCTTGGCTGATGTGTTACTCATTTTCAGAGCTTGAGGTCAGTGAAATAGTTATTAAAGTTGCAAGATCTGTTCTTTTATTGGATCGGGAACAACTGGCAATTCCTTGAGAACTATTGTTTCTGGGTTCTGGGCAGCAGCTGGCAGGTTCCCTGTGCCACCTCGCTGGCTAAACATAGAGGACCTCATCTGTAGAAGATGCCAGCCCACCTGGGTGCAACTTGTCCATAGATTTTAAAAGTGGGAAAGGATAGCCATCCAGCAACAGGAGTAGCTTGCTTGAGCTCTGCTAGCTGGATGGATGACTTTACAACTTGGAGGCTGTGACTCCTGCCACACACAGGGAGAAGGTACATGCAAACCTCAGACCTCTCCAAACGCTGATCTGTGCAGTGACTTTCAGCAGGATGCACAAAACTAAATTGTGGCCTCTGGGGAAAGAAGTGCTTGAGAGCCAGCCATTTCTTCTGGCACAGGATGGCGGATTTGGGAATGACTGGAGTTGAGATGGGTACCCGTCATTTGGCTTGGAGAGGCTTGGAGATTCGGACTTGCTGGTTCTATAGGTAGGTTGGGGCATAGCGACTGCAACCATTGTGCTTTCACTGCCTTCCCTTCCTCCAAAGAAATCACGATTTTCTGAGCCCCTGGCACAGAGAAGAGCAAGAAAGCAGGTCCCTGCTGTTGTGCCAGTCCCAAAGCCAGCTGGCCCAGACAGTGGGCTGTGCCCCCAGCCAGCTGGTTGCAACCGAATGGGGCAAATCCTTCCCACTGCCAGTCTCAGAAAGAGATTCTGAACTTTAAATACTGTAAGAGTCGGTTGTTTTTCCCCATCAAATTGCCATTTTATGGGATAGTCTGAAACTTAAATACAATGAATTTTATTGCCAATCCGACATTTATTTGCAATGTATATTTACTGCCTGGAGAGCGAGGGCGAGCGGTATGTTTTCTCCTCTGTCAAACAGGGGAAAGATACAGCAGGACTCTCCCCATTACCTCCACTAAAAAGAATCAGATTTATTTACCTTGACTTGAGAGCGTCGTTTTCACTGGATATCTCTGTACTTTTACAAGCAAAGTGAGATCTACCTTGTTCTTAATAAGGTATAAATACATCCTTCCTCTTTGGCTGTAATACCCTGATACAGAGGGGAAGTGCTGAAAGAGGAGGATGTTTGTTATTTTACAAGCTTTTTACAATACCAGCCTAATGAGATAATGTATTTATTTATTATAACAATAAACACAGCTGTAAAACGGACCATAAAAAATAATAGATGACTCACAGATTTCTATACCCAACATGTCAGCTATAATTGGGGAATAAATTAAATGATCCATCTGCTTGCCATCTTCTACACTATTTTCCCTGGTACCCTCTATATTTAAATACAGTCAGCATTATTTATATTAATTACTCACTAACAACAGTGACAACAAAAACTCTGCAAGGAAATTGATTGGCCTTGTAACGTAATTCCCAGCCACATCACACACACACTATATTCTTTCCCTTACACTTAAATCTAATGAATATGATGGACTTGCTTTTCTTTATTAATAGTTTTCACTTTATCATGCCAATACTATTGAGCCTTCTCTGTATTAGTGTCTTGGAGACAGTGCTGGCAATGATACATCATATAAAAGGTTGAGAGACAGTTCAATCCATTAAACTGGGAAAGAACGCTTCACCTCCTTTCCAAGTGCAGCAGCTTCAGGAACACAGAACTCTGACACAGTCTTAAGATTTTAATAATATCACCCGAGGATCCCAACAAAGGTGAAGTGTTTGGGGTAACAGACGTTATACAAGCAGATCTGGAGAAATATTTCCTTTCTCAAATGTGTGTAAGTTTATATATGCAAATACTGGCATTTATATAAACGAGACAGGAGACAGAAATTGATACACAGCAGGGTACTGACTTGGACACAAAGAGATCCAGAACTTCTCCCATGTCCTTGCCCAATGTCAGATTCATCAGGGCACAATGCCATGGCTTTGGGGAATCTTAATTGATCAGTGACACGTTAAATAATTGCCATCAAGTCTTTTCATTCCTTAGACAGTACATCAAATCTGAAATTAGTGACTTCAGGAGCTGACTAAGAAAAAGAGATCCAATGATGTAAAAAAGCCATGTTTTCAAAATTCCTTTCTATTCTCAACCAAAGATGTCGTATCTGATGCAGACGTTCCTATTTTCATAACCTCATCCGTGTGTAAGAATTATTTTTTTAAAGAGGAAAATTACTGTAGATGGAAATGTCTTGAAACTTCGGGATTCTTTGTTCTAGGAAATCCAGCTTTAAATGTGTCCTCATAATCTGTAGAAGCTGTTGATTAGGAAAGATTAAATAGCAGAGAGTATTTAACAGGACACTGGGTTTTCCCATTAGTCTAGCCACTACCTGGAGAATCCTAGGCTGGACCCTAGCCAGCCTGGACACTGAATTGGGTCCAAACTTCCTCTTCTACCCAGCATTTTTGAAGTATTTCAGCCTAATAACATTGTAAACTTCATTAGCACTTCAGTCCTTCTAACATCATTGAAGATGTCCAGATTATTTAAATATTTACTGTGAGAATAATAACACTATGTTACAATATAGAAATCAAAGTAATATAATTAATTAAATGAATACAGGAATATATTTACAACTAAAACTTATGCCCATCATTTTGCAGACAATCAAATTGCCTGTAATTTATTTGGAATGTGGTCAACTCTACCTCTCTCAAGACTAGCTCAAAGGTTAAGATTTTCGAATATCCAAGAGTCAGTAAGTACATCCAGTTCGAATTGCAGATATCCACTAACATAAATTCAGCTTCTTTTGAAGCATTCACATTTTCTTCCTCAACTCCCGTATACCTCCAGCTCACACCTTCTGTAGGTGAAAAATTAATGTTGCCTGCTAGGTTTAATGGACCCTTTTAAAATGTGTTCCCCATTGCTGTTCTCCATCAGACCTTTGTATCTTCTGACAAGCTATATTATTCTATACAGCTGAAAGTTAAATAGTGGAATGCATGGGGTATTTTGGGGTTGGGGCTTTTTCCCTTGGTGGGTTATTTGGATGCTTTTTTGGCAGAAAATCTTTCAGAAAATCTCTCAAACAAACAAGAGAGCAAAATGCTCTCTTCACTGAAAGGGCTTGAAATGCAACGTCAGAAAGTGCATCTACAGCGAGCGGTTCTCTAGCCGGCAACAACAATGTTTCAGTGATGGGAATTCTGCTTACAAGTTGTTTTGTCTAAATAAAAGACGACAGTCAGGCAGCTATATTTCAAAACCAGTCAACAGATTTTCCATGTACTTTCAATTTTCATTCTTCTCTCATGCTTCTCTTCCAGAGTACATGAACTAACCTGCCGCAGACACCCTGCATGAGTATCTCATTGATTCACAAGGGCAAAGCCATTTCTTCTTGCTAGCAATTAAAAAGGTTTGAGCGCTTGTGGTGGCTGGATATAGAGGTTATTGCTAGTTAGTGCTATTATGGGATTCCACTTTCTCTATTTTCTATTTTAGTTCATTTTCTATTATTCCAAAGGGTTCAATAGCAAAGAACTGCTCAGGATGAGAGGAAATCTGAGTGATAGACTTTATCCTGTTTTGTGAAAAAGAAAAAGCAGTATGGGTTCTAGAAGCAGCTCAGTGTGCCATTTTTATCAAAAATAATGGAAGGGATGTCTCTGCTCTTCTGTGTCCCTCATTTCACCAGCTGCATTAATAAACCATAATTCTTGGAATATTTTAGTTTGGTATTAGCATGTAGTTGGACTTCTCTAAACAAATTCACCTCTGGTGTAATTGCATTGACAGCTACAGAATTGTCCCAGGAGGGAATTATATGGATCCTTCATTTGTAGGTATTTTTTTCCAGCTGTTTTTCTTCAAGGATTTCTCAGCCAGAAACTAGCACAGAAACAGCACCTTTTATTAATACCACTCCAGATACTTGCAAGACAAAACTCACGTCATAGGTTAGAGAAAGAAAAAAAATCTCCTCTTCGCACTTGACATGTTTTCTACTAACTGGGCCCATTCAAGACTGTTCTTCTCTTCCCCAGTCTGCTCTAAGGTACAAACTGCCTTTATAATGGACAACTCAGTGCAACCAGGTCCTCCAACTGTGTTACACCAGCAAGCTAATTTTTCTCAAGTCAGGGTGCCTTGCTTAAGAAAAGCTCTGCAAGCATAACACAGTTCTCTGCAGCAATCTGACACTACCTAACTGTCGTTAGATAATACTACTCCTGAGCAAATCTGGGTAAATTTCTTTCACCCTCCAATACCTGGTTTTGGCTCCAGATGTATCTTGGTTCTCATGGTTTCCAAGGGAATTAGCCAGTTTTATTCCTCACTGATATCTTTCCTTAACCTCAGTAAAGATGAAGATTCTATTTTCTTGGGTTGTTTGGTTGTTTGGTTTTTTTTCCTTTTTGCATAGGTTACGAATGAATGTTGCATGCTGACAGACAGTTCTGCTTTTGACATCTTTGAAACACTGTCACTGTGATTTACTCCAATAGTGGTGGTACTGAGGCATCCATCACTTCCCTGGGTTCCCAGCTAGAGGAACAGTGGACTTGGGCTTTTCCCCCAACGCTCTTGCAGCATAATAAATCCTCATCTTGCCACACTTATAATCAATACTGAGCAATCTTGTTATCAAAACCCCTACAAAACAATGGCCATATGCAGCATTATCCCTTCACTAATGAAATGCATCTATACCCAGAGGCAGGGACATAACGGCTGTTTTAATTGTTCAGAGCAGATGCAGTAACATTTTAGGACAGGAAGAAGAATGTTGTTGTACATAATTGACCCCAGAGGAAAAAACGGAGAAAACAGCGTATCATATTTTGAATCTTGCTCATAGTCAGAGCAAGAACTAATCCGCAGCACTAACTCCTGTACATAGATATTTTGGAGTTTTTAATGTCTGCAAGAATTCAGGACTTAATATCTCATGCATCTTCTGAATCGTAGATTCTCTCACTCTAAGACATTGACTGAGACATGAGGAGTTTCACCAGCTGTATAAATCACTCCATTTTGGATACCATCTGAGTGCCACTGGGAAAAGTCCTACTGTTTGGCTAGTTGTAGTTAAGCCCAGCCCCACAAGGTGTGGTTGAAGGGGCTAAATGTTCTCCCTGCCACCAGCCTGGTTTGTGTCTGATCTTGCACAATTTCATAGTGGAAGGCAGTCTGGAGAAAAGTGTGGAGGAGATCATCAGGAGGGCATCTGCATGAAAAGTGTGAAACAACTTTTTCTCCTTTAATTAAAGTGCTATCAACAAATCTTTCACACATAGTCACAGACAAAAAGGAGGAGGAAATGTCAGGGACTACAAGCAGTGAGGATATTTCTTCCACAGTGAAAACTAACAGGGTTTTTTTTTTATTCCAGATATATAATTAAAAAAAAAAAAAAAAAAAAAAAAAAGACAAAACCACCACTGTTGATCTCCAACAATTTTGTTTTCTGTCTGAAATGGAATCTTTATCTTTTACTGGATTTATTAATGTTATTAGTTGTTTGGTGTTGTGGCCATAACTCAGATTCTCTCAACAGTATCTGACTGTCTACTGTATCAGTCGTCACAGCCCAGATTTTTTTTTCACCAAATTCCCTTTTGCTTCAATATTAGCAAGTCTAGATATAGTATTGTTCAGAGGCTGTGACATGCACGATTTCCTAATTATATCACTCTTATAGATGAAAAAAGATGTCAGCAACTGGACAAATGTTTAGTCACCAACTAAGCAGCCATATTAAATCAAAATTCCCAGGGCTCTTGGAAAACCTTACTCAAGAACCAAATAATGCGGCCATCCCAGAGAATTTCAGTATCCAAAATTCAGACATGTTACAGCAGCCAAATACATTGGCTTATGCAAATTAAGTGAAATAGAGAACAAAGCAATCCCTGGAAGCAAGCATCACTGGGTGGGATTTACAGCAACTGTGGTTGTATCTAAGTCCACATTTATTAGAGAGAGCTGTTGGCAGTCATTATAATATCCCATATGGGGTCAGTCTAAACAAGAAAGCTAAGTTCCCAGAAAGGATCACCGAACTTTGTGTTTTTCCAGGTGATGGACACAGCTGTTAGGCCTGTTCTTCCCCATTAGAGTCAACAGGTACAGCTACACTTGTAGCCCATCATGTTATACACTTCTGCGTAGCCACTCTCCAGCCACCTCATCTATTCCTCATTTTATCCATGGACTGGCACACCTGTACATGCAAGTATACCAGTTAGACAACTGTAAAACCAGTAACACCAGTTAGACAGACTGCAAGATGCCCAGGTGCAAATTTGGAAAAAATGCGAGGACAAGGTGTTAAACAAGGAATTAAACAAGGACCTTGCAAATTCTTTATACCAGGACCTGTCTCAACCTTGTTGGCAGCAGATTAGCAAAGGTCTTTCTAGAGTAACGTTGATGTACGCTTGTGTGGACCATCCTTATCCATAGAGTCTGTGTAAAAGGTCTTTGAGCTGGCCATCCACCCCTCCATGCCATCAGTGATGAAGGCTGAATTTATTTATCCCTGTCCAGTGTAAGAAGCAATCTATTTATTGTGTATTTCTTTCACCATAAATGGAACATATTGGAGCAACAGGGAGGGAGCCTGACTTTGGAGAGTAAGTGTCTGCAACTTCTTTTAGTAAACATTCATCACAGAGAGCTTTCATACCATTTTTCTATCATGTAAAAATAATGACTGAGGAAATTTCTCCTTTTTGTTGAACTGGGGTTAACCAAACAGCACCCTGAAAAATGTATGCATGCAGCTGCTTTTTGTTGTTGTTGTTAATTTCTTATACATGAGGTTTTAATTTTTACTGTTGTGTTTCTTAGAGGTCTTTGAATCCAAAACTAGAACTCCTGCTGTGTTACCATGCCAATCTGACTTTCAGAGGGGGGTGAATGGCAGCATGTGATGAGCTTTCATTTATAGCCTGATGGCACTCTAGTTCCAGAGACGATATCAGCTGAATTTTACATTCAGACCCAAAAATCCATGCTGTACAAATAAATGAAGCCTTTTCAGTGGCTAATACTAACGGGAAGAAGTGTCTGAATATTGGCCTCTCAGAGTTGAGTGTAGTAAAGGCAAAGAAAGTGCATGTAAGGTCAGCTTCAAAAATAGTAAAATTGGTCCATTGGTGGCCTAATATCATGTGTTTTGGCCATTGTGACAGACAAGAGCTTTGCGGTAAATTTTGAAGTCCATCCAAATGACTTTGCCACCAGCTCCTCAATAAGCCCCAATGGCTGACAGCAGTGGTGCTCCAAAATGGGAGGAGAAATGTGGAGGAACCCAGGAGAAAGTGAGAACTTGGGAGACAGTGAGAATATATGTTCCTGAAAATCTAAAAATAAATCAGAGTAGTGGCAGTATCATGCAGAAAAAGTCAGATGCTAGGCTGTGGAAGGGATTCATGCCTATTGAATAAAAGGCAGAAAGCCAATGATGCCTAGGAATGATGGTACAGTTATAGTACATGAGTGTTGAACAAAACCGTATCTTTTGAAAGACTTAGAAAAAAAGGCCTCAAAAACTGAGGTGCAAGGTCAGAACAGTTTTAGCCAGAAGAAAGTATTGTTAGGCACTTCAAAGTATTTCACTCTATAAATGCTAGACAATACCATTAACTTGCATTTCACGCTTAGAAAGAGGAGTAGAAATTAATTTCAGCCTGCTAACTGGAATGAAGTCCCTCTATTAGAGTGATGCTAAAATCACCAGTTGGATGGTTGGGCCCGTATAATCATTAGAAATTCTGTGGTGATGGGTGAAAACCCCACAGTAATATTTCCAAGGGCCCCAGAAAAGTGGACTGTTCTGTACATGGCTTTCATTATTTTTAGTGAAGATCCCCACCCCCTCACCCCCAAATATTCTCCAGTGTCAGAAAGGACAGCATGATCAAGGCTTAGGAAACTTTCTAGGTTCACCTGTGAGTTTATGCATGCTAGAAATTTTCTGAGTCATAATTTTCACTGTTCCTGTACCAGCATCTCCACAGGTACAAACAATAAGGCTTGTCTCTCCCCAGGGAAAATTGTTTTGTTAGCACATCTTGGCTGGAGTCCACTGAAGTCGCTGTAGCTGAAAATCCAAGGGAGGTACTACCGACTGCCTCAGCCTGAGCCACACACCCCACTCCACCGAAACAGCAGAAAGGGAGGTGCAGCCTGGATTACTACTGCTGTATTTGTGTGGTTGTCATTACCCAAGGCCCTTCTACAGATGACAACTTGGCCTCCATTGCAATTAGGTTAAGAATGCTGTTCCAATTACCGTGCTGATTTCTCTTTGATGACCTGACCTGCTCACTCAGTAATTCACACTGTTTCTGCTAACATGAGGACACTCTACTTCGCGCAACATTAATAAATCTTTCATCCGTACATTTCAGATTCATTGCAGTTACAAGCAAAGTCGTTTGAACTTGTGTTGTGCTGTTTGATGTGTCTTTTAAGGATGCTCACAGAGAGGCCAGAACTGGGACAGGCTCCTGAAAGACGCAGATACACACCCTAGTTTCCTACTATCTATCTGCTGAATCTTTGAGGAGGATGATTAAGGTTGGAAGCAGAATATCAGTTCTAACATTCCTCCAAAGGATTCATATCCAACCTCCAAGTTTCCAGCATGGTCTGTCTGATCATCTGGGCTTAGAGAAAAACAGAAATACAAGATATGAACATGTTCAGAATTTATGTTGGCTATATGTCAAAAAAAATATCTAGAAGTGGTAATTGTCTAGTATTTTATTTGACAGATATCTTCTTGTGATACTGAGAAATGTCTTTCATTAGGTAATAACTTTTTTAAATTTTATCTTTAAATGCAAATGTAAAGTGGCCTAAATTGAGGGATGGATTAGATCTTCGTCAATTAGCAGCAGACTGACCACTGAGGAGCATCAAATTTGCTAAGCATGATTAGGCACTAACTTCATGTCCAAGTCCCTGATAAAAGCAAGGCAAGCCTTCCCTGTTGAGGCATCCTTAGCCACAGAAATACATCAAGAAACCGCACTTCCCCAACCCATGCCCAGAAAAAAGCTGCGCTGCAAATAATACTGCTGTCTTCACAGGCATGGGAGCAAGTCCACATCCTGAGACAGCTGGAAGTGTTTGTTTTCTTGTATTTAGTTAAAATTTACTGAGGAGACCATCAGAAAGAAAGCACAAATCATAATGTCATTTTGATCTAGATGGAGGCTTTCTGCAACACCAATCTCTCATCACAAGCACCAGTGAGCCACTCCTTTATCCATTTGATTCATATTCAAGGTAATTTTAGCATCTACCAGAACTGAGAGTCTGAAGTTCTGATTAGATGGGTCTTTTACAGTGTGCTTACATCCTTCTGCTTCGGCATGGGTGTGTGACGTATTTATCCTGGATAATTGCCCTGTTTTTCTTCTTTTTACAAAGTCTTTGTTCACCTATCACTCTCTGATTTCCTTTCAGTGCTGTACACCTCACAGTACCTAGATAAAACCAAAATCCTCTTTTGCCTGTCAGCAAGTGCCCATTGTTGAGAGATGAAGAGCTAGCTCTGCTTGGTGGGGGCGAGCAGAATGCAGCTCAGTGGTGACTGGAGTGTCTCAGGGGGGAACAGGGAATCTTGCCACTATTTATTATTGTTATTTTTTATTTTATCTATATACCATATGTATTGTATATATAATTATGGATTTATTATTATTGTCTCTATAAGTATACTTATTATCATTACTTTAAAAAGCACATGTCAAGCTCCTCTTCAGACGCAGACAGCAATTCCCTGACAAAAGGACTGAAATACCCTTGTTTAGTTAAAAAATAACTGAGTCTTGCTGGGTATCTGGGATAAGACTATCCCATAAAACTGGTCTTAGGAGAGTGACCTGGAAGAGCTGGGAACAAACCACCTTGCAATGCCACCAGAGGTGCCTAGATGCTACCTCAGGGGGCGGCATTGTGAAACACGTTGTGGGAGCCCTGAAGAAGTCTCATGGCTTCTCATCACATACACATCTCTCATCCTCCATTTCTCAACAGGACAAAACCACTGGAGGAGTGAGATCAGATATAAGCAGGAGTACTTTTGGCCTTAAACCTTGGACTTTAAGAGCATTTCCCATTTCAAGCAGAAAATGTGCCAGAGGCTTAAAGTATGGATTGCTCCTGACAGAACTCAAGCCTCTGCTTTAACCAACAGCAGGAACATATCCCCAGTCACTGCTGCATATAACTTTTTGAAAAAATCTGTATTCTCAGGAAAGCTAAGAGAAACGAGGGTAGAGAAATACAATCAGATCTGCACAACCAAAATAATTTATCATTTTATGGGTTTTGCATTTTTGCGCAAGTGACAGAGACCAATGAAGGCAGAGGGAAGGTTGGCTGAACTCTGCTGGTAGAATTTTACTTTTCCCTCTGATGACCAATTATATTCAAGCAGCTGATAAGATTGACAGACCATCACAACTAACGTAATAGTCTTCCACTGTTTATTAAAACACACACTGAGGTTGCAGTATTTTACCTCCTACCTTCAGAAAGCTGCTGACCCCCTTGGGAAGCATTTTACCATCCTTTGAGTTCGCTCAGGCTACAGAAAGTAAATGAAACACTGCCGTAATACTCAGCGGAAAGGGTAATTCCCATGGACTACCGGAAAGTGGGGGCAACCCTGGCACTGTTACAGGTGTGCAGAGGCATCGTTCTGTGAGGACTGGGAGTGACAGCGATGGCTGTCAACAGTGTCCGTTTGTCTGGTATTTTGGTCATTGGCCATTGCCTTTCACTTGTTTGCAAGGCATTTGTTTTACTTTCATTCACAGCCTTTGAGGGAATCTACACAGGCTGGCTGGACACCCGGTTAAGGACGAGTTAGGCTCTCCGTCTGAGGCCGCTGTCAATCCTGTCCCCAAACCAAAGGCACCTCTTCCACAGCAGTCGTGCTTCTGTCCTGGATTCATTAGCGTTTCCCCTCAGCAAAGGCTCTGCCGCCTCAGCCACCACCAGCAGCCTGCTGACCACCTGGGAAGAGGCTGTGAAAAAACCACCGTAACCAGCAGCCTGCCGCAGCAAGCGTGCGAAGAGAAATGGCTTTGGCTGTGGTAGCTGAGGCGAGGGCACCAGCTGTGCACCGGCAGCTGTACTGGAGCTGCTTGCAGCGGTTCACAGGCTACCGCCGAGAGCAGGGCGCTGCAAAACTGCCTTTCACCCTGAACTGGGAACACTTCACTGGAAAAGAGCTGGGTATTTTGCTGGGTGACCATTTGTACAGCCAGGCACATGCAAGATGTTTTCCCAGACACGCAAAATACCTCCGGGGCTTTTCTGCTCCAAGGAACATGGCATGTCTCTTGGAAGCAATACTTGTTCACGTTGGTTAATCTTGCTCAATAGCTTGTTTACTCCATTACCATATGCTCACTGGCTGCTTGCAGAAGCTGTGTGGCTCTCTGTAATCTCCCGCACCCTTTCTCTTTTCCAAAGACTGTTTATTACCTTATAAATTTTGAAGTTTACTCTCTCTTGCACCTGGGACACTGCTCCCTGCTTGCCCAGGACTGCTCAGGTCCTCACAAGCTCTTGAATATTCTTTCTGTCGCCAAACCTGCAGCTTTGCTTACTGAGACTCAGCTGTTTCCCTGCACTTTTTCACCATCAACGTCTTAAATCTGAACACCTCCAACCAGCTCTCCTACAGACCAAAATGACACCTGCATAACATTTATTTTTGTGTTCCACCACCTTACATTTCTTACCCTTATTCAATCCTCTCCTGCCTCTTTACTCTGATTGTCTATGATTAACCCACTGTATTCCTCCTTTCCTTATCCACCAGCTTCCATTCCTCTCATTCACAAAAGTTAGTCTGTTGTCCTTCACTTTGGCTCTCTCATTTTGGCTGGTGGCTAGCAGCCCAGCTGTGCCATAACCTCTCTTTCACTTTTGCTCCAGGTCTCTTGAATATTCACACATCTTTCAGCAGTGATGTAAAGGTTTTGTCTCCTTAATGTCTACACATCTATGGTAGTATTCGCCTTTGTTTTCCCAGCTACTTCACATTAGCCCAAACCACTTTTAGGTTTAATGATTTTATATAATGTGTTTCCTGAAAGTCATTTATCCTGAAAATTTTTAACTTCAGTTTTTCCAATTTTTAATTACAAACCTTTCCTCTTATAGTAATTATAGCTAAGACAAATGTGTGCTTTACATTCCTTCCTGCCAAAAAATGACCACAGCTGTTTTGTTTTTCTACCAACCACCACCGCAAGCCTTCACTTCACCAAGATCAGGCTGTACCTTTGCTCTTCACATTCCCCACCATCATTGCCTTGAATGCCATACACTGATGCAGCCAGCCAGAGTTCCCAGGAAATACTGAGGGAGCTATCAAAGCCCCGTCTTTCTACGTGTACAGCCCTGTGCTGTGAAGGAGGTGACATGCCTCATCCTTCTGCAGGGAAGCGACAGAGGAGCAGCAGGACTCTGGTCAGCAGCTGGGGACATGTTGCTACGGCAGTGAGTGAATCTTTTAATGAGATTAGCACACAGAGGAGAAAAAAGGCAAGCAAGTGCTACAATTACAGAGAAATCCCTGTAACAGGAAAAACATTCACCATGATGTTGCTGAGGACAACAAAAAAGTACAAGGGAGCAGTGTTTTGCAGGTGAACAGGCTAGATTTAGACCAGCACAAAGCACAATCAATCAATTTTTGTGCTAGCAGCAGTGCCGGAAAAGTGCAGAGCGTAACTGAACTTGGTTTGCTTGTTTTATAGACTTTTAACAGGCTTTTCAGAGCATCTGGCAGAAAGGAATATAGCAAATTTTAACACTATTCATCATTCTTAAGGAACTGATCAAGCTTATATCAAGCTGATGGGTGGGCCGTGAGAGTGAGGGAGTTACTTTGTGATAACACACTGCACACAACTGTTTTGCCTCATTATCTTTTAAATATATCCTAAGTATCTGGAATGTAGAAACATTTCAACGGTAAATATACTAAATATCTGAGACCACAAGGAACTTAGTTCCAAGAACAGGACTAGGTCATGATTCTTCTGAATCCACAAAAAGCAGTAGAGGCGAGGTGATGTCATGAGAGATGAAGATGAGCTCACCCTGAATATTAGCAGTATTGAGCGTGGGATGCATAGTCAATCACTTTGGTCTACACCAACAGAGAACAGAAACCATTATGTTGTACAGTTTCTGTAGCAAAGTGTAAGAAGCGAGAAATTCAGCATACCTGGATGATATTAAGAAGAAAGCTAAGACTTTTTTGAAGATGAAATAAAAGCATAATGGGAGCACCTCTGCAGTTTCTATTGCATAAACACACTCATTTATGGTATGTAAAGCTAATATAAATAGGCTGCCAGATGCTCCAGCTAATATAAATGAGTGGAAAAATCTGACCTAATCTATTATACCTGTACTGCTGTCTGTTTGCATTGCTGTAAATGACAACAGAAGACACCAAGCAAGTGGAAAATTGAGAACAATGTATTAGGTTGGAGTATAAAGCTGTCGTGTGCTGCCCCAGCGCTGCTCCTCTCACATACATGGGAGTTCTGCTGCTTACGCCAGTGGGGATGGAATTAGCCCATTTCAAAATCCTGCTCCTGCTTTTTGTTAAACAACAGGAGAATTTCCCACAATGCAAAGCTTTCAACACATGAATAAAACTGCATCCTTCACTTTGTCTTTACTCCCAGTATGCACCTACTGAACTGATTATTGTTACCTCTATTCAAACGAAATGCCTGCTCTCATTGAGAAGTCCTATTTTGTAACATAAATGCCCAGTGATATGCACCTAATTTGTGAAAAAGGGAAGTGTAAAATGTGACAAAATACTTTGAGAGGAGCATGGGGAGTATTTCTGGATAATAAAGAAATTCCTTTACCAGCCAGAAGACAGCGTAACAAGGGCTAGTGACAAGAAGTTTAAAATCAGATTGCTTGAAGCTAGAAGTTAGATATTAAGTGGAGCTCTGCTAGCTTCTAGGAAAAGCAACCAGTTCCTAGCTAGCCTGTATTTCATGAAGTTTTTCAAAACAAAACCAGGCCTTTACTGGAAATTAATTTGGAATCAAATGTGTGTTACCAGTTTCAGTATAACAGTAAGTGGGCGGAACTCTGCGACAGCAGTCACGCAGAATCCAACTCACAGATTCACAAAAATAAGATCAAAAGACAGCTCTCTGTTTTCTTATTGAAATATCTCAGGCCACCCAATTATCCAGCCCTGAGTCCAATAACTGTATCTGACTAAAGCATTCTTTGTCCTAGATTAAAGCTTGTCTCCTAAAAAAGCTTTCAGACTTTGCTGTAAAATCTGAAGAGACTTTGTCTCTATCCTTTCCTTGTACTTTGTTCCAGTGGTTAATCACCATTAGCATGTATTCTGAAAAGCTTCTTTTGAGTCTTAATTCAGCTTCAGCCTTTGCTTCTTGTGGTGCATCCCTCCTCAAGGCAAAAGAGGTTCTTAATACCTCCCATTTTTTCCTCTTTGTGAATGCAGTTTAGAAAAAGCACAACCAAATTTCCAGCACCCTCACCCCACCCACCCCCCATACTAACAGAGATAGTTTTTAATCAGCTGCATCTTGTTTCCATCTTGCCTGAATTCTTGCAGTGCTCAAACCTAGCTTTTCTGATCTTTTTTTTAGAAAAAAATCACTGTAGATTTAGAAATGGAGCTGCTGGTGCACTCGTCACAGCCTTCAGTATTTGTAACCATTAATATCCTTGTCTAAATAAAATATGCTTTGCCACCTTCGCTAATTTTTTCTTCAAACTTCCCAACTTTGATTGTTGCTTAACTTTTGTCTATGGTGAGGGAGGGACTTCTCTTATCAGACTTCTCTTCCTCTTGCAAATACTTCTGTTCATCCCACTTACAAAGGAGTATGTTAGATTTTATTCCCCAATTCTTTCACTACATAATGATTTCCTACCATACAATCATTAACTCCCTAAAACTGAGCAAGTAACTTCTTTAATTGTGGGCAATTATAGTGCTGTCATTTCAGCGTTTATTGCCTGAAAACCTAGTTTAGCCCTTCCACCAGTGTACCTGGGAGCCATATGAGTTTAGCTAAGCAGACCAGTAACTGTAGATGCTATTTCAGCTACTAGTAGATACCACTTCATCCTATTTGTCTTTTTTTTTTTTAATATCTGTCCAACATTAGCGCTGTCTTTGCCGTCTGCAGTTTCCCTAGCTAGCTCAAGTTAATTACACGCTAAGATCAGGTGGACAGATGCTCCTCTGTTATCTCTTCTTTTTTTTTTTTTTTTTTAACTCTTAGACTCTGTTATCAGACAGAAAATATTCTCTACCAGAAATTGCCTAACATCTTCATTTTATTCACGGATTGGAAAGTTCTTCATCTTTTTGTGATAAGTTCATCACCTGCATCTTTCCAACTACAGGACAAAAGTAGTCTTTGAAAATATTCTGCTTTCTCTGCACTAAAAAGAGTTTCATTATCTCTCTCTACGAATGAGAGGAATATCTTTCTCAGGGATTTTGGTTCCTAATATAACTGACAGGGAAGAAGTCTGTATGACTTAAAAGCATGGATTTTTCTCTAATATTTGTAACCTCCTGTTACTTTTTCCTGTGCACTACAATTTCCCAGGGTTATTGATTGCCATCTGTTTCCCTTTTTCAGTGTTAACTATAAATTGCTTTGAAAAAAATTAACTGCCTCCCTTGCACATTAAACTAGAATCAGGTTTTAGCCAAAATCATTGTTTTTCCTGATTTGTCAATTCCTAAAATTAAAAAAAAGCTCTCAATTTTCTTTCTGGTTCTTCTCTTTCTATTCCTTCTCCTTTAAATGGTTCAGCTAATGATTTTCCTTTCACTCAGTGTAGCTGTACTTTCTTTTGCAGCACTGTGTATCTGTGAGTCTTTTTGCCAGTGTAATTGTTGCTTCTACCTTCTGTTCCTCATGTGGGTGTAAAGAGGTCAAGAGTACCGGTCTCTAGCCAGCCACCAGCTTCCAGCCCAACGAGCAATTCACCTTCATCTAGCGCAGTGAAGCCCAGCATCAAATAATTTTGTTCCTTGCAACAGTTCTGATATTAGAAAATGGTTTTGACTCTTCTCAAATGATGTCATGGCAGGGGGGTGTGTGAGTTCCCATGTGCAACTCCAAGGTGAAGCCACAATGCTCCTTTCCACCCAAACACAAAATTGTGTCCATCAGCTGAGTGGGTCCTCTAGACTTGACTTATGCTGGGGGTAAACCTGTGATCTCCTAGTGTCGGATTTTGGATACGTGGACAAAAAGCAACTAGGAAGCATTCATTTGTGTCTTCAGGCTGTAGAAAGAAGTGATTACCAAAGATTCAGTAAAAAAAAAAAAAAAAAGTGTTAAAAAAAAAATGTAGGAACAGCAAAAGATACATGCTGGATCAACTCTCCTTAATGATGCACAGGGCTGTTTGGTATTAATCTTTCACTGTCATCTCCAATCGACAACCTAAACCCAAGCTGCACCTTGTTATCTGCTCAGTTTTCTTTATTTAAATTGATTTTATTTTACTACTTTAATTATGATTCATTTTGATAAAATCCCAATAAAATCAAACTCCTTAAGTGAGAATTACACAGGCTTTTGGGTTTGTTTTTTCTTTTTTACTAAAATCTTTAATCATCCTTTTTTTAACATCTTTCCTAAAAGATGCAAGGAACACTGTGTCTAATAAATTCAGAATAACATCAATTGATCTCTACATATTGATGTCACCAATTTCCCCATGAATGCCATGGATGAAATCTTAGTTCCATTAAGGATCATTAGTTTCTTGAATGCATTCATTATTCAAAACCATTTGCTAGTTATTTTCTGCAAATAAATCCACCTCTGGAGCTTGTGGGGTGTGTGTGTCTTCTTTACTCACTTAACATTAAAATGTCCTTCCTGCCTTTGATAAGACAAAACTTCCATTGATTTGAGCAAAGATTAATTCTCTCTTCTGAATACCTACTCTCAGACTAGCATCTCTACAGCTTTTCAACACTTAAAATGAGTTGTGAGTTAATCTGAGCTATCCCATTTTAGGGCTTACACTGATTAACAAGAGATTAATTTTGTTTCATTAATCTCTCAGCTCTTTGGTAAAACCAGAGAATCTCTACCACCATCACTCACACTTTAAG
The DNA here is from genome assembly GCA_035590275.1 of Ibycter americanus. Lineage (NCBI taxonomy): Eukaryota > Metazoa > Chordata > Aves > Falconiformes > Falconidae > Ibycter > Ibycter americanus. The sequence continues at coordinate 20,998,240 of JAVJGI010000065.1, read as the reverse complement.
AATTAATTTTTCAAAATACTTCCTTTTTAATCACAGGTTCTGGTCTCAAATAGACAATATTATAGTTGTATTACTTCAGAAGCTTCAGTAGCTGGAAAATTTCAGTAGCTGCATTCTGACCTTTATATAAAAATTACCTCTTTCATGTAGCTACATTTTCAAATTATTTCCCCCGGTTAGTAAAGGAATTATGTCAATATGTTTCTGTTTAGCTAGTAGATCATATTCTGTTCTGATTTATAAAAGAGCCAATGAAGTAACTTTATTACTCAGTAGTTACACCCAGCATTGAAGCTGGTATAAGAGAACAGAACTTAGATAGGTGAATTTCTTTGGAAAAAGATTTATTGCACTTTGTATTTCACTTGTGTTCCACACTTATCATTTTCTTGAAATTGGTTATTTCTGCTTTAAAAAAACCAAAACACAAAACAGTAAGATTTTTTAAAATTAAAAATAAAATAAATATAGAATTTTTGTGTCTTGTTTGTGTGGATGCAATTTAAATGAACAGACAGATGCTTACAAAACATCAAACCTAGCTGTAGTCATTTTCTTCCTAGATTAGACGTACAAAAAGAGTCAGAAGATGAAATTGTTCTTTGATTAATGTTTCTGGAGTTATATCAGTGTAAATTTTGCACTCATATCTCATTTGAAAATAAAAACTTCATAAACTTCTGCTGAATGCACACTGACTAAGCATGAGGTATAAAAGCTAAAATAGTCTAAATTTCTCATCTGAATTTCTTCAGTCTGTGAGAGTGCTGTACAGGGCCAACCGCACAAATCTGGAGCATCCTGAGGATGCTCTCACTTCTACAAGCTGCAATTAACCTTTCGCTTTCCATGGAGCAACGGGCAACAGATAAAGAGAAGCAAAGTATCCTTTACAGGTTATGGCGTGGTTAACCTTCAAGCTGCACCAACCTGCCTTACCCAGACAGGGCTGTATTTAATGGTGGGTAGTCCTATAAATCTAATGTGAAGGGAAACATACACATTTCAACACAGCTTGAGCTCAGGTTTTATCTCTTTTGTTTAGCAAGGCACTATGCGTTATCAAGACTGGATCTGAGTGATGAATGCCTTTTCAGATCACTGGTGAAAATAAAACAGACAAAACATATTTCCTTACACCCAAACTATTTGGATTTTGGTGCTTTATTTGTATCTTGGAGAAGGTAGGAGGCTGACTGTTTTGTTACATTTTCACTTTCCACAAACTGAAAAAAATGAGGATGGCGGAAAGCTGGGTCTTACAAACCGTTTAGTTTGAAAGCTGCCACTATGAAACGTTCTCTTTTTACTTTGAAACGTTGAAATGCTTAGTGCGGTTTTTTTCCAAGTAAAAGCTAAAGTAACTGTCATTCAGTGATCCTGAAGGTTTGAAAAGAAAAAAAGAACTTTTGTTTATTTTCCTTTAAGAACATAAAAAGGAATCATTCTGGAAGGTGGGAAGATGCTTTGAACCAAACCACTCATGAAAATCGGTGTGGAATTGCACATAAAAAAGGGAGCGGTGCTGCTGAACTGGTGTTTTCCTCCAAAAATGAGGGGAAAGGGTTGCTTGGCAAGACTTGCTCAGCTGTATTCAGAGGCTCTCAAGAGCACACACAGGCCTCTAGCAGATAAATAACTGCAGAGCCAAGAGGTCTAGAGCTCCAAAACTGTGACACCTTGTGCACTCTGTCCCCATGGTGCTGCCTGAGGTGGTTCCCCCCCAGCCTCCACCCTCACTGCCATAGGGCTGAGAGCCAGCCCAAGCCACATCAAGAGGTCTGTCCACACAGGGAAAGCGAGTGCCATGCCTGGAGACTGCCCTGTCTCCCCAGGACTCGTTTATTCCCATCCTTCCAATCCATGGACACGTCGTGAGAGCCCACATGAAATCCCTTAATAAACCTTCCATAATTCAGAGGCTTATCATGGCCTTTCAGAAGCTTTTGAAGTTCCCCCGTTACTGATTTTCATATCAAGAGCCCAAATGAAGCTGCTCTTGTACAGATTTGACGAAAATCAGGTTGTTTAAAGGGAAGAGAAGCTTATAAGGAAATAATCAAGCCAGAAGCAAAGTCAAATTCAGCCCAAGACTGCAGACATTTAAGTCCTGCCACAGCCTTTGGGAACCATTTAGACAAATTCAACAAGTTTGGAATAAATGTGAGCTAGGACTCTGCAAAAAAAGCTGTAGCAATGTTGTTTTTCATACTGCTCCATCTTAGCTTCTGAAATGTGAATTCAAAGCCAAATTGAGATGGAAGAAGAGTTTTTTTCACAAAAGACTTTGTAAATCAAAACTGAGTTGGAAGACCTTCCTCTGCTTTATTCTCTTTTGTTTCAAAGCCTTATGAACATTTAGTCCTAGCGAAACTTTTCATAACCTTGAATTTATTCCATGAGAGATAGAAACCTAGTAAAATGTCCCAAACAAGTGCAACCAATTCTTTTACATGCAAAATGGATTTCAGTTTTGCCCTAGTGTGGTCTTATGTTTCATTATTATTAAAAATGTCAGTAGTATTTTGCCTGCTGGGAGCATACTTTTGCTTCTTTTTCAATCTTTCTCAAAGTCTGTTGCTGCATATTTTGTTGTTCATATCAGCAGGGGCTGGCAGAGAGGTGGGAGATGAGGTCTCTTCAACAAACTGGTGCCTGTTGCTGAATGTTTCTGGACGGGTGGGAGTCACAGGGGGGTTTGCAGTGAGATGAGCATCTGCCACTTCCAATGAGATCTTCCAGTATAATAAAATATATAAACACAAATCAGTCTAAGTAGTTAGAATGCGGCATAGTTCCTTCTAAACCCATATCCTGATCATCTGCAAAGGCTCAAATCCTAATTCCTTTGAAGTCCATGAGGAGCTTCACTGTTGACATCAGCAACAGACAAATGAAAAGTAACTTTGCCTGATGCTGGGGATCCAGCCAGAGGTGACCATGGTACAGAAATAGGGGGTGACTTGTTTCTGGAAAGAAAAAGAAAATTCATTTCCTATTTATCTGGAAGTCACAGGTATTTTCTTGGTTTTCAAAGAGGCTTATCTTTCCCTATTTTGTTTTTCCTAAATTAAAGACTCAAGAGGAAAGTAATGCCTTAACACAAATGGGAGGTTGTCTTTATGCAACCTGTGACTGAAAAGGAAGAAATATCTACTTTTATTTCTTAATGTTAACAAGCTGCATCATTTGACACACACAGACTTGCTTTGTATGCTTTGTAACAAATTGCATGGAATTATCACTGTTTCCTGGGTCTACAAAAATCCCTCCTGGGTTTCAATTTCTTATATTCCAAAATTAAGAAGTTAAGGGACATATCTGATCTTTATTTAAAGTTCTTTGATTTTATACATATTCTCACCTCACAGTCATTTACTAGAAAGCAAACACAAAAAAGCATGAACAAAACAAACCACTGGTTTTTATATTCTAGCAAATATTTACTGTTAAAACAGTTGGACTGTTTACACTTCTTTAGAGTCAAACATCGTCAGCTTGGATCTGCTATTCCACAACCCAAGCAATATCTATCCTACACAAAAATGACCTTCAGTGCAGTCACACAGCTAAGCCTCCCGATAAGCCACCGGCCATGTCAGTTACAATCCTAAACTACAAAATGCAAATTCTTGTACCAGTAGTATGTTTCCTCTTATCTCTGTGAGTTACTCTACTGTAGGCAATGTTCATTCTAACATAATAAATCTCCACTGAGTTGGAATTTAATGTACTCCACTGCCTCAACGTACTGTAGGTATAAATATCCTGGAGTCCTTGTGCTACAACCTGCAGAAAACAGCGTTGGTGTTACACAGCTATGGTATTAAATAAGGTTTCAATATAGAAACAATATCCCAGATTAACTGTGGTGTGAACATTATAAAACATGAAGGACTGACTTCACCAGTAACACCTTTTCATTAACTAAATATATTTAACTTTTTGATTTCTGTACAAGGTGTCTCATTCGGCAGCTGTTGTGATTTTTATGAGTGTTACAATTCGCGCAGGGAAGGAGTGTGGTCTGGGCTATGATTCAGAAGAGCTTGGATCTGTTCCCAGCTGCTCCAGTATCCTGGCGGTCCCACCAGGTCATAAGAGCTGTCTCCTTGGCAGCCTCTGAGCCCATGACCTAAGGTTTACATGACTTTTGTTCTTCCACAGTGGTTGAGAAACAACCTTTTCCATGCCCAGTGACAGAAGCACCCCAGCCGGACACCTTCTGTCTCACCAGCCCAAAAGATCAGATCCCTTCTTATAACCTGCCAACTGGACTGGGGTTTGGTCCAAGTCTAGGTCAAGGCATGAACTCCACTTTGGTCCCAGAAGTGGATCTACTTCAGCCATCCTGCCACCACTCACCTGTGGTTGCTACACTGGCAGGATTAATAGAGGGAGACTTAAATCAGGTGGAATTTATTTTAATTTCTGTATGGCTGGAAAATTTCTGAGGCCAGAATTCTTGGAATCTTCTAACATTCTATGAAAGTGGAATCAAGCATGTCAATGGAGATAGTGAACTATACCAGTGCAATCCACAAAACACTATGATTCCATAATTCCCTCAAATTCAGGAGCAGACTTCCCTTTTTACACTCATGAGGAAACTTGCACAGGCAGCAGAGAGACCAGAGGCAACCAGTAAGTGATGTCAGCCTTGGAGAAATGGACACTGCCACCAGTGTGAGATCTACTGGTTCAAATAAAAAGAAGCAAAATATTGAGATAATGAAACTCATTTAACACTGGCCACTAAACACACCTTAAGGGGATGGTTTTATATATATATACACACACACACATATCTATATATAAATATATAAAATATTTTTTCTGGAGCTGAAAGTGGGAGTCATTACATTTCCACTCAAATAAAGGAGATTTTAAAAATTACATTTTAACTTCTCAGTTGAATTTTCCTGCATAACAAGTACTGCTGGGATTCCCCTGCACTGACATTGAAAGATGCCCCATTCATTCACAGTCAAAACAGGATGATTCAACTTTGCACAGTTTGAATGTCAGAGCTCCCTGTGCAGATGCAACTCATTTTTAGCAAAAGAGCCCTTTTGTCAGTAGAGCTTATGTCACTTAGGGAAGTGGTTTTACTACTGGGGAAAGAATTATTTTGGCTACACAAGTTGTATCTCGACTACCAGACTTTGCCACTATAAATATACTAACCAGACCTTTGTAGTGGTCCTCAGTGAGCCATTCATTGAGAGAGAGACACTTTGGAGACAAATGAGGTTACAAAACTGATTAGTGACCACCAGCACAATGAGTCTGTAGATCTGTCTGTTTTCCATATCCATCCATTACCTACATTAATTGCATTATCCCTGATCTTGCAGCAGATTATCAGAGACAGAAAACACTCCAGAACAAGAAAGTTCTATTTTCCCCTTTATTTGCCTGCCTATAAAGAGGATAAATTCCTTTGTGTCATAAGGAAGTAGAGGCTGCGCTTCGAATAGGATGTGAGTTTATGTAGTCGTGGGTTGAATGAGGCATGGTTTGGGGAAGAATCTGTCTTGTGAAGAACTGTTGTGAGTCAGTCTCCGGAATTTCCCGCATCTAAGAAATGTCTTTGGATGAGATACAGTTTGGTCACACATGCTTGGCATAATAGAGCCGGTTGTTCTGCCTCATACAGACTTGTGTACAAACCCACACTTACACACATTCCCCCTCTCAGTTTACCGAAATTTAAATGTGAGACACAACATTATCTATTTAAAAACTGAGAAACAAGGGGGATAAAAACTCCATTCAGGACATGAACTTAAATTGCCACGGGGTCCTTTCTGCTAAGGAAAACAGCTTTTCTGGTAAACTGGAGCTGATGATTCAGCAATTGCTGGGGAAATGGCTTTTCAGCAGTGAAAACTGTGTGATGCAGAGGCCGTTTTGAGCAGGGATGCCTGTGGGTAGCACTGGCTGGTAATGGTCCCATTTTCTGTGGGTCTGTGAAACAGTCCAACAAGCACACTCAGCCTTCCTTAACACAGGGGATGGTTTCTGGTCTACAGGCTACCCCTAAGCCCTGGGGTGAGAGGAGAACCCTTTTCTGCCCCACCTCTGAAGCCAAAGTCTCTTTTTGGCAAGCTGCCTCCACCTGAAGATGAACTCTTCTCCAGACATCTCCCCTGAGGAATTCACAGTTCCCTGCAGCTCATTTTCCTCACAGCTGTATCCTGATTTGTCTGCAAACCAGACAAATTGGAGCTGTGTAAACCCCATTGCATATCTGCTTTCTATTAGATGAGTGGTAGGCAGCCTTTGGCAAATTAAGGGAAACCTCAGACTCCTTCCTTTTGAACTCCAGAAATTTGGCAATGTGCCTCACACCTTAAAACGACATGAGTAAGATGCATTACAAGGGAGATAGAAATGGAAGAAGAAACAAACTCCCTCCACCTTGTTGTTAATCGAGAGCAGATAATATTTCCAGGTCTGGCACTGACAGGTCTTTAGATATCTCCATGACAGAGGCAGTTCCAGTTCTCCAGTTCTCATGAAAATCCCTAAACCTAATCAGTTCAGGAAAACAAAGTCCTTAACGTGCTTTAAAGCTCCACGTCTCATCTTTGACAGAAATGTATGTGGATATGTCTTGGAAAGGAAATGCAGGAATTTGTGTAAGATTAGACTGACTACTAAAGACAAACATGATCCCTGGCAAGAGGAGGGAGGGATACCTCATGAACTGGTTCATCAAGTGCACAAACTTTTTTTTGCCTGTGCGACTTTCAGCCGAGTTGCTCATGCTGCTATTCAGACGCTTTACAACCAATGAAATAAAAAGTCAAGAGACCCTGTCCATCCAGATAACAACATTGCTGGCCAACATGATGTCTGGGTACTGTTGGGGTCTGGGTCATTGCAGTCATGAATTGGAAATAGAGCCAGAAACCACACACATGCATTTGTAAGATAGAGTCTGGTGTCTGCTTGGATTCAGAGTGGTTGCACTGTCTGTTCATATTCCCTGTTCATTTTAGCAGGAAGCATTTCTTCTCAGTGCCTCAATCTGTTACAGACTGCTGCAACGGGCTGCTGATCACTGACTGCTTTCCATTCCCACAGTCAGTTCAGACAGAGACTAGATATGCTATGCGTCTGCTTCGAAAAACATTTGCTTTTCTCTTGAAGATCCTTCAGAAAGAGGTGATGGTGACCGATCCCTTAAGCAATGGTTTCACTATTCTTACCACTTTTTACCCTGAAAGCACTTCCTTTATTTTCATCCAGTGCAGTCATTTTCACATTCTTAAGCAGTTCATAAACCATCCATGTTTGCAAGCCCTCAGGAAGGCAGGGCGGTTGTGCCCCTCTCACTGAAGCCCTTATCCACCCTGCAGACCCTCTGCCGGGGGGGCAGCGTAGCACTGGGTGACAACAGCAACGTGTCCCTGAATCCAGGCTCACCCATCAGCGTGTCACATGTTTTGGAGTCAGAGGAAGCATCTTTTTCTCTTGTCAGCTTGCATCATTTGTCATGGCAGTCCACTGGCAAGTTGTAAAAGTGGATCCTCTTTGTGACCTTCAGCACTGAACTTTATTTTCCAAAAGCTTCAGCAAAGACTATCCGGCTGCTTTGCAGCTTGGCAGGCTGGAGTATTGTGTTTCACGGCGCACTCTGCATGGCCCTCTGGGCCCACAGGCAGCCTGTCTCTCCGTACTTGATGACTGTGAAGACAAGTTCAGTGCAAGCCTGATTCTACCGTCTCATGGCTGAACTCACCCAGTGCAATGCACAGCACCTCAGCAGTTTAATAGTTGCTGCCTCACTGCATACAGATTGCAGTCCCCACCAGATGTTCGTTATACTGGTTTGATAGATAATATATCAGGTAAGGTCCCTTTATGACAGGTTTACTGTGAACTTCATCAGCCCCAAATGCTATAGCTCTAACAAGGGAAATTAAGGTCCTGCTGCAATTTCATTCTCCCAGATCATTGTTAAAATGAGAGGGTGGACTGCTGCAGTTCAGTGGTGATTTTTGTCTGAACTTAAACATTGGTACTCGTCAGCATGGTAATGTTGGGGAAAAAAGGATGGGCATTGCTGTAAGAAAAATATGGACAGAAAGAGAGAAAAATAGCAGATATACAGGAGTAATTTGTCAGATGCAAAAATCAAAACGACTTTTTGAGGAATTTATGCCTGCTCAAATAAGGAGCTAGTAACAGACTGGAATGTAGCCCAGTATATAAATTCAATAACCAAATCAGACTCCATGGGGACCTCACAGAGTGCATGTTAACCTCTATTGCACCTGACTTTGTACTGTCTTTGTTCTACATGCAAGAATTGCCCCTTTCTGGCTTTCTCCCACAGAGCTTAGGCTCAGTGCATTCATACCTGAATGACTTTGAACCTAGTCCTGTGGCAGGCAGAGTGTCTCCGGGAAAGTACTGGGAGCCCCTGAGCTCTTCTTAAAACCTTGGAACAAGGTCCAAGCCAGAGTAAAAATCATCATCCCTTTCATCCTTTTCATACTAGAACCTGTATCTAGCAGGAAAAATATAACTACCCAAAATGTGGGGGGCCTAGGGCACAGAGGTGACTCTTCACTGCCTGAGCTGGTGGTCTCTAATCATCAGCTGGGCTTAGCGACTTTACCATGTTCAAAGACACCATAGTACACCTTATCCGCTTGAAATGGTGGTGAAACTCTAAGGGCACAAATAATATTCCTCAATATCACCCACCAGCAGCTCCTTTTACTGAAAATCAGAGTTGGGTCAAACTCTGAAAATCTGCAGGAGGGTGGGTTTGGCATGGTGGAGGTTAACAGGCAGGCTGACTCCAGATAAACTTATTATCCACATAAGTGTCCAATCTTCTGAATCTTACTAAGCTCTTGGCCTTAAGAGCTTCCTGTGTGATTTGGGTTGATTCTGTTATTATCAGGATCAATTTGCTCATTACCAAATGATCATCTCATTGAACTAAGTACATTAAGGGCCAGATTCTTGGCTGTAATGAATAAATCTTCTTTCAAGCCAGCCGGACTGCAATTTTACACCCCTACAAAGTGAATATAAACGGCTACTAAATCAGTGTTTGCAATTTGCAGACTAATGGAAAACCAGGTCCAGTAGCTATGTAATTTCTTTCACATTATCTCCCCATAATTGATGATCTAGCCTGAGTAAAACCAGAACTGATCCGATGATTTTGAATTTGCCAGACTGGAGGATTTGCTTTGTTACTGTTTGCAATGGCGTCAAAATTTGTTTTCCCAAACATTTTACAATGTATCTGTCATCTTTTACATTTATTTTGTGGGGGAAGGAGAAAAGAAGATAAGTTCAGAACTGTAAAAAAATTTAATAACTCACAAGGGGGCAAATATTTTTTTTATTTTATTTTTTTTCCCCTCAAGGTTCTATAGAAGTAAGCAGGAACAACAAAATTGTGCAGTCTGTTTTGCTGTTGGTGACTTCAATTTAAGTTGCTTACCATGCCAAGCCTGGATGCTGAAACCACAGGGAGGGCAGTGACTCTTATGTTACTTGGGTCAAATCTCAATTACCCTGCATATTACTCTGCATACTGTAAAACTACTGAGCCTGGAAACACAGCTTGGCACTATTTCCAGAGCATACATTGGCTCAAGGATTCTGGAACTGTAAGGAAATTTCTTAGGGAAAGGTTAGTTAAAAATTATTTGTGTTAACAAAAATGAAAGATTCCAGAGGACTATCAAATCAAAAAACCTGAAGATGATCACAATGATGAGTTCTCCCATTTCTATTTCTCAATTTGAAGACAGTATATGATTCTTGAATGTTTCTCATAAAGAGCATAGTTCATTGGAATATATTCTTGTTCCTTGAAGCAGTTCAGGGATGTGTGCCCTCTCCCCATAGCTGGATGGGGCTTGGATCAGAGAGTCCTTGATTCGCTCCTCTTTGCAGCCTGAGAGATGGCTGAAACCACTGAGCACATTTCCACTGTGTATCAAGAATATCAAGGAGCCTGACACTTTCTCTTTGATTTATTTGTTCTGATGCCTGAAAACAGTGAGTAAATATGTCTATCTATGAGTGCACATGCGTATGCAAGGAGTAGGTCAGGGTGTAAAAATGTGGACAGAAAAATGTGTACCAAATTATTCAGCATTAAATAGCACATCTTTCTCACCATGGGGCTTTCTCAACAGTGAAGCTAGAAATATGCCCTGATATGAAGTCGGTGGCTGTCCATTGAACAACCCAAACAATTGACATAACATGTAAAATTCTCAATAAAGGACAGAAAAAAGGCTGAGAACAACAGATGCTCCTGCCTACAATGATGTTGGAGGCTGGATATACACCATGTAGTCAATGTAACAGCTAAAAATAATCCACAGGAAAGGTCCTACTACTTGAAAGAAGTTCAAAAGAGATTAAACAAAGTTTTTAACCCTTTCAAATGGCATTACCCCTCAGCCAAATGAAAGCTGACAAAGGTCCACAAATGTCAACTGTATTAAGGACACAGTTATTTCAGATTTGCAGCATTGAAATCAGTGGATTTCTTGCTGAGTTGCAAATAAAGATGTCATAATTTGTAAATAGATTTCACTCTTACCTGGAAAATATTCACAGTATTTTCAGAGCTGGTATAGATCTCTGAGGTGAGCTCCATGTATAGTGGAAGTCCTCATGTTTTTAAAATTGTATCAATTTTTTTAACTTTAAAATTTAAAATTGCTGACTCTTTCGATTAAATTCAGATAATGCAACTTAACTGGTCTTTAATTTAGTCACTACAGATTATGGCTACTTCTCACCATGTAGATGAGCTTAGGGCTTAGCCATGCAGCATGAGTCCATCTCATAGAAAAGTCAGATGAACCTCCTGAATTGTTGTATTTCTTTATGATGCCACATATAAAGACAAAAAATCAAAATGCATAAGTATCAGTCTTGAATTAATGGGATTTCTGACAGGGACTTAGTCAGCTTTGGCTAGCTGTAAACATTGGCTTTGAGGTAAGTTGTTCTGTAAGGAGAATAAATCAGTTTATTCAAACTAAGTGTGCACGTCTCTGTGTGTGTCCGTGTTCATGTATACCTGTGTTTATTCACACATTCATACCTGTTAAAACTTACTTGGCTGTTATCAGAAGTCAGCTACTAGTTTTGTTCTTTGGTTTTAGAGATTTTGTTGATGTTTTCTTTGTTACTGAGGCTTGAACTGTGGTTGTCTCTGGGTTTGCATCAAACTATAGTTCCGTACATAACAAAAGAAATGTCCTTTACCCAGCTGGTACTCTGAGACTGACTGACTGTCTACCTCATGGGTCCCCTCCACTGTGCAAGGGCAAAACATTAAACATATCCAAAATTTTCAGTTTAGGATAGATAAGAAAGATTATTTTCAAGCCTCAGTATCTCACTTAGATATTTAAACCCAACAATTAGAAATCAAATGTCACAAAACCCATGTCAGTTAACGGGAAGTGAAAGTACAGCACCCACACCACTAAATGCCTTAAATACATATTCCAAACTCTTGCACTACAGCTTCACTTGACAATAAAGTAAAAACTATTCTTTGTCTCCAGGCAAAAAATCCTGTTGTGTTTTCCTGCATGCAGGACTATCTTCTCTGCCTCGTCCCCTAGTCCTACAGTTAAGGGAGAAGGAAGGCATTTTGGTTTGAGTGTAAAACATCCTTTTTGGCCAGCAGAGATGGGGAGGACAATGTCTTGTGGGGGATGGAGGAAGCAAACATCATAGTGTTTCAGGATAACAGCTGCTAGTTCTTTGTATTTATGGAGGATTTGGAGAACGAGGGTGGAATAACTCAGTAGATTACTGAGGACTAGACTTCCCCAACTCTCTTCATTCCAACATTTAGGAGCCTAAACAAAGCTCTGGCAGAAGGACATCTCTCTGCCCATATTCTTACAGGCTAGGTTAAGCCCTGCCCAATGGGGCAGGAGAGGCAGGGAAAAATCCACCAGACTTCTCTTTCTCTCCACCCAAAGTAAAGGGGACAGATTGCTGTGCTGTGTCTCTTTGGGCAATAACAAAGAAAAGCCCAAATTAGAGGAAGAAAAATGAGACACAAAAAAGAAACGGCCTGGTTCTTTGAAGGAAACACATCCTCCCCAACCCAAGGACATTGTGCCCATATATACAAAAGTACATGTAGTCATTCCTTTTGCCCTATGTATGTCTTCATAAGCAAACCATGTGGCTCTTCTTCCAGCATAACTTGCATTTGTCCTCTTTCTCTGTGTATATCTAACTGGCTTATTCACTGGGGTTTCCATAAATTTTCATCAGTGACTTGCCTTTTTCCACACTTAACTTCTTTTGTTGGTTCTCTCTTTTTCCTTTTGTCTCTCCCCACCCCCCCATCCCCCCTGCCTTTTGTATGCAGAGGCTTTCTTTGAAGTCTCAGCATTAAAAGGCCCTATGCTTTCTTTGTACTTATGGAGTCAAAGCTCTGATCCCTCTCCTTTGTATTGGCATTGTCTGCACATCCTCAGAGAGTGGGATGTTTTTATCTGCCTTTGTTATCGAATCTCAGTAGCAAATGCGCCGAGTGACACTGGAGAGGAATTAAATCTTCTCGCACATGCACGTACCCACACGCACACGCACACGCACATCTAGACCTGCAGCAGTGTCATCCTCAGTGGCCCGCTGGTAGTATGGCCAAGGAATCATCGATTACAATGGCCCTCATATTGTAATATCCATATGATGCTCATCACATGTAGCTAGAATATATGCACTAAGGTATGAAGCATGGAATTTTTGCACATACAGACCTAAAATTTGCAGAGAGCTCAGACCTGATTCAGAAATGCCTTTACATGCCCAGCAGAGTCCATTGCAGGAAAGTTCAATTCCTAGCAGTTGCCACATTGCCATTTTCATGGCCTTGTTCCCAGAGGAGTTCCCAGCCAGGTGCGAATGTCTGACTCCCTTTTCTAATGCCTAAACTCTCTTGTCATACTCGTAGTTTTTGGTATGTCTAGCCCTCATCTGATACTAGCCAGGGCTGTACTTTTGAACAGTTTGACCAAAGGAAATGCTCCCTGGCACCAAGAGGGGAGACAGAGGAACCTCCAGGGGTGGATCAGTGAGATGTGCCCTGTGCAAAACACACAGATCCACTTTCCAGCATCTGAACCTCATGAATGCAAATCATCTTAAAAAATCCGGGAAGGAAAGAGCATGTAAAACTGCCCTTGTTCTTTCTCCTTCTTTCCTTTCCGTTTATCCTGTCAGCACTGCATATATCAAACTGGAGCTCTGGGTTTTAACTAGGCTTTACTGTTTCATTCTGCTTCATGAATTTTTCAGTGTTTACATTTATGCTTAATATAATAAGATTGATAATGCAGCTGCCTGATAGATTCTCATCCAGGCTTCTCAGCTAAAGAGATGTTTATTCTTTCTCCCTAATTTCTGTAATATCCAAAAGTTCATTTTCACCTTTTGCATCTTGATGCTGTTTTTCATCTTTCAGATATCCATCTCCTGAAATAATGTGTTCAAGGTAACAACATTTACCCAGTGGATTTATACAACTGGGACTCAGCTTGCTGTCTATGCTGCTGCAGCCGGGTATCTTCTTCTTCCCACCCGTATGTACGTTGGTGGAGCAGGCGAAGGACCTCGCCATGAAGAGCTCTGTGAGCTGCAGTGCTGCTGCAGTGTGCCGACTGCGTTGTTCCAACAGAGGGGGATGGCGTCATCCACATACTCAAAGTCCCACTAACACACTAGTGAGCAAAAGAAAAAACCCAACAGAAAAAAATTAAGGAGAGACAGAAAAGAGGTGGATTAGTAAATAAACAAGTGATTTACAGCCCAGAAGATTGCATGCTTTACCTCTTTCAGCCTTGCAATTCAAAAGCAATGGTCAATGAAAATGACTGGCAGCAAAATTAAAACGATATATAAAAAAGAATAAGTCTCCTGTGCAGCATGTGTTGACTTTGCTGCCATGGGAAATCAGTGAGATGCACACTTAGTGGGATTAGAAAGAGAAATAGGATGTTCACATAATCAAAGTGCAGAATAAGCGGTAGGAGGACATTAGATAGAGTATTTCAGGGCTCAGCATCCTTTCAGACCCCTCTCCACTACCACTATACATCCCCTTCTCCTTTCTTCCTTCCTTCCTTCCTTCCTTCCTTCCTTCCTCTCTTTCTCTTTTTCCTTCTTTCCTTCTTTCCTTCTTTCCTCCTTTCCTTCTTTTCTTCTTTCCTTCTTTCTTTCCAGGTGGACTGAAGTGAACAAGACATTGTTTAGGTTGCAATTAAAGACTTAGTGTAATGAGACACTGCAAAGGGACATTCGTCTGAACAGGAAACTGTCCCCAGATATATTTGTTGAAACATGTAATTCTTGTTCTGGAAGCATTAGAGGTTTTGCACCTTGGACTTATAGCCAGTGGGGGAAAGACCCCAACCAACCAACCAACCATTAAAAATTTTGCCTTATGGTCAAAGAGAATATTCCAGATGGTAAATTAGATCTCATTTCTTATTATTTCTTACTGATTTGTGACCAGAGAAGTCCTACGTCATTCTCAAAAAAAACCCAGTAAAAAAAAATTCTAAGCATAGCCTATTACTGAGATATTGTTAATGATCCAGCTCTGGAACTGGTAAAAGTATCTGCACACTTGCCCAGGCATCAGTATCCTGGGAATCTCCTATATGTCAGCACGACTAGTCATTCAGCGAATGTTAAATAACGAGCTCAAGTGACATGCTGCCCAAGGGTCCTTTAAGTAAGGAGATTTCAGCTGTCTTTTTTCAAGGAAGCTCATGACTTTTGCATGGTCACTATTCCTGTGAGCCATCCCAATTAAAAATAACACAGATGGAGCACTTGGATCCGAGGCCCTTTCAATCATTCATGGATCAAACACAGCACTTCTTCTTGCCAGCAGCACACCTGTCACAGCAATACTCCGGTGTCTCAGAACCAATTGTTTCAACTTTGCTGGGCCCAAAACCTGTGGGTTTTTTTCCCCTGACTTAGTCACTATCACTTCAAAAATCATGTTGTTCCTTGGTTTAAATGATCTGATGGATGTCTATGTTCTAAAAAAGTTAAACAATACTAAACTTGCTTTACTAATGTCAGTAAAGCCTTAAAAATTTTCAAGGGAAGACAGGCAGTGATATGGATTCACTGACTGTAAAGACCCAGTAAAAAATCCTGGATAAAGATCAGGATTTGTTTTTTGTTCACTAGAGCTGATATGAGACTGGGTGCACTCTTCCCATGCCTTGTTTTCTTGGTCAGGGCTTCTGGCCCCACAGTGTAAAGCTGAAGGCACTGAAAAGCATGTTGTGGCCCTTGATACCTGCACCACATGTCCTGTGTTGCACGGTGCTATAAGGTTTTTCAGGGGTAAGACATAATGTCTCCTGAATCCTTTTCTAAGCAAATCCCACAGTCACTAAACTCACGTGCCTCTTCCTGGGGCTTTGAGCAACTGTTCTTCCTTTGGAGAAGATTGTCCACAGACTGATTGCAAACAGCAAACAGAAAAAAGATAAATGCATTGCCATGCACCACACAAGCGAAAGATGGAAGGAAGTTAAACATATGGAGACAAAAACTTGCTTTTTATTTGGTTGCAAAGCAAAGCCTGTGGCTCAGCTGCGTAAAATATTTCATGTTTTTACTCCATTTTATTTAGGGGTTGGGAGGTGTTATTTTTAGTCTTCAAAAATTCTGATGGACTGTATATCATTAACACAGCATCAGATGACTTTGCTTCTCAATGTCATGCTTGTGTCGGGGACTGAATTAAAGAACTCAGGAAAACTGCAGGCAGAATGTTTGGTGATCCTTAGATAAGTATTTATGTGTACATAAACATTTTGTCTTCATGCTGCTTAAAGAAAAAAAACAAACCCTGATTAAAATAAACAAGTGTTTTAATTCCAAATTTTATCTCTGTATTTATTCTTGTCACAGTAAGCTTGTAAAAGCAGCTTAAGATGTGCTTTTAAAGATTTTATCTGAGTGCTGATATTTTCTAATATGTTTGAGGATAATTGAAGATGTCGCCTATTATTATTAATCACACCCTTGGGTAAATGTTTTGACAATACAATTGCAGGGCCGACTAAAAAACATTAAAAAGTTGCAACTGTGGCACTTTACTGTCACTGCTGTTAATGATGGCATCACTGCTAATCTAGTCATTTGAGTCGCCAAATATTTACAGTGTTTGCTTAAGACTTTCTGCAACAAGACAGCTTACTCTCCTGCTGAGATGAGAAACGTTGAAAGAAAGAAAAAGAACTTTTTAAAGCTGTCTTAATATATAAAGTTTTATTATAGGGAAGTTTTTTTGAATGTTTCCCATGTTGGTAGGATACTTTTCTAGTGGGGTTTTGTGGGAGAAAAGTAAACCTTTCCTTAAGTTTCATAGTTTTTCTTAGACCTTGATTTTATATCTTCTTTATTTTCACAATGTAGGTTTATTTCTAAAGAAGGACCAGTTGCATGAGTCAGTTGATGCTCAGAAGACTGTTTAGATTAACATTATTCCAGGTAGGAACAGAGGTTAACTGTACACTGAGTATGGCAATAAGCAATGAGTCTTCTTGTCATAAAGAATTTAAGGTTGTAAATATCATTCCTGTACCAGATCAGGATAAAAAAACAAAATCTTGGGAGGCTGGAGGGGTTTTTTTGGTTGGTCCTCGTTGGTTTTTTTCAGTGTTCCAGACATTCAAGGGAAACAATCAGTTCTGAGAAATACGAATTTTGTAGCATTTATAATATATTTCATAGTCTTTTTACTTACAAAAATGCTGGATTTTGTGATAACTGAGCTAGAACATCAAACAGAAGTTCACTCTGACATAACAACATTGTTTGCAAGATTGGAAGAGGACATGCTGGCAAGTAAATAATTAAATATATATATATATTTTAAAAAAATCCTCTGGGAGGATTTCACCTGAACTGCTGCTTCTTAAGGACTGTTTCATCTAAGCAACCACAAGTTTGAGCATGTCAGTGCTTCCTAGCAAAAAGCAAATCCTCCAAACCCTCCTCACCATCCCTGTCTGCACATTTATACCTCATGCAACTCAAGGGAATCCAGCAGTCTCACATGCTGCCACCACTGTTGGCATCTCCAGTGCAAGACCTGGCCCAGTCCATGGTGGACCATACCAATCCAGAAACACTTTCGTTCAGTCAGTAGCTCCCAGGTGTTGGTTCAACTTCAGCTGTCAGAGGCAGAGGTGATGCCATGACCTTCTCGGCCGTGGCTTTCCCCACCTAGCACTCTCCCGAACACTCTGCAGTAATTCCCCAACTGTCAACACCCAGGTACAAACACATGCAAAATTCAGACCAGGCAGATGTAGCATTTTCATTGGAAAGGTTTTCTTGTCCCTGTGCCTCTGTTCACTGAAAGCAGGCAGGTTTCCAACCTATCATCCACACGGTTTCTGTACCGCTTCACCCTCCCTCATCTCTTCCCCTTTCCAATATTAAATAAGACCACAGCACTTTCTTTTGTAGGAAGCTGTAGTTAAAAGTTATGGTTGCCTTCTCAGTGTGTGTTTCTGCTAGAAAGACTTAACTGCTCTCCGGGGTCAGTTTTTTGCACTGGTGCATATGTATTACTTGTAGCACGAGCAGACCTGGCCAAGCATAGCCTTCCCTGCTGTTAGCTTTCTGTTTGCATTATGACTTCATTTACTGCTGAAATTAAACCTGTGTGTGTATGTATGTGTGTGAGTTGTGATTTCCCTGGGAATATTAGCAGGGGCTGAAATTCAAGTTTAACTGTGGAAAGCATTAATGATTCAGTCCTGCCTCAGAACTCCTTTTTCCTTTTCCTTCCCATCCCTTTATCAAGTTCAAATAGTAATCACAGGCAGCATCTCTTCCTTCCCCCGCACTGTGCTAGTCCCAATTCACTGCAGGCCTGCTCCAAAGTCAGTTGAAAGACACCTAAGGATGTGCACATCCTCTTGTTTGGCACTGCCTACAAAAGATGGAAACGGAGATGAGTATATGCTGCTGCTGCTGCTATCACAGTCAAAGGAGAGGTGGCTGCAGCCAGCTTGGGCAGGGGGCAGGGAGGGGGTGGCCGTGGCAGGCAGCGAATGGGACATGGCAGAAGTGCAGAGCACAGAAAGCATCAGAGATGGTCCGCATCCTGCAACAATTCCAATCTGCAAGAGGTAAAGTTTAATGAGTAGGTGTAACAGAGACAGTACACAGAGCTGGTGTGATGTAAAGAAACAGTTATGATTCCTACAGCTTAAAAGCAGCAGAAAGAAAATGTGAAGCATCAGCTGAATAATAATGGGGAATCCTGAGGACTAAAGCCAACGTTTTCAAGCTAGTACATAGCTATGTGGAGGCTGCTTCTCACATCCACAACGTCAGCTTTGCATACTTTCCCCTGGAGCTGCTGAGCCTAGCTGACCATCAGGCCCTCACTTGCTGGATGGAGTAGCTGTGTTTCAGTACTACCCCTTCTTGCGATGGCAAAAAGGCAGTGTCATAGAATCCTAGAATCCTAGAATGGTTTGGGTTGGAAGGGACCTTTAAAGGCCAGGTAGTCCAATCACCCTGCAATGAGCAGGGACATCTTCAACTAGATCAGGTTACTCATTACTCTAGGTATGGACACATGGCCTGACTGTCAGTCCTCCACATCAGACTCCAGGAGACGTGTTCTTGGAAAGCTTTTAAGTTAACAGTGGAAATGGCTTTGGCTGCTAGACAGCATGATACAAATTACAAAACCTCTATGGCAAAAGACCCTGCTGAAATCAATGTCAGAGTGATGATCAGCTTACCCGTCTCCCTCCAGGTGATGCAAGTCCTTGCAACACCCAGGAATTTGTATTGGTGCAGGTTCCCTCACTCCATATATTGCAAAGAAAACAGGACTGCCTGACCCAGGGGCTGTGAAGCCCAGTCTGGATTTGAGGCACCTAAAAGCTAAAGGCTCAATCATTTCTGCTCTGCAGTCTCTTCAAGTGGGAATGAAATTACTTCCCTCCCCCACCTCTGTTAAAAGGAATTAATGATATTTTCTGTCCTGCCTATCTAGAGAGAGAAAATAATTGGAAGAGAATTGATCTTTTGAAGTAACAACGTCAGCACAGCCTTCTTGCTGCCCTACTCCTTCTACCCAATTCCTACTTCTACACAAGGAAGTTTTATGAAGGAAATTAGTTTCACCATTTGCATACACCAATATATTTAGCTGGTGGCTGTGCAGGTTCAATTAACTCAACTAACAATATGGGTGAAATGAGGTTATTGGATTATACTTGTAGCCAATTAGAGTTGCCACGGTTGAATTACTCCCTTTCTTAACCTTATTTAAAGTTAAGAAAACATGTTGATGGTGAGACTAGATGGTTTTGTTCCCTCTGGCTCCAAGAATAAAATATTTCTATTCCCCCAGAGATGCCTGAGAATCAAAGACACTCTGCATATGTGGATGGGCATGGTTTATGGTCAAGCATGGCTAAATTTGTGCATTTGGTCAGATCAGGACTGATGTTAGAAGCCAAACTGATCCCATTTGTTGTGTTTCTCTGGAATTCTTCCAGGAAAAACAAAACTGGAGGATGCACCTACTGCACCCCAGTCCCAAAAAGGCTCTCCCTGCATGGGACCTAAAGCAAGGCTGGTATGAATTTCATCACCTTACTATCAAAGACTCAGTGGATCCCCTCCTAGTGCAATGTAAACATGACTTAATATTTTCTTAACAGAGTATATATTTTTTTTTTCTCCTGTAAATGGTAAAGGCCATTCAGGCTCACAAGCCCATTTTCCTCTTACAAGGAGATTTTCCTGATAAAATTGAACTCCATCGCATTTTCAAGTGCTTGCAAACAAGAATTAAAGACAAGTTCTGTGTATCAAGTCCTGGGTAGATCTGTTACATATTTCTGACAAGGACTTTGTATTGCTCCATGAAACCTCCCCAACATCACAGCAGTATTTCATGGGTTCAGCTTAGAAAAGGCCACAGATGATGAGAGCCACAAAAGAAAGTTCTCTCTTGTGGGAAGCCGAAAGCTTCTGGTCCTGTGCAATGGTGGTGGTGATTTCACAAAATAAATTGGCAACTCACAAAGGAGAACAAATCTTTGTATCAGAGGAACTGGTTTACTGGCTGAAAAAACAAAGTTTATGTTGAATTTTTATGTAGAGTGTTGAGAAATGTGTGAATGATTTTAGAGTAAAGTTAATTAAAGTTGTTTCAAAAAAAGAAAACTCCAGTGTGTCTTGAGACAGACTAAACATCTACCTTGTTGAAAACATAACCAAGCTTTTCAGTGTCTTTCAGAATGAGCAAATTAGCTGAAACTGTCATAAAAGGAGGAGAATATTCAATTCTTTAAAACTGTATTTCACTCCTGTTCAGGAAACACTGGCACTTTTTTTTCCCCAAAAAAATATATTTTCACTCAGTTCTGTTTTGGAGGCAAGTTGTGACAGGAGAGAGAGGATTGTTCACCCTCACCAGTAGCTCCCCATGAAGACGATCCGGGCTTCCAGTGTTGTGCCCATCCTGACCAGCCAAAACCTGAGGACAGGAGCAGCCAGGCCTGAGCTTGCAAAGGGAATTTGCACCATTTACCACTGGGTTTCCCTTAGACAAGCCTTTCCTCATCTGCCTGCCAGCAGAAAGGACAGACTTTGGGCTGGGCTGCTGCACAGCCAGAGGTCAGAAAGGTACTCAATATCCCAGATCAGCCCAGTGGTGACAACCCCGCATGGTCTGTCCTTGCCAGGGGGATGCCGGGGCTGCTTGCCCATGAATCAGCCCATTCAGGCTGCGTCCCACGGTAGCAGTGCCGTTCTGCCAGTGATGGACAGGGGCCACTGGCAAAGCCACGTTCTCCTTCTCTCCACCACACACAGCCATTGTCTTCCACAGATGCTAATGGACTGGGAAGCTTCCTGAGCTATAAGCCCTGTCATTGTCCCCGGGAAGTGCTTTTGCTTGTCTTGCTCTTTCAGCTGGAACTGGCTACACACCATCCACTTCCCAGACATAATGCTGCCCTTTGTGGCTGTCTCCAGCATGGTTTGGGGAATGCTGTAATGGGACAGGACCAGAGCATGAAAGGAAAGGATTGTGTTAGCCAAAGTGCCTGACTTTCTGGAGAAGGCCAGGGGGCCAAGAAGGCACTGGTTCTTAATGAGCTTTGCTGGTTGCCTCCTCTCACATCCCTCCCCCTCCAAAGCCTTACCCTTTTCTTCCAACCACCAGTTTAAATATAAAGGAAGCTTTAATCCTGTACCTAATATATCTCCTGCATGCTTCCAAGCTTCAGAGTAAGTGGATCTTGTATGTCCAAACTATGTCCAAACTATGATCTCTATTGTAAACTGAGTGGCCTGTTAAACCACCAATGCTCTGAGTAAAAATGGCTTTCAGTAGGGAGCTTCTACATTGAAGAGGGGACAAAATGCTCTCTCTTCCTACTGTTTGGAGATCTCACTGCTCCTAGGGCTGCCAGAGCTACTCCTGCGAGGGGGCTGCCCTGTCTATTAAGTTGATGGAGTCCCTATTATGTCCTACGAGCAAGGAGATGGTACCACAACACATGCTGATCTCCCAGTGGGTCCAGACAGGCACCCTGCTGTAAAAAAAAGCCTCTGTACACAAATAATGAATGAGGGTGTTCCCTGGGAGTAATTCTGCTCTCTTGATAAGTATGATTCAGGGCAGGGAAGGGCACAATCAACCATCCATCTGCAGTATCTACACACAGAAAATTAACTGGTTAATTTCTCACTGCATATTCCAAGACTATCTGAAGAGAACAGCAAGGACACCAGAAAACCCCTTTATTAACTGTTGTTAATAAACAACAGTTTATTAATCACTCACAGTAATGGCTCATGCAGGAGAATAAACAAAGTGGAAAATAATATGGGTTTTCCTAAAACCTGACTTGATTCAACACAGCTTCATGGGCACATGGTATGGTCATGTGTCTAAATTCAGGTATACTTTATGAAGGTGTTCTGTTTTTGTGAAACCCAGCAGTAACAGTCCTTGTGCTTTAGATGTTAAGCTGATTGCTACCTGGGAGGTCAAAGGGATGCGACCCCGCAGTGCAGCAGGAAGAACTGTACTGGTGTCTTCTTCTGCACTGCACTGCATTGACAACCAGCATGGAGAGGGCACTGCATTCACCTCTGAACTGCTGTGGGACAGCAAAACCAGCAGGCTCTGGCAGGACTGGGTAGGGGTTCTGTCTAGAATCATGTTCTCCTCGGCCTAAAGCAGAAATAGATCATATCACCTTCTGCACCTGGTTTTCCTCTGGTCTTTTCTCTAACTTCTTGAAGCGAGAGAGCTGACCTTCTCTGGTGAGTCCCACTTTATTCCCCACTCCCAGTATTTTCCTGTGGAAGGGTTGGAATTTGCACCAAAACATCCAAACTGGAGTTCTGAATTGCTGCCTTCTCCTCGATTCCACGTGATGTGAGCTGGTATTTGGTTTTTCTGCTACACCAGCATATTAATGAAGTGCAGCTCACAGATATCTTTGTGCTGGAGAAAACAAAGAACATCCTAGACCATGTTCATAACACTTAGGACATCCCCAAAGCATCTTAGTAAGCTGCTGGTCTATTTGTATTTGTTTGGTTGTCTATTTTTTAAAAGGTCACTTCTTAAATCTGAATGTTTTCCCTCTTCTCTGTGTAAGCGCAGACAATGACTCGTGAATGATTGTGCTGGGAGTCCCTTCCCAGGCAGGTTCTGCAAAGCTGCGCCTTAAAGAGCTTTGCTTGTTCTTTCTTCCCACTGCGAGCCATGTCATCAGCATTAACATCTCTCCGGTAGGCTTGATCAGCTACTGCCCTTCAGGAGAAGGCCAAGGGAGCATTCCTCACCCTGGAGGGGCCATTTTGAATACTGAAGTGCTTGCTGAATGACAGTTTAGCCCAGCACTCCTCTGCTTATTTGCTGCCACCACCTTGTTTTTTATTTCAACTAGCTTAGTTTAATGATCCAAGTGACCTAAGCCTCTTGCTAAAGGAGATTAAGATGATGTCTGGGGACACCAAGATATGAATGTGAGGAAAATACAAGCCTGATGATTTGGGCATGCTTTATTTTTCCCTCCACTTAAATAGAAAAAGGTCATCTGGGGCATCAGATCCTCATTGCACAAGTGATAAATCTGAACCCATCTGAGCAATTCTTTCACCCTGAGGAAGGGGCATGAACAACGAGACTTGGAGTTGTGCACTACTCCCCATCCATGGCTTCTCATCCACTGCTGTAGGGGCTGTGGCCCTGAAGGCCCTTCTTTTAGACACTACAGCTAAGGAAAAGAAGGTAAAAGGAATTCTATTCCTCTGTTTTCCTCACATCCCTAGCCTGACTTCTTAAGAGGAAGTCTGAAGGAGGCAGCATGCTCTTCCAGCTAACCTGGGCAGGAGATTTGCTCAAAAAGCCTGGAGTGGAGTCTCCTGCCTTTACACTGTCCCAAAACAATTCTTGCTTTGATCATCTTGAAAGCATGGAGACTGACTCCAGTTTTAATCTGTGCCTAGAGGGAAATACAGTATGCAAGCAGGAGAGTTGGAAGGATCTGAGAGAGAGTAGGGAGTAGAAGGTGCATTTGAAGTCTCCTGTGATTGCTCTTGCTCAGCACGTGGGACAGGCTGCTGTGTGCTGTCTTCAATTTCACCTGATGGGCCTGAAGGTCCTTTTAATTACAATGGCACATAAGCTCTTTTATCAGATGATCCCAGAGTGAAACGTATCACGCTTGAACTGCCGCCTGGTTTTTGAGTAGTGTCAGAAAGACCTGGTAAAAATCGGATAGGAGAGTGACTGGAAGTGGGCACATAGAAAATAGGCACCTGGGCCCACTCTTCTAAGCACAGTCTTCTGTGAGTTGTGTCCCAGTTTTAGTCCTGCACAGCATCAAGCCACTGAAGTATTCAATGGGTCGATGATAGGATAATAGGAAGTCAGGGGTTGTGAAAATTTAATATCCCCCTGCAAGATTAAATGGGACTATTTATTTCTTACTGTGATTTATAATGCTCCTTTATGTTGGCACTCACACATCATAGGCAAAAAAAAATGAGATTAATAACAAGAGAAGACTAAGAAATAAAACATTTCAGTGGACTTTCAAATGCCTCCTTTATATGAAGTTGCACTGTCCAAGAAGTGACTTACTGAACATAGAAATTTGTTAGCCTTGCATACCCTTTGTTTCTGGATGTGTGTACTCTTCAAGTGTGTCATCCAAAATGCTTTTCATGCAACAATGACAAAGATAGTGAAGGGCTGGAATCTGATATCTTTTGCTCCTCGGACCTTGTATGATGATAACTTTTATCAGCGTTTTGCTGGTCTTCCCAGAATCTGAACTGATTTTGCACATGGGAAACAGAGTACACCAAGGTGCAGGTCAGGATCTTTCTCAGCCACCACACCCCAATGAGCTGCTGCAGGTAAACATATGTATTCTGAGATAAGCCTGGTCTTGACTGTTGTAGCTCCACTCACATCTGTGAAGCTGTCATGGGTTTTGTCCCAGGGACATAAAGATGGCATTCACAGCCAAAATATACGGCTCTTAATCTTTGTGTGGGAAAATTACATATGCACACCTGTATTCAAAATCATAACCAACATCCATGAAAACTGAAGGAAAATTGAAGTTGTGATGTCAGGCCTGTTAAAGGAGATCAGATGTGAGCTTTCTTCTTTCTTTAGTATATATAGAGAGTACATGTCCCTCCCTACATTTTGAAATGTTTTACCATGAAATTAGTATCATTATCCTCAGGAGTTAAGTGTTGTAAAACCGTAATTCTTTACACTGAATTCTGAGGCTCTACAAGGTAAAATGACCCGCCTGAGGTTACTTGTGAGCCAATTCCATCAACAGGAATGAGTCTCTGCAGTTCCAAACCACCTTCTTTGTCAAAATGAACATGGACTAATTTACGTGTTTTTTGAAGCATTCAGCCCACTTCAGCTTCAGGTCTTTCATTTTTTCTTGTTGGATTGTTCAAAATTATGGGAATTTGCAAACCATAATGTAGTGGAAAATAGAGGGGAAGGCAGTACTTTTTATGCCAACTATCAATTCAGTAGGATTGTCACTTCATCCAGTACCAGGTGGTTTTTATTTAAATTGCTGAGTATGTGGCTGCTTGGTGGGCAGATGGGCAATCCATGTGTTTGTGTCTGAGGGTAAGCAGTGTATGTCTGTCTGCTCTTCTAATATTTCCTTCTCTGGAAAAGAAGGTGACAATTTAAAGGAAATCATGACTTTCTGAAAAGAGCCACAGGACAGCTTTAACTCCCACAGGACTCAGACCACTTTGGAGAAGGGAAATGGCATTTCTGGCACTTCCCACAGCAGATCTCCATTTTGAGGCTTCTTAATCCCACACAGGTGTTCAAGAGCCAGGTTGCTATTTGCACAGCACTGCCATTGACATAACAAACTGCCAGACCCAGTCACACAAAAACATAACATGCAGTTTATCAGCTTCCTACCAGCTAGCCTTCTCAGCAGTCAGATAACACTGCTGCATTGCACACATCTAGCCCTTCATCCCCCTGCTGTAAAGATAGGACTGGAAATGTTTAAAAGTATTTTAAGTGGAAGTAGGTAAGGAGAAAAGTGGATAAAATTCAAGGCATGGTTATGTTGCAGCCATGGCGAGAATCATTGTAATAGTGACATACCTGAGGTAGCTTTAAATTACTAGGCATCTGTAGCTGTGACCGTTCAGAGCTCAGCAAGGGCTGTGAAGCCTTTCGTAAAATCACAGAAGTATCTATGTAGATGCTTCTAGCACCGTGAAAAATAATGGTGGTATGCCTAGAGTTAGTGCAGAAAAAGATCAAGTCTGAAAGAGGAAAAGATCTGAGTCTAAAAAATGAAGATGCAATATGCTGAAGTGCAGGTAATATATTTCAGGCAGGCTGAGGTTAAGGTGATGCTCATTCCAGAAGGAATTATTTGGGAACTAGTTATCTGGGAACAGAGAGCAATGTAATTGTTGTAATGGGTGAAAGACTGATGAAGTGACTCAGGAGATCCTCCACATCAAGCTGGAAATTATCTCTAGCCAGTTTCTATTGAACCATCCTCTGGGTTACTCAGTTCCTCCATGATGAACCACAATTACTTCAAAGGGATCATTTACAACATCAAATGTTGAGTGGAAAAAAGGACATCAGAATCTGACCCTGGTATTCACATCATAATTAGGAAAACATTGTCCAATCTATGAAGGAAGTTGAAACTGTCAAATTTTCTTTGGGAAAGGGAGCATGCACTCATGTGTACATACTTTGAAGTTCGCAATGCCAGGGCATGGAAAGTAAATGCCCCAAAGTTTGCTGTTGATAAATGATTGTGCTTCTGAAATGGTAATACAAATGCACTGAGTCGTGTAATGCAGCTAATATAATTAATCTTGCAATATTGTAAATCTGCTGCAGACAGATAACATGAGAATTTTGCTCTACTGTTTCACACTACAGCAAAAACCAATAAAGTGGTGTTTAGAAGGAAGCCTGGAGCCTGAATATTTCCAGGTGACTTTGGTGATTTAAAAAAAACATGTTTACATAATCTTCCACAAAAAATATACATTATGCATAACACCACCTTGCTCCACCCCAGAACTGCTGCAAGAACTACCTGAAGAATGAAGGTTTACTCTATATTATGTTCATTTTTTAAAGAAAAGTTAAGCAATTGTATGAACATCTGAGGGCTTGGGAGATTTGGGGGTTGGTTTATTTGTATGTTTGTTTGGGTTTTGAGCCATTGCTGTTAGAACATTCATAACAGCAACTATTCTCCATTTATGGATCTCAGAATCAATGACCACTCTTTATATGAACTGGATTTAGAGGTATTTCAGTCTATTCCACAGTGAGTACATTCCCTTATTTTCTGCATTGCAAATTACCTTTCTGCAACTCCTCTTGCTGATAGCCAAGAGGAATATCCAGCTACCAGCACAAAGGTTGGACAGCTTTCAGCTTCCCAGCCTTTGATAAAACTTGCTCAGATCAGAGACAAACCAATATGAGGGAAACTTGATGCTGGCATCACAAAGGAAACATGCTAGAGAAGCCTGTTGCAAAGTGATCTTAACACTCAAATCAGCTACCATATGGAAATAAATGAACTATGAATCATTCATGCAGATGTTTCATAAAGCATTTTGAAAGACACATGTGCCCTGGCTATGAGGGGACAAGACAGGTCCACACCAGACATGAAGAGCTCTGAGTAACCGAGAAGGCAACCAAACTCTGGCACCAGCTGGTGGATGCCCTACAACGACGGGTCTGGGGCTCTGAGCAAGGGGATCTTCTCTGAACCAAGGTCTTGCTTTTCCCAGTCAGGAAAACTCTCAGACCCTTTGTGCCACTCCTGATTCCCAGTCCCACCGTCTTTGCGTTACAGAGCAGGTGAAGGCTCATTGCTTGGCATGTCTAGATTTCGCATCTGAAATACATTGTCTTGGGGCATGCGGTGACAAAGCCGTAATTGTTGTTCAAGCTCCAGAAGCCTGGACATGACAGACTAATTAACATGTCTAACATCAGGTTTGAAATGTCTAACATCAGGTTGGCCCCAATATTATATAAAGAAGGTGGCTGAAACAGAGAACTATTGGATTAAATTCTTATTTACAAATGTTTTTCCTTGATAAGCTTTCAGTTAATTGGAGCCAGTCAACTATTCTGAGATCCATTCAAACATCATGGTGCAAAGTAAGGGATTATCACTAATTGGATTGCACTGACACAATGATGCTACTGATGACCTAGTACATCTTATCAGGCCCAGACCCAAAGCAACTAAGAATCTTTCCCATGAAACAGCACTTTGCTGGACACTGCAAAAGGAGAGGATCACCTCTGTAATGGTCCATATATTCATACACACTCCCAGCCCAGCCTTGCAAATGCATTTGTGTAAGCAGCAAAACACTGCGTGACAGGGGAACATCATGGCTATTGGCATAACTTCCACATGACCAAGTCATGATCAAGACAGTCCTGCTCAAAGCCTTGTTCCAGGCTATTTCTAGCTCTTGCCTGAAAACTCAGGACTGATTTTCAGCACAAGTCTGTTATGTCCACAGACCTTGAGCTGATGTGTTGGGCATAAGCTCTAAACAGGCTTGAGATCTGTATGTGTTGACGAAATTGTTCTTGTGCACTCCCTGTAGCTCAAGAGAAGATTTAGCTATCTGCATAAACACACACCTCACAGAGTCAGGGAGGCTGAACTGACTAGTTGTGACTTTCTGCCTTTTGTATTAGGTCTAAAATCTGTTTCTAAGATGTCAAGAACTATGTTGCAGCCTCTGATGCAACAGGGGTTGTCTGTTTCCTTGAATCCCGTCACACTGGATTGATTGGCCTGACTTGTACTCCTCAGTTGCATCTTGGCTTCTGAAATTGAAGTTTCCAGGTCTTGTAAGAGAAAGCAGACAGCTTGTGCTCCAGTTGGTTTTGTTCTTCAAAGAGGGTGTCTTGGGTATCCAGGCTGGGTAACACCTTCCAATAATGATACAGCCCTTGCCCAGAAATCTCTCCCATCACATCTACTCCTTTTTTAGTCTCATGAGGTCTTGGGTGTCAGCTCTACAAATAATACAGATGTGAACCAGGTTATTTCTAAAACCTTGTGACCCACATTCTTCAAGAAACAAGTTTCTTACATCTGCTACCACTGCCAAATAAAATCTTCCCTAGTTTAATCCAGGGCATGTCTTCTCAGCATAAAGATGTTCCTGAAATACTGTGAAACTGGCTGGACATTGCTCTTCCAACCCTGACTATCTATATGCATAGAGACAGGACTGTGAGCAGAAAAGAAAAAGGGAACAGGACTTCGTGTTGGATCCATGCCACTTCAGTTCTTGGCTCTTGTTTTCAGTCTCTTTGTGGCTGGTAAAAGCTGAGCAGCCTCATTTTGGGATGGACCACAGAATTCAGAGTACTGCCAAAATGAGCTGCATTTCCAATCCCAACCTGCACTATCTTCATGCCTGCTGGAATGAATACAGCCTTTTCTTAGCACCGTGGTTGGTACTCAGCAGGAGAGTGAAGGGCAGGTAACTCATTTGGAAAATTCACCATGAAAACATACTGCAAGATCAGCATTTTGTAGTTTCCCCATTTCTCCCCCCCCCACCCCCCCCTTTTTTTTTTTTACTGTCTTCTTTAGTTGGATACACTCCTGGGTACTTTTTGGAGACTCTGAAAGTGTGCCAGGATGGATGTGTCTGGATCTATAGAGGCAAAAGGGGTGTCAGTGATTCACTTGTAAGCAGCGTCTCCCATGCACTTAAAATCCTACAAATTTCAGGAATAAAAACATCTACTAACTTAAGGTGAAAAAACCACTGCTTTAACATTTCATCGAACGCATGACTCCAAGCATTCAATGAGAAATGCAATGCTAATAGTAACTGCAATTAACATCTCTCAACATTGACTGGCATCTTCACTCTGAAGGACGGCACCACTCCTCCCAGAACCAAGCACACCCATGGGACATTACCCCAGTAAGCAATTAGCCTGGGAGCCTTGCAGAGCTCCCAAGGAAAGGCAGTAGTGCCAGTCTTCTGCCACTGCAAACCTGCCTTAGTTCCCTCCACTTATGCTCTCTCTTGCTGTCTCCTCTCTTATAACCTGGTGGTGGAATCTAGCTCTGCAACTGGCTTTTCCGGTATTTCCCCTTTGATTTTTGATTATGTTTCTGCCTGGGAGTAAAGTGAGGAAATTAAGAAAGTTGGGTCCACGGAAGCATTCAGAACTAACTTTGCTTCATCTGCCATTTTCTAACCACACTACCTTTTCATGGCCTGGAATCCAGTTTCCACGCCCCTTTTCTCCGTAACAGGACTCTAGCAGTCGCTGCCTCTCCTATCACTTCACCTTGCTCTCTGACCTATACAACTACTCACTAATTCAGTTTTCTTCCCAAGAGCCTCTTAAAGGTGATAGTCCAGAGGTAGCTCCATGTCTACAAGGTTTCTTGATCCCCAAAGAAATGATCTCCATGACCTCCTTTCTAGCTACTGCTGTATTGCCAAGCTGCCTTCCTCTCAGGTGCTGAACTTCCCTTGTAAAGCAGGGCACTACTAGCAGAGCAGAGTATTTCATCTCCGTTGCCCTTGAAGGAGCAGACCACACCTGAGAGAAGGCTTTGTAGCTAAACCAGATTAGAGTTCATATAGGAAATAAAAGTGTCAAGTCTCTTTCTCCTGTGATCACCGATGTCATCTTTTATTCTGGCCACATCCTGAGTTTTTAGAGCATGAACAGCCACCAGCAGAAATGTTATCAGTGTCATTAGTCCCAGCAAAACCAGAAGTATCTCAGCATGTTCTGTTGTTGATCTTGCTTGTATCGCACGCCAAGCACACCTCCCATTGTCATTTTTGTTCCCTGGCAATTTGATATCTTCAAGGAAGAAAATCAAGTCTGAGCAGTGAAAATTCCAGGAGAAACGTTTTGTTGAGCATTTGCCTTTTGATCTAAGCTGCTGTTCCTTACAGAAGCAGCATTAATCAGAATTGTTTAGGGAAATAAAACCTGAACTCCTCGTTCAAGGCCTAGTTCTGCTTGTCTTTACTCATGCAGAGCTGCATTGTGCTCTATAATCAGTCCCACAACACCACATTACGCTTCTCTGTTTCCTGCAGTGCTCAATAACACAGTACTATCACAGGACATGGTTGCCATTCAGCACAACCAGGGGGGTACAACTCACCATCCAGCTTTTTCTGCGGTCCAATGTCAGCCAAACTTAAGAAAGGCTAATGCAAAGTGATGTTGGTTTGGGTCAAGCCCTCCCTCTCAACAGCCCTGCCTCCTCTGGGGTCAATTTTCAACTTTTCACCCGTGCTGCCCTCTGAAAACTGCATCCTAATTCAATTCAGTATGAGGATCTAACCTGCAGGAAGCTTTTACTAACAACTCTTTCAAAGCATATGAGAAGCTCTCCATTTTCGTCTTGCCTGCATTGCTGTAAAATGGTGACAGAGCTTCCTAGCTGATGCTGGGGCATTTCGAGCCTCTCTCAAGCAGCAGCTGAGATGCAGCTCACCACAGAAACAGCTGAATACCCAGCAGCTCACCTTTGCTTTTCATATCAGCAGTCTCCAAAGACCTGCTTGCCGTGTCAGTGCTTTCTGTGATGCGCAGATTTTGGATGGTCGCTGTGACAAGCAGCAAGCATTTGCTCTTTAACTTCCTTTCTCTAACTACTGCTAATTCATGGTACAAAGGTGCTTCTGCAGATACAGAAACCGAGAAACTGGGATCCCTAAAAGAGAGATTACACCTGCCTGCTTTTCGTATTTGCCTTGCATTTGGGATCCAGATTAAACAAGGGAAGCTAACAAAATATCTTGACTTCAGGTCACTCCCTTTGTTTTAAGATAAGAAACCAACCTGAAGGGCCTCAGTGTGAGCTGCAATTTAGCAGTAGGACACCAAAATAGTTCTCTAGAAAAAGGGCTTGTTCATTTCGCTAAGAATTGTTGGAACAATTGGAAGCTGACAGGGATCTTCTTTTAACCTGTCACTCAGTCAAAAACTGCAGCTGCAAGATGTGGTTATTTATCTTCATCGGAAAGTTGAGAACTTTGGGGGAAAAAGTTCCCCAAAAGCATCCCCAGAAGCAAGCACTATAGATGAATTTTCAGTTCATGACAGCAGGAATATTTTCTCCGCGAGCTTATTGAAAAAAAAAAAGAAAAAAAGCAACCCTCATTATGAATCTGGTCCAGAGAGAGAGCAATCATGTTGAAAGCAGAAGCTGCAATTTAATATATGCAGAAGATGGGGCTTCATTCCACACTCAGAAAAGGGAATGTGCTCCTAATGAAAGTATATTTTAAAAAGTGCTAAAAAGGGGACAAAGGGACCCTTTTTACATATGTGTAGAATGTGCCTCCTCTCTATTGAAATTCCCTGTTAAGAGAAGCAGCAGTCCTTCATTTTCTGCTCTGACCTGCAAGTGCTTCAGAGCAGTTCATTCTTTTGGCGCTTTAATGACAGAAAAAGTTAGCAGTGAAGAGCCGGCCTGGTTAATGAAGGCAGCAATTTCCCCTTTTTGGCACAGCTGCTTGTTGGGGGATACCCAGGAAGCAAAGCATGGAGGATGCCTCACAACTATTTCAATTCAACCCCAATTCTGTATTTAGATCTGGAACTTCTCAGGAAAACTGATGGATTAGCAATGGGGTCATTTAGACTGTGGGGTGCAGTCCTGGAGTGTGGGGCACCACGCCTGCCTTTCCCCTGGGGAGATCTGGGGCACTTCGTCGCATTCTCAGGGCCAACAACTGGGCCCACGGCACAGAGTCCATTGGTCCTGTAGCTTCAGCACAGAGAAGGAAAGCAAGATGCAATATTAGCTGCTTTGCCAGAAAGCTGCAAACATGTCTTTACACTCCAGGACAGCCCTCTTAAATACACCGATACACTCTACCCAGGACATGCAAGACATGTGGCAAGGCCAGAAAGTTACACATGCCTACCGGACACCCAGACTGTTTTGGGGCTAAGCAAAATACCCAAGGGCATCTCAAATGACACTGGACACCTGAAATATGTCTTTCTGATGGAAAGCGGTACAAATTAAATTGTAACAATCAACACTTTCAATTGCAATGATTAACACACTTCCAAAGCATGAGGTGTTCAGATGGTGCAGTAAGAGAGTCACACATTTCTAAAATAATTAGGATTATGACTTATTAGCTGAGAAGTAGGCAAGAACTGAGGAGATGCTAAGATTTATAAGTCTGGCTGCCTCAATCACCACAACAATAAATGCGTCCCTGGTCACTCTGCTGCAGAATTAAGTGTATCCTGGTCACATCACTTCATGTATACCAGAAGATATATCATAGGCTATCAGTGTTACCATACCACCTCTATGAACCATCTGGGCTGGCTGATGTGATCCTTTAAAAAAAGATGTTATCCATGTTCATAGCAAAAGCCAGAACCAGCCTCCAAAATATTACGGTCTATATTGAAAATACCAATGGTTTAGAAAGAAAAGTAGACAACTTCTAGGACAGTGATGAATAGAAAGTAAGTAAAACACATAGAACACTAGGGTCCAGCGTCATAGAAAAAACAGTGTTAGGGTGGGAAATGGATTTTGACATTCTGTTTAGAAATGGACCAAGAATTAATTTTTAAATCAATGAAAAATTTTGAAAGTTGTAGCATCATTTCAAGGATTAATTAAACCATTCATCCTAAGCCAATAAATATTTCATTTCAGTCTTGAAAAATTTGAAGGAAAATATGAAAATAAACAATATTTATACTAAAATTTTGGAATATTTCATGTAAAATTGTTGGAAAGAAACTACCGATGTAAATGGATTTCAAGATTCTTATTTTTTTCATCCAATCATAAACAGCTGTGGGAAAGCAACATGAATTTATTCCTTGGGTCTGTGCCATGAAGTCTGCATCCTCTGCTTTGTCCTGAAATCCTAACTGTGAAAAATAAGTTTCATTTTATAGGACCACCTTAGATAATAAAGACTGCTGCCTTGTAAAGGCCGAAATTATGTTTTAAGATATATACACAAACAGCTTCAGCTGCTTGTTTTGCTATGTGTTTGCTGGCAATGCTTTTGTTGCTATTGACTAATTTTTTTAAAAAATCTTCCAACTCAAGATTAGTTAGATTCAAACTATGTCAGAAGATGAGGTATTTCAGCTGGTAGAAAACACAAGGCACAAAATGATTATAATTTTACACAGAAGAAAGAATGGAACAGCAAGGCTTTCAACTTAAGAGAAAAGTCTGCCTGCTGCAAGCAAATCTTTTTAGAAATAATTGCCTGTGATTAGTGTTTTAAAATCTGCAAAATCGCTGTCTTGCTATTGAGCAGAGACAATGCTGAGTTGAAACAGAAATGTGTAAAGGAAAGAAAAGCATTTGGATCATTTTATTTCTATACTTACACCTGGACACATTGAAGCTGTGTGTGTCTCAGGTGGTGCTGCCAGCCAGAGGCTTTGCCCACCGCAAAGGCATTGATTGCTCTAGCAGAGCACCAGCCAGAGCCTGGAGCTGCTGGCCTGCTGCTTTGGCAGGGGATCTGTTGGTGACTGCAGGAACCTCCTCTTCACCTGCCTCAGTGAGCCAGAAGTGATAATCACAGCGGCAGGATTCAGAGATCCCAACCAAATTATAATCACTGCCTTATTTGCAAGGCATGTGCACAGTGGGCACTGGGGCTTACTGGTGGGTTACCAGACCCCTAACAGAAAAACAGAGGTTGTACTGAGGGTATTCCAGCCCAGTAACCTGCCTTCGATATGGACTAGTAGCGGACATGTAGGAAACTGGTGTGTCAAACAAGTTAAAAGGTATCATCACTTCCTGAGAACCTTTTTCAGCCTGTGGCAATCCACAGTGTCAAGTTTTTCTGAGCGGGAATTTGCCTCAAGACTATGATGAATTAATGATGAGCTGATCTTCAGGAGTATTTACCGCACTCTGAAAATATTCCTTCCATGGATCTTCCCACTGCTAAAACAAACCCCACACTTTTGCTCCACCTTTGGCACATTTTCCTCCACCATTTCACCACTGCCTTCACCTGGCATCCACCACAGACCAACATTACGGCCTTCTCCAGATGAGTTTTCAGATGTACTCCCATGGCATAAACTGGTGGGGTAAGGCTGTCCCACTCTTTTCCATTCAATAATATCCCACATTATTCAATCACTATCAAATTAGCGTGTCTGAAACAATGACAGACTATTGTAATCTCGCAGAGTTCTTTAGTGGCATTTGGGTTACCCCATGAATTTTGGTCGTACAATTTGAGGTTGGATCTAGCCAGGCTACGTCATGAAGAAACGGCAGCCTGATTCCATATGTCCGGATGCATATGCCACACTGTGCTAACAAGCAGCCACAGTCCCCTCAACCCAACAGACGCGTGCATTACTTTGCAAAGCCCCTGAGCAGTTATTCTCTGTTATTATCCTGACTCAGAGAAGAAGCTGTGTATAATGTGGTAAGGGATCATGAAGGAAAATGAGGCACAGCCAGCCTGTTGAGTCCATAAATGCATCCAAACAGCAAGGCAGTGGAAGAGGGAAAGTAACGGCTACAACAGCTACAGCGTGGCTGTGCCTGTATAATCCGCTTCCATCAAACTAGTTCTTGAACAAACACATAGCAGGAAACATAAAAAGATTTTGACAAGTTAGCTAGTACTCCTGCTTTTGACAGTTAATAATTGATAGTGTCCCAACCACATAAGAAAGCTGTAGTTAACAGTGGAAATTGTATTATTTCCTGTACCTCTAACGGAGAAGAATGCAAGAGTGTAAAATTGCATGGTTTATTAATGTTTTTATTATATAGTAACTATAAGACTGTTTAGTAATCCCCTCTTTCCCCACTCTGTGTGGAGTGCTGTCCAGTTGATTAGCTGAGATTTACTCACTTCACTCATGTGTTTTATTGTTATTTTTAGTTCAGAATCAAAGCTGGAATTGTTAATTCCACCAAAGGAGTGCCAGAATTCATCTTACCATGACAACACTCACTTTTATCCAAACAGCTCCTGAAAGGGACAACTATTTTCTCCACAAAGGCAAAACTTGCATAGCACATGTTTATTCAGGAGTCACACAATGAGTAATGGAGCGCTATTTCCACAGTTTTCACAACAAATAAGGAAAATGGACAGCATATCTGTATCGGGTTTGCATGGCCAGGTTTTGGTAGCTGGGGGGTTACAGGGGTGGCTTCTGTGAGAAGCTGCCAGAAGCTTCCTCTGTGTCTGACAGAGCCAAGGCCAGCTGGCTCCAAGATGGACCTGCCGCTGGCTAAGGCCCAGCCCATCAGCGATGGTGGTAGCACCTCAGGGATCATGTATTTAACAAAGGGCAGGTGTAGGGGGGGAACCTGCACAATTGCAGAGAAGGAGACAAGTCAGATTATGTGAGAGGAACAGTGCTGCAGCCACCCAGATCAGTGCAGAAGGAGGCCTGGGGGGCTCCAGGCGCTGGAGCAGGGATTGCCCTGCAGCCCGTGGTGAAGCCCACGGCGAGGCAGGCTGTGCCCTCAGCCCATGGAGGCCC
>JAVJGI010000065.1:20894880-20961705 GCA_035590275.1 Ibycter americanus | reverse complement strand
TTTATATTTCATTTTATTTCTTATTATCCTGAGAATACTCATAAATTAAACTAATTTCCCCAAGTAGAGTCTGTTTTGCCCATGAGGGTAACAGCTGAGTGATCTCCCTGTCCTCATCTCCACCCACGAGCCTTTTGTTACATTTTCTCCCCCGGCCCGGCTGCGGAGGGCGGTGACAGAGCAGTTTTGGCGGGCACCTGGTGTCAGCCAGGGCAAAACCACCACAATATCCCTGCCTAGAAGCAGATCTACTCTGCAAAACTGAGCTGAGAAGCTGGGTTTCCAAGTCCTGAACTGTTGAATTGACCTCCCAATTTAAGTAAACAAATAGTCAAATGGGTGTCAGCAGGGCTCAGACAGCCTGTGTATCCCTCCCAGCCCACAGGCAGGGCCACAGGCAGGTAGCAAAAGCATGCAAAGTGAGAAACAGTTTTCCCAGCATCTTTCATAAAAGCAACTTGAGGGATTGCAAGCTCCTTTACTGAGATAAACACCTCTTTTTATAGCCTGAGCTTCAGATACGAAGTGTTTTGAAGTAATCGACAGCAATCGGGCAGGAGGACACTGTTTCAGGGAGCGTTAAGTCTAAAAGAGACGACAGCCCTCAGCTCAGGACAGTGAGCAGGGGTCCAACCTAGCCCAAACACCAGGATGGGATGGGATGGGGTATACTGACCCACACCACTCCATCCCCATGGACACCAGTACTCACATTGCACCTCTCTGAGCCAAGGGAGGAGCTCTTACATCCTTAAAAAAAAATTCTTCAGTTTGGTCTCTACTGCTTTCTTGGAGCTCACGACACTGGAGAGAAATGTATAAGCCACAATAAAAATAAAACAAGAAACGGTGTTATCTTTGCAGTAAGAGGCATGAAGATCATTAAAAGCAGGCGTGGGTGGTGAGACTTTTTTTTTCCCCCCAGCCATATCATGATTTTTTTACAGGTAAGACTGAAAGTTGCTAAAAAAATAGCAGAACATGATAGGAATATCTTCTTTTTAGTCTTCTCAGAGACAAGGCTTTCCTGGCAAACCAGGTCGTTGTTGGTTCTGTCTTTCAGCAATTTGCAAAACCCATTTTAGGATCATTGTATGGTATCTCCACACACAATTTGAGAGGCTGGGATTTTTAAGTGTGTGCAGTGTCATCTGCTTTCCCAGAATTGCTCTTGTAGAAGAGACAATCTGAGGGAAGACCATTTATTAAAAAGAAATTGAAATGGCTGGCCAAAAGGTTTTCTTGAAAAAGGAAGAGCTTTGGAAGATTAGGTGGGATTTGTAGCTGGGGAAAAAAACCTCACCATGAGCAGAAAGGCCCCTGCAGGTTTCACCAGAGCAAAGCAATGGGAAGAAATGAGACTTTGCACACCCTCATCAGCAGCATCTTCTCCCTTGTCTGGGTAGTTTCCCTGTGTTTTGTGTGGGAATCACATAAGGTGTGATTGCTCAACAAGCCCAGATGAGGTACCACATATTTAAAACTTCCCACCCCACTGTCTCCTTCTTCAGTGTCATATTAAACAAGATGAACTTGCCATTTTCACGTCACCTGTCCTTTGAAGCTTAGCCATCAACAGTGTGGGCCCAAGGGAGACCAGAGAAGTGGGAGGTTTGCTGTAGGCCGGGAAGGCTGTGTCCTATTTCAAGTTCATAATCAAGCAAACCCAAAAGTGAGGGGAAGGCAGGACCTGCTATTTCGGACCGTCCTGGTTCTGGCAGTGCCTCTCTACAGTCCTGAGGCTCTTGGGAAGCTCCTGCCCTGTGCAAGGTCCATCAGTTTGCCAGCACCAAGAGAGGCATGACTTCAGTTTGGTATGCTGTCGGGTATCATTGGTGGTTGGCCACAGCTGCACTAATAAATCTGGAGGTTTTCCCTTCCCAGGTCTCACCTGCCAAAGCTTGTGCTTGGGTCATGCTTCATTCTTGGGGACAGCACTCTCTGTCTGCTTAATCAGGGAGAGGAGGGGGAGGGGAAGGGGAAGGGGAAGGGGAGGGAGGGGAAGGGAAGAGGGAAGGGAAGGAAAGGGAAGGGAAGGGAAGGGAAGGGAAGGGAAAAGAAAAAAGCAAAAAAAAGTGCTGTGGAAAAACAGTTTCCTTGAACATAATTCTTAAATATTTAAATACAGAAAGCATCAGAAAAACAGTCAGAATTTATTATATTTAAACCTCACGTGCTTAAGTTATAGCTGCTGATTTTGATGGGACTTGACTCATAATTTTTTGAATATTCTGCATGAGTGGTGCCATAAACTCATTTTCATGAAAAGAACATAAAAAATATCAGAAGCACAAAGACAAGCTGCATTTGAAATTTAACCAAGAAATCTATCCATCTTCATCAGGCCTGCAGTACTTTAGATCCGCAATGTTTCTGAATGGCTGAAAAGAACTGAATGGCTGTAGATAAATTACCCTGAAAGCACTCTAAAATGTCAACACCCACCAGTGAAGAAACTAAATTCAGTCTAATAACATAATCTGAACTAGCAATGCAGGTTAATGACCTTCTACTTCACTGTCTAATGGGGCACACATCTTACAAGAATAAATGGATTCTGGAACATAACTACATATGCTGGAATTTTATAAATAAATTATTATAACGCTAATTGGGACTAAATTACCATGTTTTAAAGTCATCTAGTAATTAAACTTTCTGGTGGCACAGTGCCTAGTTCTTTTATGCTGTGGAAAAATATTTTCTCCGATTACAGTACTGACAAAACATTACTGACATAATTCCTGCCTAACTGTTTTGATCCCCAAAACAAATTCTCTCCAAATCCGTTATCTTACATTGAAAATATCTAGAGGATTAAAGGAAGAGATTGAATGCTAACCCTTTAAGTCTTCATAGGGAGAGATGAATTACCCTGCTTTAATACAGCATTAAAATGTCGATTATAACATCATTCTTTCAAATGCTTATCCTGTGTGGAATTTAAAATATGAAATTTGGTCCTATTTCCCAGGTAGCAATACCGCAGCGCTGGTGATGGCATGGGAGGGTCATGGACAGTGAGGGCAGGTGCAGCATAGGGTACTTGAGCTCTGATGTCCTGCTCGACTGTTCCTTCACACAGTCGGGTCCTGGCTGGCTCTATTTTCTCCCAGTATTCAGAAGAGCTTATGTCCAGCAACTGCACTTTGCACAGGAGCAGCTGTGAGGCCCAGCTTTACAGTCTGGATATTATCACAATTTGGTCACTTTGGTTACTTAGGTGAGATCTGCTTGCTGTTTTATTCTTTAGAGACCGGACAAAAAAAGGCCACTATGCAAAGCAAGACAGGCAGCTCAGCCTGAGATCTGATGCTTTCTACCAATATAGCTTTTACTCTGTTTAGTCAATAGGAAAGGAATTGGGTTTTATAAAATGAAGCATTAGCGGAACTTTAGCCACATCAAAATATCACTACTTGTGATACCTAGATGACCCCCAAATATCCTCTGCAGGGTCACGGAGGAGCACTGACCTCACCAGGGCAGACCTGAGGTCCTTCGCACTCCAAGTGTTTTCCGCAGGGTTGCCTTTTCGGTGCTGGAGCCTCTGCTGAAGCTGCACACACAGCCACATGCTCCGGAGACAGTCCCCTCTGTTTTGTAAAGACAAACATGACAAGCCCAAAGAAAGCAGGAGAGTAATTTAAAATGTTTTACTCATAAATACAGCATTAGGAGGTAGAGGAAGCACTTGTCTTTCTGAGCCAGCCTTCGTGTACAATGAGAAGGAGTCAGGAGGAGAATATCCTTTACTCCTAAAGGGTCTAGGTGGAACCACGACTTCACCTGGGGACATGCAAAGAGGCAAAGCAAAATCTATGTGACTATTGACATTTTGTAGGTGCAGATGCGAGCCTGGAGGAATGATTAATCCAGTCGCACAACAGAGCTACCATCAGACTATTTTCCTCCAATTAACACAGGCTACCTCAAAGTGCAAACTTCATTAGTTTGTCTTAAAGTCCCTTCTGAATCTAGGCAATATATCAGTTACTATTTTTTTGAAGCCTGAGTTTCTCCTAGGGCTGCAGTTCCCTTGGCGGCAGCCCCCTTGCCTCCCGCAGCAGTGCAGTGTGCCAGGGTAGCTCCTGTCCTGGCTCTCCTTCCCTTGCACCTACTTTGGGAAAGCAGAGCTGATAGCAGACTGTCCAGTAACAGTAATGAGATGTAACCCTTAAAACCCACAATGAGGACATTACAGCTTTTTGGTTCTGTAGGTCAGTTGATGTGTTTAACCCGAGTTGTCCACTAACACACCTTAAACAAGCCTTTTTTTCTCTATTTCATTGATATATTTTCTCTCATCTCAACTCCTAAGTCTTTAGTCAACCAGGAATAGACCAGAAAAGCATCAAACACCTCAAAGATTTATTTTATCGTTTTCCTCATCAGTGTTTAGTACCTTGCAAAGGTGCAAGCTTGATAAATGTCAGAGGGTTTATTCGGTAAAAGCGTCCAGAAGCTTGGAGTCTTATCTGGATTTCTGGAGTATGCAAAATTGGATTGCCAGTCTCAGGAGAGTAATGTCATACGGGATTTTCTAATCCTTCTCTTGGCAGCTCCGGCCTGCAAATGAATAGGAGTGGAAAGCTGTTCCCCCAAAGCTGTTTAAATCTTGAAAGCTCAGCCTCTACCAGTGTGGCTAGCTCTCAGAACAAAGTCCTGCTGGAACCACAAAGCATTCAGAGCACTTCATGCACAAATACAACTGTTTCAAAAACACGATTACAGATGGTTAGTTGCCCACCTCCACACAGGTGTGTCTGCTTTTCTGCTGTTGTATAAAGGGTTTCTGGGAACAGGGCACTGGGAAGGATGCTTTGCTTTGCACAGAAAGCTTTTCCAGGAGCAAGGTGCTCTCATGGTTACTGACTGGGTTCTAATTCTAGCCCCACAATTATTCACACCCATTTGTTCTGAAAATAAGACATCTTCCTTGAGCTAAAATAACACCTTTCCTTTGGCAGTGAATAAGCAGAAGTTTTGCAGAGATCCTTTAAGGCAGAAGGTAGCATTAGGCATCCATTTATTAGTCATTAGTTATTTGGTATTAAGTGGTTAAAAAACTCCTCTTCCCTTGCCAGGATATAATTCAACTCTTTTGAAATAATTAGCAAATTGTTATCTCCAAAAAGGTGTAATTCTGATTAAGTGAGGCTATTTTTCTCCTACACTGTCTTAATCACTGCCATTCACATACAAAGAGATATAGCCATCTAAGCTGTACTGCGGCATCAGGCCCCAAATAGTGCAAGCAGGAAAAGCATTCATTTGCTCATCTTAATTTTTCCTGCATAGCTCCCTGCTCAGTGGAAACTGTCAAGCCCTACCTCTCCTCCTCCCACCCAGGGACAAGTAGCTTGCAAATCAATAGTCATTCCAGGCATTGTAGTTTTAGTTAACAACCTATTTTATTAAATTCGGGAACCCAGCAATGGAGCTGCTCCTTTTATTTTTTTTTTTTTAATATAAAAGTGTTTTGTTTTTGGCTTGGGTTTTCAAATTAAAATGGGGATGCATATGTTTTTTTCTTCAGAGGTAAAACACAAGCCTTAACATTACAGCTTCTGCTTCCGTCAAGCTGCGCGGGTGAGTCAGCAGAGGAGTGGAGAGGAGAGCTCTCCCAAGCCTACCAGAGAGGGACTGGAGTCTCAGGGGACAGGGGGAGCTTTCTTTAAAGCCCTACAGTTCTGGGTTTTGAATTTGAATCTGAAACCATTCAGGGCTGAATTTCAGTAACTTGTAGGAAATTAGTGATTCTAAAAGAATAATCCATAGAAAACTGGAGAGGAATATATAAGAGTTTGGGAAGGTAATGAATGAGGAGACCTCCACATAGACCTGCATGGCAGGGTACAGGGGTTCTACTGTGTATGTTCACAAGGTCCTCAACATGATGAAGACCTGGTGTCAGATACGGCACTGCTATAAGCCACAGCTGGGATGATCAGAGGGGAAGAGTTGTTGAAGAGATCTCTCCCTCTCAGCCTCTTTCATCTCCTGTTCTTCCTACTATAATCAGCCATCAGGAGCTGGATAATTCAGCTACCTGGATTTTCCCAAACAGGTAACATTAAAACTTCTGTCAGCACTCACTGAAATGAGTTCCTTTAAGCTGTGTTCACTCATAACCATTGCAGGGCATCTTCTGTGTAATCATGTACATTTTTCTCTGAAGAAGGAAGCAAAATGCTAACACTATCAGAGGTAGTTCCTGAAAATGAAATGTCAGCTTTCATACAACTGAATTTATGCTTCATGCCTGTGTTGGTATATTGGATTAATGGGCCTTCAACAGAATGTCAGTATTTTACCTGACTGGAGGTTCATAACTTCATATGCTGAGTTTCAGGGTCTGTTCTTCAACTCACTGTAATTATAATTGGCAGGGGGAAACGCTTTACAGATGACCCTCCTCCCCAAGTGACATTCCCACAAATAGACCTGAGCTCAGTGTAGTTTGCAGCACTTAGGCAGAGCTCTGGACTGTATCACAAAGTCTCCTTTAATAGGTTCGCCTTAGCAGATGTAAAGTCCTATTGAATCTTAAAGGAAAGATCGTTTGAAAGGCCTATAGACATTTCACTGATTGCCTGTCACGCAAAAGGAAGGAAGTAAAAGATGTGAGCGAAAAGGTCCCTAGGAGTCTCAAATCTGTAAATCTGCCAGGCTACATAGTCCCTCTATATTTAAAATTAGGGTAGTTTAAAGAATTCATCTCTCTTAGAAGGACACTGTGCGTATTATGCATAGCATCCTTTGCTGTGCTGCTGGTACCCTGTACTTTTTTCATGACAGAATCTATTCATTTAATCCACTCCTCTCTGATTTAGAGCTTGATAACATATGGCAAGTCATCAAACAGAAATTATCGCTAATAGATAACTGCCAATCAATTTCCATTATGCCCAACAAGATGTGACTGAACCTTTTTTTTTTACAAGACATATTGATTTGCAGAGCTGATTTCCCTGTCATTTCAAACATCTCTGTGGGATATTTCTCTTGAGCTTGCTGTATGCATTTGCTGCAATGAACAAGATGCTTATTTTCTCTCTGGCCTAAAGATTATTTACTTTGCTTTTTGAGTTAATCCGAAGGCCATATATGAAAAGACCCTATCTGTTATATAAGAGAAAAGTCAAGTCCCAAAGGATAAACAGAGGAGGATGACACAGATTTAGTATTGAAATGGTTTAAGGTGACATAATTTCATAGCTTTCCATCCAAGGTGCAA
The DNA here is from genome assembly GCA_035590275.1 of Ibycter americanus. Taxonomy (NCBI): domain Eukaryota; kingdom Metazoa; phylum Chordata; class Aves; order Falconiformes; family Falconidae; genus Ibycter; species Ibycter americanus. The sequence continues at coordinate 20,954,465 of JAVJGI010000065.1, read as the reverse complement.
GATTAGGACATGAGATTATTTGCTTGCTGGAGTACGATCAGGGCACAATGTGGCCACAGCTACATGGGTTGTGAATGCTTTCCCACCTGGTGCGAGAGAGCTCCAGAGGGGCTGAGGAGATGCTGTCAACTACCTGTCCCCTGCTATGGGACTGAGTCCCCATAAAATGCCCCTTGGAGTTGTGAGTTGGCATGAAGATGACCATGTGCAAGGTATCTAAACAGCTTCCTGACTAGCAGTGGCTCTTGCCCTGCTTGTTGGGTGCACAGCTGGTGCGGAAATAGGGGGAACAGCCATAATATCCCAAAGTAGCCACAGGAAGAAGGAAATAAAGGATTACCCTGTCCATAGGGAGCATTTGGGACAGAAAAATTTGCAGGGTGTCCACCTTCCCTCATCAGGTTTCAGACAGCACTTCAGTATCTTGAAGGTGAACATGAAAGAAGGGAGCAAGAGCTGCCATTATTGCCAGTGCTAGCAGGACACTAATGTATTTGGTGTTGGTTGTCTGGGAAAGTAGCCCAGTCCTTATTAGATGTTTAAACAAGCCAGAGGAGTTCTGCTATGGTATGATGGTCTCATCTCTGCTCTATGTGAGGTGGCTGGGTCAGGGCATGAGTGAAGGTTATGTTAGTGAGACCTTGGACTGTGCACAGTCACTTTGTCAAAAGTGTAAGATTTGCCCACCAAATCCAACACCAAATGACGCTGAGGCTGAGGAAGAGGGGGGAAAGAACCTCTCTGAGCCCTCAGCAGTAAAGAATTTCACCTTTTGAAAACACAATGGATTTGATCATCCTCTCAAAGTAAACCTTATCTGTGTGCTTTTAATGTGAGTAGCACTATCTCTAACCCTTCTAAAATCTACTAACAGCATTTGACTCAGTGACTCTCCTAGGGAAGTGGATTTCACAGCCTGACTACGTTTTAATTCTTTGAAACCTGCAAGCCATTAATTTAATCAAATGAACCATTATTCTTCAGTTTGGGGACTTGAAAGAGAGGACTGATCAGTTTTTCACCCTGTCCATCAATCTTGCAAAGGAAATTGCTGTAGAATTTCAATTAGAGGCAGCCACACCACTTGGGACTTTTTAGAGTGAGACTAGGGAAAACCATGGCAAATATGTACCATGGGGGTATACTGGCTGGGTTCGGGAGGATCCTCCATCACTGAAATTAGTGGAAGCAAAACTGTGTGTGTGCATGGTGTTTCTTCTCTGATTTTTACCATATTCTTTATTGCTGACTGCCCAAGTTCTTCAGCAAATCTCCCACACCAATAAAATTACTTCCAAAATGCAGACATCAATCCAAAGACTGGAAATGCCTGAGAAACCAGACCCAAGAATACAGTAGGAGACTATATAAGAAGCCAATTAAAAAGGGAACTGAAGCAGTGGGTAGTAGATGAAAGTATGTTGGATGAGCATGATGCAATCTAACAGTGTGCATCAGATCTCTGCTCAGAGATCATAAACATCCAGATTATATGTCCAACAGGTAATTTGTCATGCAGTTTACTTCTTAAGTTAATTTGGAAAACACCTTTAGTCTGCAACAAGAAAATCTTAAAATGTGTATGCCCAACAAAGACTGAAACAACTTTCAGGACTAAACAGTCCCAGATACAAAAGGCACCCCTGAAAAATTTTCAAGGCCCAGAAATGCCAAGAATATATCTTCAGTGCTAGCTCTCAGGGAGCTGGAAAAGATGATGTGAAATGATTTGAAGAAAGAAATTAAATGCTCTGTTCCACTTCTGTAACTCGGCTGAGTTTATATATGTATATGTATGTATGTACATACACATATATTTCAGCATTGCAAAACCTAGGGGTTGTACAGGAAGAAAGATTGTGGTGGAAAAAAATTGGAAATGAAGTTACTAGGAAGGACAGTAAAAGAGTTGAAGTATTAAATGGAAACTTCATAAATGTCCTTGCACAGGGATGCGCTGAAAATATTGCATCTAAAATAATGTTAGCTCTGTCTCTGCTAATGTAAATAAATCTACGATGAGTAAGGCAGCTGCTTAGTTTAAAAAGTGATGCCAAACGGTAAAGTCACTAGGAAGAGAATGGGAATTAACTTAAAGTAATAAATGTGTTGTTAGGAAAAATTCCTTGCAGTCTAGCATACTCCTCCATAAGAACGATGGGAAAGCAAAAGAAGAGGACAGGTTCATGATAGCACAGGCGGAGACTGTGGGCTTAGTGAGTCTCTTTCAGTCCTTGTTCCCCACACATGATTTGAAGTCATGACATGAAAAGCAAATCCTGGGGTCCAACACTTTCCTCTTTTCCAGAGCCCCAACATGAGATACAAGGTACAAGACAGACCTGAAATCAGTTACTGCGGGAGGTGTAAAAGCCTGTGAGTAAGAATGGCGTGGACACAGAAGATGTTCCCTGAGCACAAGCAACTTCAGCTGGTTTTTCATTACTTTTCTCTCATACACTTTGAATGGTTAACAACAGCACTTAGGATACTCCATAACTAGAGTGGCTTTGAGGGAACTGAGATAAGGATTTGTTCCTGTGGATACACAAAGACACCTTAGTATTTCTATGGTAATTGACAAGGTTTGGGCAGAGGACTGGATGTTTCTTTTCACAGGAAAAGACTCTGACCACCCTAAAAATCTGCTTGGTTTGCACATTCAGAAGAAATACAGCTTTGAGTGTGAATCCAGACAGTTGCAAGCAGTTTCCTCTGGTTTAAACAGAATGTTTATTTCAATTATCTCTTCTTACCTCTACCAAATAAAACACATTAAAAACAGTGTAGTCATAATCTCTTTTTTCATATGCATATGTACACAATAGTGCTGCTCATGGTGCTCTTCAGGCTCAAGTGAACAATTTTGGTTGGGGGAACTATATTTTCTTTTTGCTTTGTACTGATTTGGGAACTACTGTGAGACAAAAGAGTGGGAGCCTACAAAAAAACAGCAGAGGTGCCCTTGAGATGACAGCATCTGTCTCACTCTCCAGTTCACCTCCCCAGGTGACAGCGTTTGCTGGCACATTGGTAGTTGCTGATGAAAAGCTGGATACCTGGCTGCCTCACAAACAGGCCCAGGAGCAAACAAGGAATTAGATCTGGTTTTGAGTTATGATTTGCTACATCTGACTTAAAATTGTATGTGGTTTCCCAGATACAAAGGGGTGGCGTCAGCTGCAATTCCAGAACTGCGGTTAGGCTGTGATTTGTGCATTAAAATAGGACCAGACATACTTTGTTTTATAATATTTAACCAGAGGTTGAATGCAGCCCTTTGAGGACAAGACTGTATTGATTCTGGTAAGCTTCTTATTGTTTTGTTTTGAATTTTTTCCAAGAATCAGACTTCTGGGAAAAGAGACAGATCCAAAATCCCAGCAAGCATCTCCTCCACAGATCTCAAACCACATACACAGCTACTTTCTTTTGTTCCATTTCACACTAAAGCAACCAAGGGGTTATTCTTGTCACTGTAATGGCGTTACGTGAAGGAAAGGCAGCAGGTACCTCCCTTGTTCATTACCACTTTTCTCATGGGTGGGTAGGTACTGGGCACTAGCTATGTCTTAATCTAAACACACACACACCTCTGTTCACTTGATTTGGACAACAACATCTATTTGTATGATGATTCTCTTCATTGCACTGATTTTATTTTATAGGTAATTACTTGGAGTGACCATGTATATAAGATATTTAAAAAACACAACTGCAGTGAATCACATCTTGCATCTTTCACTTTCTGAGGCTAAACACACCAGAATCCTGTTTTTTCTCTTGTAAAACAGATTCTGCGTCCCTGTGGTCACCTGTGAAGACCCCATCTATTTGAGTTCTCCTCTCCTCCTTGGCATCTGGGATTCTCCAGATAAGGGACCTTACAGGGTTCTCTGTTAATCCTCTCCAAAAAATTTGGAAAAGGTTCTGGGAAAACCTTGTCTGATAGGTTTGCATTTGCATTTTTATAGGCACACCTCACTGCTGGCTTATAGAGGTCCTGCAATTAAGACAGCCAGGCCTTTCTCTTTCCCTCTCATTTCCAGCTAGTGACTTCCCCAACGGGTCCATCGAAAGGAAAAATACCTTTCCTTAGTCCCCATATATATATGACCTTGCAATCTGGGAAATTACATTTCATCCCATTATCTTATTCTAGCCTGGTTGTTCCAAAAGACCAGTTCAGGCTTCCTCCACACTGGCAAAGCTTTTCATCTGTATTTCACCAGCACAGACCCACTCTTCATACCAAGGCCATTACTGAAAATATCGAATATGACACATCCCCAGAACGATCCTTGAAAAAACTTCACTCCAACCCAATCAGCTCCCCTTCCAACACAATTTGCCTCATCAGTTTCTTTATCCACATGCAATTCACCTATTCATCCTCCTCTTCTCTGGCTTGTCTACTCGTGTCCCACACAGCCTTGAACCAGCATTTTGCTGCAGTCTGGGCATATTAGTTCCACTGCATTTCTCTGGCTTAAAAAAAATCAGGTCCCACTACTCTGCAACAATCACCTTCAGTAATCCCAAGTTACCTTTTTGTATTGTTTTCCCAATTATCTACAGATTTTAAAATTATTCCTTCCTTCAGATTTGCCCTAATGCTCTCCATACCTTCAAGGTCAGAGTAACACCGTGCTGCCAGCTCCCTTCCCTCTCCCTGCCCACCCTCTTTTGGACACCATGTGTGTCAGTAGCTGCCTGCTTGGCACTGAAACACTCTCTTCCTTTAAAAGTCCATGAGTGCATTTTCTGTGCCAAAGTCTGTCTTTTCTCCAAGTGAGTGCCAGATGTCCCAAAGCTCAGTCATATTGAGTTCTTCTGAATTCTTGCCTCCACCTCAAACATAGTGATTTCCATTTCCTATACACCCCTTCTCTGCAGGAGCCCTAACCTTGTCTCCATATTTTGCATCTTGCAAAGAATTAAGTCAAAATACCCACTATACTTGAGGCCATATCCCAGTTACCTCTAACTTTGTCCCCATTGTGTCATAACCTACATCCTCCTTTCTTGCTATCTTTTGATTTACAGGAATATTTTTATTTGCAAGAATCTATTTTACTCTAATGTGAGAAAAAAGATTGTCAGATTCTGAAGAAAATAATGTAGATTCTACAGTTTTTAAACAATCTGTGAATATGAGCTAAACCAGTCCAAATTTATCTAAATAATACTTAATTTCCTGGCACTTAAGAATTTCGATGCTTAAGAATAGTTTGAGATATTAAATATTCTTCTTTTAATTTATTTAAAGATACAAAATCTCTCTTCCAGGGCAGGTAGAAGATCTTATTAGCCAGTATTTATAGAAATTCTAGATAGGAAAGGCACCTCTTGGAACTGCCCTAATCCTGAGAGGGATTTAGGGGCTGAAAAAGCTGTGAGATGCATCTTGCATGTACCATCAGTCAGGCTCGACTCTGCAGACTCTGCTTGGCCTATTAATTACCTCAGTCTCAATAACCAGAACCTCTTATGAAATCATAATGCACTGCTCAAGCAAGCTAATATGTTTTAACCATGTGTATGCCAGCCCTCTGGTGTATTAGCATTTCTCAATAGAGCCATCACTACTGCAGCCTATCCAGCACTCACTTATCAGTGATCCCTTCCTTTTAAATCCAGTCTTGAATCATTTCATAGCTGACAGAAAAAAACAAGAGGCATCTAAAACTGAAAGGCCCACACCATGCTTTATTCATAACCCACACACAGAAAAAGGCCAGTTCCTCAAACACAATTTCAGTCAAATTCGATTTATAAATAAAGACTGGCCAAACGGGAGAATTGGGTTGGGGAGAGGGTTTAGAGGGAGGTGAGGGAGCAACATTTCCCCTGAGAGCTGAGATTTCATCTGCTCCTTTTGGCAGATATCTGACAACTGATAAACCCCGAGAAAATAGAGCTGACAGTAAGAAAGGGTGAACGCAGCTTGTTAAGCAGAAGACCAAATGACACTGCTGTAATTTGCCAGCATCTATTTAAAGAAGGAGTTACAAGGACTTTGCACAGTCCTTGACAGGAGACTCCGGGACACTGTTGTCCCTGGGTTTCCCTTCTGTTCTTTCTAGGAATACAGTTTCCAAATGTTGAGCTTGCATTAATTTAAGGGTGTTGAAGGGAGGCAGGGATTAGCACTGTGAGATAAAGGTAGAGGTGGGGGAAGAGTGTCTTGAGTAGTGCTGTTGTAGAAAGAACATGAGGGAAAAGCATGGGAGCATGTTAGGAAATTAAGACTTCATGTTCCACAGAAAACCTTCCCTTTCTGCTACTATCCCATCCCAGAAACTCTTCCTGACAGTTGCTGGGGGTAGTCCCCAACCTACTACAGTGCAAACTCCTCTAGCTGAAAGGGATTCTTTCACCACCCTCTCCTCCCCAAAATTCAATTTGTATGATTTTTACCCTTTTTTCCCTGTGAAAAATGAGAGTTTTACACCTGTAACAGTAGCCTCATGCATCCACTTCATCCCCAGGACAGGTGGATAATCTGTCCTCATCTGTGCTTGGGCCTGTTTTCCATGAAATGAGGAAGAGCAGGAGGCAGTGCATCTCAGCCTAGGCAAGTTCCTTTCTTCACTTAAGCAAACTGGTGTCAGGAACCAGGTCCCAGGCACCAGGGTTTAACACTCAGCACCTGTGAAGGCAGCACGCAGCACCCTGCTCCACATGTGCAGAGCAATAGATTCCTCTATTTCACACTTCTGTGTTGTTGAGCTCAGTTTGGTCTAAAAAATAAAAAAGAATACCAGGGGGCAAAGGGGCAGATCAGATGCTGAATTGCATAGATCTGAGTACTCCTGAGAGTACAGTCCTAAATGAGTTGATTCTGTCATACTTTGGTCACACTGTAATTTATGCTAATCCCAAAGCTGTAGAGGAAAGTACTACATAATATGCCTGTGATTTGAAAGAAATGGTTTTAATTTTCTGTATTAACAAGTAATCTTTTTTGCCCCACTCAGTCATGCTCTGCAGGTGTTTGTTTTACAGTCAAAGGGCTTAGAAAATATAAGAACCGATTTCTTTTCCCTTTCTTTTCCTTCCTTCCTTCCCTCCCGCCTACCACCAAGCTACTCAAAGCACCATATTCACTTGCATCAAATCCAGCCCTTAGTTTAGGGAAATTTTTCTGCTTCTGTTCCCCCACACTGTTGACAGCAAGGACAGCATTTTGCTGTAACTTTTAACCTGTCTCTACAATGAAGCAAGAGGTGAAGCACCCCGAAACAGCTGAAGGGACTCTGGGTGTGGGAGCTGGCCCTGGGCCATGCAATCACAGACTTGACCATCCAGACACATAACTGTGAGACAAGGGGTTACCACGCATCTGCTGCATCAGTAAAGGTCAGCTGAAAGTTTGTATTACCCTCCAAATTTCACATTATGTGCAAGGTTTTGAAGTGTTTCTACCCTCACCCCCTGAAAAAGACTCTCAAACTTTTTTGCATAACAGCAAAAATTATGCTGTGATTATACAAATGCTGGGAAGCTAAGCCCATGGTTGTTTCACTGAATATGATGGCATTGAAAGTATTAAAACTAACGCCTATCTCTGTACTTCTAAAATTGCTGGGAGTAGGATCAAAGTTCAAAATTATAAACTCTAGCAAGAAGAGGTCCTTGTCATATGTTTGTAGAACACCTAGCAAAATCGAGGCCTAATCCTGCTTAATCCCCTAAGATTTACCACCAAAAGATATACTTCATTTTTAAGCAAATATAAATCTACACATGCAGAATATGAAGTGTCCAGTCCTACTGGTATGGAATGCTACAAAGTCCATATAAAATTGCTTAAAATGTGAGACTATTGTAGGACAAAGCCCTAATTAATTTTGTATTCCTATTTATTGAAAATAAATCATACATAGACCCTCCATAGCGTTTTTAAGGTGCTAATTATTAATTTTGGCTGTGTGCTTCTAAACAAGATAAGCATTGCCTCCCATTTTACAGATTGAAAAGCTGAGAAAGGAATATGAGATGAGTTTCCCTGAGCTACAGAAGGAGACATTGCTGAAAAGCAAGGTGAATGCAAGGGTTAGGGGATTGCTGTGAATGGCATGCCAGGGACAAATTTTTAAACTCACTATAATAAGTGTAATGACTAACAATTTTTTGCATGTGGATTCTTTCTCTCTGGCTCATTATTCCTACAGCTGACGAGATACTTCATTGTGCCCATGGTGGGCTTCGTTCAGACCCTGATAACACCCAGGTTTCTTCAGTCCTGATTGGCAAAATGTGACACTTGTCTTCAAAGCCCAGCCTTAGGGTAAAACAGTTTGCATTTATTATCTGCAGGCAGCAAATGACAAATTGAAGCTATACAATATGTTAGGAGAAAGAAGGGACAGATTTGATTTTTCCACACAACTTTATATGCCATCTCCCCTTGTGTCTTACTTTATTCCCAGTAGTCTTAATTTTGCCAGGTCTCCCTTATCAAGAGATCCCCTTCATCCTCTCCTGCCTCCAGGGCTCACTGGTAAGTAAGCGTGGTTCCCCATGGCATATGGATTGTTCACACCATCTATTTTCTCCTACTCCCCACTTTTTTACTTCTTGTTTTACTTTGTAGATAGTTGCTCATTCATTGATTCAAGGCCATTAATAGAGCAGTGATCAAATAAAAAGACCCCAGGCACAAACATGACAAAGAAAAAAAGAAAGAAAAAAAAAAAAAGGAAGAATAAAGACTGTACAGAAATTTTCTAAAATCATATTATTCCAGTGGTACTGTACAGTTTTTGACCTGAAGCAAGGGAAAGTTGATGACTTTAATAGAGTTTTCCCATAAAACTTTGTCTTTCTCTTTCCTCCTGAAAAAAAATACCCAGTCCTGCTAATATCTTTTTACATCCTTTCTTTTTAAGCAAGACATTCTGTGCTGCCCTATCAGAGCAATCAAACCTGTGATTCACAGGGCTGGCTTCAAGCTACTAGCCTGGGCACTAAACAGCACTTAAAGGAAATTAATCTGAATTTTGCTTCATGGAAAGGGCATATTTTCACTTTATTTTTAAATTAAAGAAGGAAAAGTAGAAAGAAGGGGGAGCAGAGGGAGATGAAGAAGGGTGGGGCTCATTATGAAACCACAGGGCAAAATTGGTTCACATTAGAAATGCTTCAGAGCTCAGCATTAACTTTGTTCCTTCACAGTAAATAAGCTAGTGAGCAATAAGAAATGTGTAAGTACTGCCAGGGGGGTTGTAGATTGGTAGACACAGGGGTTTGTTTAATGTCTCCCTCTACGTGCATATTGTAGTTGATATTAAAAATTGGATATTAGAGTTTGCCTTGGACTATTCTATTTATTATTTGTGCTGTGATGGAGAATGAAATTCTGCATCCTGTGTTTTATGGGTGGTTAAGCTAGATAATCTAATCATCCCTCCTGGCCCTACACTCTACACAGCTGGAAGTTGCAATAAGGATTGGAAGGCTCCATCTTATTAAACACCAGAGCAAAGTCACCGTTATTATTTCATGTTTTGTAAGAATACATCAAGAGGAGGACCCTGTTGAGTTAGATGATCTACAAACATAAAGTCAGGTTATGGGCTCTGCTGAGAAGTGTTTACAGCTTAAGGTGAGAGAAACAGGCCAGAGGGGAGGGAAGGAGCAAATTGTTATCCTGTCTGATGCCAGTCAGTATGATAAGCCTGGATTCTGGCTTTATAAATGTCATTTCCCTAAAGCTGTAGCCATTCACCAGACACTTAACTCTTTGAAACACCCAGGATGGCTGTCCCGTGCCCCAAGGGCTACACCTGGAGTTTGGGAGAAAGGGAGCACACCAATGACTAGGTTGGATGGACATGAGTTTGACCTCTGCAGAGCCACCCAGCAGTTGCTGTCACTTGGGGATCTACTGGCCAAAACGCACCCCTCTTTTTCCTTCAGCGTCCAAGGGTGCAAGATGTAACAATTCCACTGCCTTGTCCTGCCTCTGTAGGGCTGGCTGGAGAAGATGGACCATAGTGCAGAGGGGATGATCCCTGGTCAGCAACACAGACATAAAAGACACATCTCAAAGGTTGGTTGCTGAACTGTGTTTGATCACAGGTCTGCAGATTGTTTTTTAGCTCAGGTTGTCCAAGCTCAGAGAAAATGGACTGCATTAAACTTGGTTAAATGGCAGCTACAAGGAGTGAAAATATCAAATGGCCACACAATCTTTGGAGACGGGTAAAGTTCCCCCCAAAAGTGAGTGAATGCTGCTGAGAAAGCATAGTAACCTTTACAACCTTTACTGGGGCTTTGATGTATACTGTCTAGTTCTTCCTAATGAATTTATGATGCTGCCAGGTGATTGGAGTGCTTTTTCTATGCCTCCATTTCAGTCTGTTTAGGACTGAAAAATGAGATACAAACACTGCCAGACTCTTAATTTTGGGATTTCAGATGCTTATTCACAGTTTGTGTCCCTTATGCTATTTGGGACCTGTGATGGACAACTGAAAGCCATGATATCTGTCTCCTGTCCTGCAGCCTTGCCTGCAGCCCTTCCCAGCCTTTATTTCAGTTCTACTACCTAGGAAAAGCACATTATCTGTTGTTCGCTGTGCTATTCACATCTAAGTGGTGACCTTTTAGAGGACTTAACAATGTTACTGAAGGTAGAGGAGTTAACAATTTTATGGAAGGAGGGGAAAAAAAAGTGGAAAAAAATTTATCTGATTCTATCATTTTTAAAAGTTTCACAAATGGACATCATATGTGCCATGTTATTAACACTTGGAAAGATGGGGAAGGGCTGATATCTGAACAGTCTTTTGCCATTTTCTCTACAATGGCAATGAACCCAAATTCCAGATTGTCATGCTGCTAAAGGTCAACCAACTTTCACAGAAAAACATGGGAATGACCATACTGTCTGACACCATCCAGAACACAAACCCTTAGGGAAAAGTAAAACTGTACATTATACATGATATTTCCTCTAAGCCTCTTGTGGCCTGCCTATTTAATAAGCCCCAAAATCTCTCTTTTCCAAGTATTTCTCAAGCCTTCCTTTGAACCCATGCAAGTGTGCCTCCAGAATATCCCCAGGAAATGAATTACACAGGTCTACGACAAATTTTGTGAAGAACCAGCTCTTCTCCCTCATTTTAAATCTGGCTCCCACTACTCTGGGGAGCTTGAGCTCACAGTCTTTGGCTCCTTGCTCTTATTTCAAAGCAGGTGGTGAACACTAGATCCCTCTCTGCATTTTCCAGATATTTATACCCACTTCTACTACTATTTTTTTCTTAATATACTTCTTAGTATTTCAGTTTTGGAAACTTCTGCTCTGGCCTCTCCTCCCTAACTGCTTGCTAAGCTGTGCCTGAAAAGATTTCAGGCAGCTTCGATTCTATCATTTCTCTCAGATATTGTCTCCCTCCCTCAAGGGTTGATTGTATTCTCATAACTTATTTTCTTTTCTTTTTTTTTAATTGTAATTATACTTCCCATAGGACAGCTGCTGCGTTTTACATATGCAAAAACATCCTGAAAATTTAATGTCAGCATAGCAATGGGGAATTCAGAATCTAAATGCAACCATGCATTCATTTCCCTTCCACTGTTCATAAGTTCTTACAACAACAAAAGCTTCCAAGTAAGTTGACTACCTTTAATTTACCTCCTCTCAATTTAGAAAGCCAACTGTATCCTGGGCTGCATCAAAAGAAGCGTGGCCAGCAGGTCGAGGGAGGTGATTCGTCCCCTCTACTCCACTCTTGTGAGACCCCAGCTGGAGCATTGTGTTCAGCTCTGGAGCCCCCAACATAAGAAGAAGATAGACCTGTTGGATTGAGTCCAGAGGAGGGACACGAAGAATATGAGAGGTCTGGAGCACCTCTCCTGTGAAGACCATCTGAGAGAGTTGGGGTTGTTCAGCCTGGAGAAGAGAAGGCTCTGGGGAGACCTTATAGTGGCCTTCCAGTACCTAATGGGGGCTCGTAAGAAAGATGGGAACAGACTTTTTAGTAGGGCCTGTAGGGATAGAACAAGGGGTAATGGTTTTAAACTAAAAGAGGGTAGATTTAGAATAGATTTCAGGAAGAAATTCTTCACTGTGAGGCACTGGAACAGGTTGCCCAGAGCAGCTGTGGATGCTCCATCCCTGACAGTGTTCAGGGCCAGGTTGGATGGGGCTTTGGGGAACCTGGTCTAGTGGAAGGTGCCTGTGGCAGGGGGGTTGGAGCTGGGTGATCTTTAAGGTCCCTTCCAACCCAAACCATGCTGTGATTCTATGATTCTACAAACTCTTCCTTTATTTTGTCATCAGTCAGGAATCATGTCCTGGTTTTCAGAGAAGGGAGAAGTCTTTCATAAGAGAGGGAAGGAAGGGGTATGCTGGCTAGGTTTTCTCTTCTGTTTTGTGTTAAATATTCCTTATATTTGTGTGGCAGAAGGCAGGCCTGCTTTATACAGCAGGCCAGGACAAAATACGCAGTGCTATTCCTTTCACTTTTCTCATTTGTGCAAAACCAGAAGGGTTCTACATTACCCAAAAAGCAGAATAGACTTATCTGTCACTTGCAGACCTTGCAACTGCTAATGTATGTTGCAGTTGTCTCAGGAATAGTGCCTCAGTGATATAAATGTAATAAAGGCAGTACAAATTCATGGCGCTCAATCAAACGTCAACTCTGACCTCCAGATGTCAAGGGATCAAAAGCAGGGAGTCGCCGATGCTCTTTTTGAAGCTCCCTGGAGATACTCTATACCATGTCCAAGAAAAGCTCATAATACTTCGAGCATATTTGCAGACTGCAGGGTGCTGACATCTTATCCTTTCTGGCTCTCAAGGGAGCTGCATGATCCCTCTCAACCCAGAGCAACAGCACCCCTCTCCCAAGAGACCCCCCTTGCTGCCTCCTCGAGCAGTGAGAGATGTGTCCTTGCTGCAGAAGGGAGGAAGGAGGCACCAGTTGCTATATTCTAGCTGTGAAAGTCATGCAGCTCCTTTTGCTGGACACTATTTTTATCTGAGTCTTGTGGCGTTTTGCAATAAGAAATAATGGTGCCTTGAAGGAACCTGAAGAAACAAGCTGATGTTTTAAGAGCACATGCTGGAAAAGAGACTAACTTAGAAACAGGGTGGGATGGGGGGGATGATCTGCCAAGACAAATCCATGGCAGAGACAAGGGTTGAAAGCCCTGAACTTGCTTTAACCACAGTATCAAGCTGTCTCCTAAAACAACATATGGTCCATGGACAGCAGCAAATTTTGAAGTACACTAATTGTGCCTCAGCAGATCTGAAACAATGTAGACATGGAACAATGCCATCCAGGGAAGACTCCCCAGATGAGGGAAGATCTTGGAAATGAGTGGAAGCTTGACCAAGGAAAGATCAGTCATCCCACCAGCACATCAACACACATCCCTGCTCTGTCCCATAGTGCTACCAAACATCAGTCTCAGGGGCCAAATAATGGATGCCATCTCCTGCCTGGTGGGTGGTCCAGGGATCAGCAGAGGTGGACCCAGGCGTGACATAACAGGGGACCAGCCCTGTCACTGCAAAGCTACCCCTGTGAGGGCACTGCCATACCCAGGTGTTGTATTTATTTCTTAGTTTCTCCACTACCAGTTTTCTGTCAGATCAAGAAGTTGAACTGGTGACACCCAGCACTGCTGCGAGGGAAAAGTGGAAAGGTGTCACTGGAGCCTGCTGATCCCTATTGACATTGGCCAATGTCATTATTGCTGGTCATGAAATAGGCATCCCAGAAATACAAGAACAAATGGAAATATGGGCTTTCGCATGAAGTTTTCTCATCCAAGTGCAACATTAATTAAGCCTGACCTTGCTTAGCTTGTTTAAATAAGAGGTTTTGTTCCTGGAGGTGTCAGGTCTTTAGGCTAAACAGGTTAACAGACAGGTAAGATATAAAATATCGCATGGCCCAGAAAGGCTAATACTCAGTTTGATGTTGACAGTGCCTTTCCAAAGCAGGTTAATTAAAGCACTAGTTTAGTTTTCTCCTTTTCATATACATTTGTTCAAAGAATATTATTACTTTGAATATTTCCCTGTGTTTTCGTTAATTATGCAACCTATTACAACAAGGAACTAATTAGGAAATATATCTGGGCTTGGAAACAAACTGCATCAACGCATTTTCACAAAGGGTTTTCATCTCCTTGAGACAAAGATCGCTTTCAGCTATAATTAAGGCTGATAAACCTGGTAAAGAGGAAATTAACAAAATTTGCAGCATGCTGAGCAGCTCAAAGGGCTTATGAAAATATATTTCCAAAAATTAAAAAAAAAAAGTAATCAACACACAAATGAATACTCCTCATGACATTCTTAATTATACCAAAAAGTCATGGATTTTTTTATCAAATTGAGCATTCCCTCTTACTTTCTACAGTTTGATATTTCATGCCATTTAATTGCTGCTGAGTAAGCGTGGAAGTCACTTTTCCATGTACATTAAAGGAAGCCACAATCAGCAATAAATTCCTAGAAAATGGCCTGTACAAATCATTTCCATAATCAAGAAAACTTGGAAGCACTGCCCAATTCACTGCTCCTTTTTTTAATGCATGTTTGTCTTTTGGGAATAGGTGTCAGCACCCCAGGGTTTTGTCACAGGTTCTGCCCTTGATTTACTCTTAAGCGGTGGACAAATCACTTAACCTCTTTCAAACTCACTTCGTCTTCCTATAAAATGGACATATGAATTTCTTTATTTAAGTCCTGTGTTGACTCTGCCTATAGCAAATGTTTATGATGTTCTCTGAGAATCTAGTATGAAAGGTGGACTACCATACAAATGACAAGTGTTAAAATATGAGGATGTTTGAAATGCCAGCCAGATTCCAATGGGAAACCCCCCTGTTCAGTATCCTTAAATAGCGAAGGATCTTGTGCCATATTTAGCACCACCCATGAACTGTTCACGAAGAGTAATCACCTAAATTTAGCCTGTAATCCTACAAGGTAGGTTCAGATTGAAAAGTCTCTTAAAACTAAAAAAAAAAAAACCAACCCAAAACCCCCTGAAAATACCATCAAAATACCATTAGACCAGATGTTATAAGTCTTAAACATGACATCTTCAGCATACCAGCAAAAGGCATTCTGCTTCAACTGATGACAAGGTGAGACCCCACCAGCTATTTTCATCTCTGAGGTGAGCGCTTTCTAGAAGACCATGAATCTTCCCTATAATATTGTCATCCTCCACTCTCCAAAAACTTATGAACTGAATTTAAAATGTTGCATGTTGTCATGCCTGCCAAAGTATGGATGTGACACACTGCGGTAAGCAAAGAGATCCTGTAATGAAGCAGGACTAGTGGGATGTTGACAAGGCCCATATGCTTAACCAGCACCTCACCTACTTACTCATTAGTGGGGGTAACAAATGGCACTCCTACAGGGCCGTGTCCCCTAGCTCCACAAGCCTGCAACAATGTACAGATCTACCTCAACTCTGATAAAAATGATAAATGCAAGGATCACTTTACTCATGATTGAGTTTAAAACTGGAATTAGCCTGCCCCAGGAGATGTTGCTGTCCATCCAGAAAGACAGGAGCAGATGGCTTCTCCACTGATGCTATAGAGAAGATGGATTCCCTGCTATTTCCTTAAATAGTAACGGTTGTTGAGAGGAGGGTGTAGTCACACTCCTTGCGAGCAAGACGTACATTGAAATTCAAAATAACACCGAGCTTCCCAGCTCCCCAGTTTGCTCTGTGGAAGCTGCACCTTCAGACAAACTGGCCAACCCAATGGGCCATGAAACATTGTTAACTTCTCGGAGGGAACATATGGATATGCAAAGTCTACACTGCCAGGTCTCCTAGACGCTGCTTCTGCCACTCAGTATTATGGTAGGGGTTAGTTGCTTTGTGCAGCATAGGTCAGAGACTAGAACTACAGCCACTGTTAGTTTTGTCACAGCTTACCAAGACCACCAGAAATATTGCCTGGAAACATCAGAGGATTTAGGAGACAAAGAAATGACAGTGCATTCCATCCTGAAAAGAATAGGTCAGAAATTAGTAGGGTTCTTGCTCTTCTAATAATGTGTATGAGTCAACAAGAAGGTTATTAACCACCCCATTGAAACGCTTTTTCTCTGTCTATATTTAAAGTCTGCATGTGTTGATCAAAGGATGACATAATTAAATGTTCTTCAAATGCTCAAGCCACATTAGCTGAAAGCCTCATTTTGTTCTTGTTGTTGTTTCTGCATTGTATTTCAAACAAATCATGAGCTGATTAATTATTCAGCAAGTACTAACCTCCCAACCATCCTCTGCACACAAAGTGAATCTGATTCAAACAAATGTCTTTTTGACAAATGGCTTCAGCCTGCCTGATTTATCGACATAATATAAATGGGGTACTTTGACAATGTGGCATTGGCTACAGACTTTTCTTTGGTTCGGTGGTCTTATATTCCCAGCTGTTTGCAAGGACATGGGGAGAAAGGATTTGGTCTGAAAAGAAAAAATGTGATCTATATCAGTTTGGAAATATGTATCTTGACAGCACCCATTCCCCAAAAAAGCAATAAGACATACAATTTTGGCTGTGCTTTCAGTAGTGAAAGTCATCTGTTGACTCTAAGGCAAGAAAATCAAGAATATCATTGCAGTTAAGTGAGACTATTAAATTACCAACTACAACATAACTTCTGAAATCATAAGTCTCTTCCAGGGAGGCTCATGTGAAGCAAAATTTTGTACAGGCCCTAATAACATGAGAGTAGGTTAAATTCTACGAGCAAAGCCTTTCTTCCTCTTGTGCAAATGGGGACAGGCAGCCCCACTGTAGGAACTCACTTCCTACAGAGAGAATCTGTCCTTTTCACTCTTGTTGCTGAGTTTTACAATAGTGTCGCCTCAGCTGAGATGGAGACCCATGCCCACGGGCCACAGCTTTCACGGCTGTGGGTGGGGTGCGGCGTGCCAGCCAGCCAGCTGGCTACAGACCTGTTCTCAAGACCTGACTCAAGCCTCAGGTACAAAACCATGGTTGTCTCTTCCTCGCAAATCCCGAACCACAGCCAGGGCATATGGTGTTACACCGGCGGCAAATGCCAGAGCTTCCTTCCCTCCCTTCAGCCTTCTCCAACACCACCAACCGCAGCTAAAACCATTATACTCAGAGACTAGGGGCTTCCCAGTAAGAAAGAGCCACTGGCCTTGTGGGAGGCAAGGTGCTTGGCTGTGGCAGTACAAGTTGCTGTCATGCAATTGAGCGGAGTAGAAATACTCTACCTCTTGAGGTATCTTACACAAGCTGGTGTTGGAATGGGAGTGATAACTCTTAAGGTGCTTTCATCTATGAGTTCACATCCACGCTGAATGAGGTAGGAAAAGCGTATGGCACAGTTGTGACTGTTGTATGAAGACTGCTGTAACAGCACCAATTTACTTAGCAGGTGGGACATGAACCACCAGAAGCAGCCTGCAGATGACATTGCTCCTTCCTTGCTGTGTCCTGTCCGGCTTCCCCACCAGCTAAGGGGTGAATTTAGGATTATGTTGTCTGAACAAAAACAACAGGGCAAACCTTTGCAAACAGGGCAAAAAAGAACCTTTCATTTCTGAAGAAGAGACAGGCAAGCACTCTGGGGCTACCAATCACTTAAGTTGAATAGCTGAACCATCACATGTTTAGGAACATCCTTCCTATACCTTCCAAATACCCCCTGCGTGGACAGGTATATATTTTGCGTATATAATGCAGAAAAAAAGGTCAATCCATGGGAAATCAAATAACCTGAATAATGTAGCTCATTCCAGTGGCCCCTGGGCATGTGGCAGTGGGAACTTTTTAACTCTTTCTAAAATGAATCTGGTCTTAACTGAGTCCCAGACACAAGTCTAGGGAAATTCCATTTCTTCTTGATCAACTCTAATTCTTCTGCTTTTTCTCTTCCTCCTGCCTCACTGCTATCTTTTCACGGGTCTCCACTGATTTTCAAAAGAGAAGCTTAAAAGAGTACAACCATCAGTCAGCCTTCACACAGCCTGCACCTCAGCCATTCCTTCTCTCCTGTCTGGCTGTTTGTTAGCCTGAGTTCAAACACAGGTTAAAGCAGAGCTTGCCTCTCACGCCCTCCTTGTCATCCCCTTTCTCATTTACTGCAAATCTCACAGCTGTGTTGCCCGTAACTCCAACCAAGGGCTCGAGCATCTTCTCGCAGACCTTAGATTCTGGCAGTGTCTAAATCTTGCACATTGCTTCTCCATTCATTCCTCAAAGGTTTTGCCTTTCTCAAGCCAGCACTATGCGTAGAGTCCATCTCTCCCTGCTTAAATCAGCATTTCCCCCAGCAAATGCAACCCTTTCCTACACATTCAGAAGGCTTCTTTAAAGGAATTACTTTAGCCCTGGCATGGAAAGCCAAGCACAGAACTTAGGAGGCTAGTTTGGTACCTAAGTTCAAGGTGTTTTCAGGCAATTCCTTTCACTGCCTGCTGGAGAATGTCTGACCATCTTGGTGCAGTGAGAAGCAAGCCGTGCTGCAAGTCCATACCACATGTACATAACTGAAACACTCCAGGCTCTGCTCTTCACCAACTAAAAAAGGAGGCAGGCCCACGCGGCCTTGAGAAGGAGACTGTTTGGATCACTCCTGACTGCAGGTGCCATAGGAGAAGCCACAAGTGAAAGCTTGAACTTGTGCCCGTGCTGACCCGAGCTGAGATTTCCTCCCTTGGTTTAAAGTCCTTTCCCTCTTAGGGGCAAGAAAATCTAATCTGGACGCACGCTGTAGGATAGCTGTTTATTTTGTCTTTATCATAACCCAGTGCAGAGCTCTTCCTCCAGCTGAACTAGCAGCTGCAATTAGAAAAATAAAATAAAAAGAATGTATCTGATTTCCTAGAAAAGAAAACATTTTAAAATTATGTTACTTTGTCTTAAATATGCAACCATGGGTCTCCCAACCTCTGTTCTCTCTGTTACTATCTGAGGCATCGGATCATAGAATAAATGCACAAGGAAAATAAAAGTCACTCAACGTCTCAGAACCCTGATTTTTTTTAAATACAAAAGGCTGGAAAGGGACTAGGCTTACTCTGTTGTCAAGGTACCAGTATTTTACAAGAACTATTGCCCATATTCATCCTAACAGAACTGTGACTAAAAATACAGAATCTCATTCATACCCATAGGTGAAAAGATTTCAAGGTTTAACAAGAAGCATCTCAGTAGCATGGAAACAAATTTTCTACCCTTTCTCAAAGGATTTTATTCTTTTTATCAGCTACAGTTGCCTCAGGATCTCACCGTGCAAGGTACTGAGCAAACATGGAGCAGGTTTCTGCTAGAAAAGATCACGTTAAAGCAGACTCCAAAAGGCAAAGTGTCAAAGGAAGGAAATAAGAGGGCAACCAAGGCATAGGGAAGCGTAGTTAGTTCAAAAATTAATTTTCAGCAAATAGGTTGCTCTGTGACTCCAGAGCCCCTAAGAACCACCTGAGGACCAAAAACATGAGACCACCCTCCCTCTGTCAGTCAGACAAGGTAAGGATGAGAAACCCTGTACCAAATTTCCCTCGTCCATGAGACCTGTTTGGTCATATTCACAGCTAAAGACATTAAAGAGCAGACCACTGGGAATAACAATCCAACCCCTGTGCAGCGGCTGGAGGGAGGCCAGGCAAATTCTCCTTGGAGACTGCATGGGGATAATGGTGGAAGCCTTTTCACAGGGTCAGAAAGAAGGCAAACTGTACCTCAGCAAGGCAGTTTACTGGACCAAGACTCTCTCCAGTTAGTGGAGATGTGCTTATTTTCTGCTTCTGGCCTTGGATCACCTGGCATTGCCTCCTCCACATCATTCCTCCATCATTTTTCCTGTGTTACTTGTTCAGGTACTTTGATGACTGCTGGTAAAAATTATTCTGTAAGATATAGGTAGCACTGCCCTTGAAAACATGCTTTTAGAGTATTGAAAAGGGTTCATAAATGGAGGGTGATCTTGTGCAGGTGGAGTCACAAGGGATGAGGATTTCCTCAAGTTCATCCAGCAATACACTGGTAAAGTAGGAACAGAACACATGAATTCAGCTGATAAGGGCAGAAAAAGACACAGAGCTGGCAGGGCATTTGAATCACAGGTTTTCATTCATGCCTGTCTTTATGGATAGAATGGGTTATTATCTTCCTTAATGGTTTAAACTTAACCAATGGAGTATCATTTTAGCATGCAAACATCTTCTGGAAAGCAATTGCTCCATAAACAACCCCCCATTCCATATCATTTACATCTGAGAAACACATCCCATTAGGTCAGGACGAAAAAAAAACAACATAGAGAACAAGCTCGAAATGTACTGCTAGTTCTGAGATATATGCTGTTGGTCTTCCTAATTATTCTTCTAGTTGCAAACATCGTTAGTTGCAAATGTCTCTTTCCCTGGAGTACAGAAATGAGAAGCAAGTCTATTTTGAACAAAAACAAAAAAACCCCAACAGCTACTATATATGAGTGATGTTTTTTTCTTGAATTCCATCTGCATGTATTGGCAGCACTTCCATAAGCACTTTTTTTTTTTTTTTTTTAATTTCCCTAATTTTCCATTGGGAAAACAATACAACTGAATGGGTCTGAGTGCATTAATGGGATTGGAGGCAATTCTTCCTGTATTCCTGTCATACAGAGATACTGAGGGAAAGATAAGCAAGTGCAGTTCTGTTCCACAGGTTGAGACAATAATAGCTTGATTGATTTTAAAATGCATTTCTTGTTTCTGTACAGGCTCAGCTCTAAAGATGTCACGTTAGGGCCAGGGGAACATGTGACCATCTCTGAATATTGTCTCCAGATGTCAGCTTTTAACCTTGTCCTTATTTTCTACTGGTCACTGTCTTGCCAGAATGGCAGAAAAGATTTTTTACCAAGAAGGAACCTGCAATTTGAGCTACAAATGACAGTTTTAAAAGCTTCTATTTTAGAAGCAAAAAGGTTAACTTACCACAGAAAACACCTGTTCAACCTGGAGAGAGATCACTAAATGTTTTTAGGACTGCTTCTATTTCAAACAGGTAGGCTGTGTACAGTGGCTTCATAATCTTTTCTTGAAATCAGTTATTCTATTAAAACCCTGATGTAAAAGACTGAGGGGTTCTGTCACTGGCTCTCCACTTACAGAAAATGAAGGTGCTGTTCCTCATTCTTTAAAGAAAAGCATCATTAAACTGTTCTAACATCTTGCAGATCATACTGCAATTCTTTCACTCCCTGAATTAATGGCAAAATGAACAAGGGCAATTATCAAAAAAAAGCTAGGATCATGCAGCATAAGATGCACTTTATTTCTTTGACAAGCACAGTTTATTTTTAATTATTCCTTTTGCTTTACAGTACATTAATAAATGCTCTGGAGTATAGTGTAAGTAATGAAATCTTAGTAATACAAGCCTTCACTACGAGCTTCTGATGCTTGCTGACAAAGAGGCAGGAACCTGGGGGGAGATTTTGTTCGTAAAAGATACTTCCATGGAAATTAGCAGCCCATAAATTAATGAGGTTGTCCCAAATGGGGGGACAGCTCAGCTGACATGAGCTCTCTGAATTTGGGAACCCTTTTCAAGCTAGTATACGGACTTCTTTGAAATTCAGCAGAGAAAGAGACTGACTCATCCTCATCCCTTCCTGAAAGGGGAAGTCAGACTGCAGAGGCAGCAGAAAATACCTCCAACCTGATTATAGACAGTGGCACCACGAGCTAAAACACCAGCCTCTACAGCATTAGCATTAGTGACAGTCAGTGCCCATCAAGGCCTGATTGTAATGATAGCAGCAAAATCCCCGTGCCTTTCCAACAGGGATCCCAGCACAGCCAACACACTGTTGGATGAGGAGAGACCCCAGGGTTGCCCAGCCCCAGGACCTGGGATATCGCTACTCTAAGGTGACCTCTAGGACAGAAACCTCCAGGCTTTCAGCAGGATGTCACTGCTAGATCCCACACCACCCATCTTCAGCCACTGCTGGCTCGATACGACAAGTGTCCTAAAACCACTGTGACTCAAACCAACCACCTTCGGTCCCCTGCCGCCTTCCTGGCCTCTCCCCAGTGGAGGAGGAGGAAGGGGAGAGAGGACTCTCCAAACCAGGGAGAACACACACTCAGGGGAGTGTTGGCAGTAAGTTGGAGAGCCCATCCATGCAATAGCACATCAATTTGTCTTCCTTCAACAGCAATCATGGGAGGACCCGGGTGGGATGAAGCGAGGGAGGCTGCAGTGACAGAAGGAAAATGAAAAGGATGTGGAGAACAAGGGTGAGAACAACTGCAGCTGAATTTCTAGTCACAAGGGAGATAAATTACAGCCTTCTGCTTCATGCAGATGGCAAGGCACGAAGTCAAAATGGAAACTGAAGCTGGATAGAGACAGCAATAGGATACCAACCTCCTTACCTTCGAGCTGACACGATTCAATTTCCACCAGTGTGATGGAGGAGTTTGACGCATCTCTGTGGGGGATGGAAGCACCTGCAACTTAACAGCCATCCCTTCGGCTGCGCAACTCCCTTGGCACCAGCCTGCTTTGAGCTCCGCTTACACAGGTTAGTTCTTGCGCCGGGATGAGTCAGACTTGTATTTCAGGGCGGAAGGGCCCACTTTAAATCTCTTTAGGTTATATTTCACAATCTGTGGGAATGCATTTAATTATAACCTCACGCGCTGAAGGCTGGTGTTTGTACAGCACCTAGCATGTTAAGGTTGTCAGCCATGAGGAGATATCCTAGAAATTACCATGTGCCAGCAGCAGCAGTAACGGTACAAGCTAGCAATCCTGGTATGAGTTTCTGAGGAGTTCAAAGGAAAAATGTAGTTGATAGCATAAATCTCTGCTAAAATACCATCTACTAGCCTCCCCACAAGAAGTGCGGATGCCTTCTGTTGCCCTCCTTCATTCCCCTGTGACAAGTCTGTGAAGGGGATGGTACAGTCAAGATTCTAACTGAAGAGTATCCATCCTCCATTTCCCTCACCAGCCAATTCAGCCTGATTTCTTGAACTGTATAAGCATGATCCCTTGCTCACTGCAGTTAAAATCAGTCACAAAGAGAAGGCAATCAGTCAAGACAAACTCAGGGCAAAGGCTTTCCTATACTTCATATCTTCCAATGCAGCAAAAGTGTCTCTGTTTGAAAAAACAGAAAATAAAGAAGTCCTCTTAACTGCAGGATGGTTCACCGCAATTGCATTAGAAAATCATTTCCCATGTCTGGCAGCTGCCAGTTTGCTATACCAGTCAAAAAATGGGAGATGCAGAATTAGTTCCATAATGTCTGCTGTTAAATTACGTCAGTCCAATATTTCTCATACCAGCAAGAAGTCGTCTCCTCTGCTGTCAGTTTATTTCACTGAGGCATTGACCTGACTAATGTCTCTAACAAGTGTCGTGGCATTGAACAGATTGCCATTTGGGGAGGGCTTTGAAGTAAGGCAGGGAGCAGAGATACTTTGCCTTCAGCTTTTGAAGAGAATATGTGTGTCTGAAACAGCAAATTATACATAGCACATTGTATTGCAAGATTCCCTATCTAATTCCAATGTTTCACATGATTTACATGACCTGCAACACATATATAGAGGACAGCATGCTTTTTCTTACTTCTGACTTTGAGATAATTATGTTTAAATCAGAAAGGTTTTTACTGTCTTTTATATAACTTCTAGCAATAAACATATTGTATAACAAAAGAATCTTAAATAGACATGAGAAAAAAAGCCAAACAAAAAGCAGACTAAGGGGCATCTTCTCCATGGAAGGATATAACACCCAAGGGCCAGGTTCACACAGTCTGGGGCACCAAAAGGGATGAATTCTGCTCCTCTCCGTAAATCCTCTTTGTGTCACTGTAGCAGCCCTAAGGGGACTGCTAAATGCCGTTGAGTAGCAGGTATGGATTTCCTTCATGTGGAAGACAACCAGCAAAGCTCCCATCCTCCTCTTCCCTACACACCCCCTCTCCAAGGTGCAGTTGTGGAGAAAGAAGTGGCACTGCAACTGGTGCAAGGCTGTGGGACACCGTGAATTAATTAAAATAGCCCTGAGGGACTATTATGTCTGACAACCACTCATGTCATTAATGTCTCTCTCCTTTCCAAACAGCATCCTTCCCAGTACAGCCTTTTCTGTCACTGACCCAGCATAAACAAGCTCCTCCAGCTTTTGTTGTCCTGTCCTCGGACCACAAACCATCTGCAAGGTCTCAGATCATACTACGCAGATTCATGTTTAGGTGGGAGGAGGATTAAATACAAAGCATTGTTTTCCACATTAAAGTACATCTAGGCACACCCAGAAACAGACTCAGAGGCACTTGAAGCACTGTGCTGGAGAAATATGGTGACGTTTGGTAACATCCAAACAAAAGATCAGCTGAGCACAGGTTACACACACAAGTTCCTGACACTGAAATTCAGCAAAAGCAGAACAGCTTTGCTTGAACTGGGGCTTGAATCCCGTGTCACATGTGTAGCCCTGGAGAGATTTGGAAACAGATGATTATGCTGTGATGAGCATTTCCAAGTCCCAGGCACAGATAACCACACTGCAATCCTATCAAACAGAGCCACTACTCCAAACATCCTACCACTTTAATCATCAGAGTTTGGCTTTTAGAGAGCTTCTGTGAGACACCTCTCCATGGCGACATGCAATTAGGTCTAAAGTCCTGTCCCAGTTCTCTGTCTTGCTGGAGAAAAGATGAGCCTAGGATGATACTGGTGGAATGATATTCTGCGACTCTCATGCTCAGTGAAATTTAGCAGCAGGGTGAGAAATTTGGTTAGTTCCCTCTGGACTAGTAATGTGTCCAGTATAAACACAGTTTTAAACCCTGCTGTGACTCTCTGAATAATCATACATCAAACACTTCTTTTTGTTTTCAAACAGTATTTAATCCGTCCTCCATTTGGTTTTAAAAGCAAGCAAGAAACTGACTAAAATGCAGAGGCTTTCAAATCTGTGATTTAAATTCAATAAAGAAATGAAAGAGTAAAGGTCGTGTGTAGGCCATACAGTTAAGCTCAAAAGCTTTGCATAAAAGCAATAGCACAGTATCACGTTGTTGTATTATATACTACTAGATAGGTACAGTCTTCAGTCAGGAAAACTGAAGAACTTCCTTTGTCATAGCTTGTCCTATTGCCGATGCCTATATGATAAAAGAAACTGCACGTATTGTGTATACATATGATTTGAAGGAAGCAATTAGTTCTCTCCTGGATCTGCTAGGAAAAGGTTGTACTCCCATCTGCATCAGCCATGGTCTTGCATTTATGTCTTGCAGCTGTTGTGCTTAGTCCTTATCTCAGACAGAAAAGAAAACCAGGTCTGAATAAATCCCCTCCAGTTCATAATTTAGAAATATATTACATGTTCATCACACACTCAGTAAGATGATTCCAGAGTAGCCTGATTGCTCTCACCATCATTTGAGCAACAGGTCAAGGATTAAGTATTCCAGATCTCAGACTTTCTACTTTCTAATTCTGATACTGATTTATTTTACATCATAATCTCATTTCTCTGCCACAAAGAGAAGTCATCCCTGACTAAATCCATCCTTCTAAAGCCTTTTGCAGTTCTCTTATCCCAGACTGTAATGCAGACGTGAGCAAGGGTATGTGTCTACAAGAAGACAAGCATGTCATTCAAAGGTGACTTTTCATGGTAGACCTCTGGCCTTGCTAGCATCCTTGGTTCAGCTCACTGTGCAAAAACTGGCCTGTGCTGTCTCTAGAGAAGACCTGGATTTACAGTATTTTAACTCCAGCCACTGGATAACACTGAGCATGAAATTCATATCAACCAAGATGTAGCAATAAGAAACAGGGTGTCTTATACAACAGTGTTTTTTCTGCCTGGCTTTCACAGAGCTGTCTAGTGGTTTGGGGTTGGTTTTTATTTTCCTTTTTTGCCTATACAACTATATAGGTGCAGGTTTCCAGGAGAAATCTGAATTCCTCAAGTTGCTGAGCTCGGTCAGGTCTTAAACATTTGAATGACCTCCAGTGGAGAAGTGATTAAATTTCCCAAAGGAAAATGCACCTTGTTATGCCAGGTAAAGAGACAATATGATTGGAAAGTTGACAGCAAATTCTAGGCTCCTTGGTTGCCATGATACCTGACTGATAATGCTGTCATTTTCCCTGTTTAAATCTAAGGCTTGCTGCTCACCTTCATCAGCACTAGTATAATTTTCGTTTTCTTCATTTCACTTAGGAAACAACTTCAGCATTTATCACATCTTTCATTGCACATGGTTGTAGACCTTGAAAATCCTGCTGTACCCAGAGGATCTAAATGTGTTTTGAACAGCAACTCAGTGCCATTCAGTCTGAAAGGCAGGTGCAAATTATAGACACCAGGAATATATGGAACACCAGCATTTTGCATGTGTATGGGCATCCACATTCAATCAAAGAATGATCATTGATTACCATAATCTTACTGCCCACCCTGCAACAACCAGGGGTGTGACACGGTCTGTGTTTCAAAGAAAGGGAAACTAAACCACAGGAACTGATTTATGGCATATGAAAAGTCTGAATCAATGCTGTGACTGAAATCTAAATTGCTAGGTTTTAGTCCATAGTTATATTTAAAATAAATCAAACATACCAAAGAAAGTTAAATAATATTGAGAAAATGAGGTCACTAGCATACAGTTTATAATGTCTTAATATAAAAATTGATGATGTTCAAGTGAAATTTTCCATAAAGACCGTTTTCAAAAGACAAGATGGGAAAGAAGAAGGAAGAAAATGAGTGGGGCTTGTTCAAACATGTGTAATTGCCTAGTGCATTGGCAAGATAGAGATGCAAGAAGAACATTTCACATCAGAGCTGAAAGAGGGAAGAGGCTTGTCACAGAGCAATGGGATAGTTAAGGGAACCCACAATAACTGAGTCACTGGGCAATTTGGAGACTGGGAGACCATCCATTGGTCAGAAGCAATGAACAGTATCTGTGGTCTTTCCTGCAACGGGCATAGGCAGATAATGAGATTATCTCAGGCAGCAGCTGCCAGTGTGTGAGGCTTTTGATGGCAGAGAAAAGGTGGCAGTGGACAGATTTGCATGTAGACTCAAACCATCTACAACACCTTCCTTTGAGAGCCCCTAGATTTGTCTCCAGTAGTCCCCAAGGCTGTGATTAACAAGTGTCAATGCTCATTTTGCTTCCATGGCTGCTGAGTAATAGGAAGGTTAAATGATTTGTCCAGGATGGGACAGAATATTATAGCTCACCTCTGATGCCTCTTATGCACGCGACCACAGCTCCAAGAGCTTCTGCACTGACATTCTTGACCCCTGGATCGCTCCTGCCCTTCCCTTCCTTCATGTGAGACTTCATCCTTCACTAAAGCCCGAAGTCAGGAGGACACCAGGACCCCTGGAGAGGAGATCTGTAAGCAAGCCAGTCATATCAGTTACCTTCAAGCACAGGATCGATGAGCTCTCAGGGACTCCTGCCAGACATCCACCCCATCAGCTGCTCCGTCTCTCCATGTAAGCAGAGCTGGCAGCAGCTAAACTGCAGCAAGATGAAATGGTACATGAGCTCCATGTCTATGTACCAGCAGAGTGGTCATGCTGGACAATAAGGTCTCCAGCTGAGTCACAGGAAAGACTCATCTCCTACGCAGGTGAGAAGGAAGGAATACATGCTGAAGCCAAAAATACCCTGTATGACTCCACATTTCAGAACTTTTCTGAATCAGATACACTGACCTCCCTACTCATTTCCCTCTTTCTTTTTTTTCTTACCCAGTTAGCACCTCATTAACCATCTACCTACAGGGTCTCTAGTCCCTGCTATATTTAGCCCCTCGTTACATGACACACAGGTTGGTAATCATCACTGTAGGGGATCTGCAGATGTTCTGCAGAAAAGTGCAGCTCCTCCAGCCATGAACCTGAGTTCTCCTGGAGATGATCTCTTTGTTATGATCTTGTACGTATGCAAACAGCTGCAGGCAACATAATCCATTTTCGGGTTGTATTTCCTTGACAACAGAAGTGCAGCCACCTCTGCTGCATATGACTGGGGATACTGGAACATCTTTCTATTTCTCAGTACTCATGCTTCCCAACTCATCATTTTTCTGCTACATCTACTTAGACTGGTGCTAGCAGCACAGATTTATGGCCCTTCCCTTAGTTTCTACCAGAGTGTCTAAGTGTTATCTTTTAGGAGCACAAAATCATGCGGTTCTGTGGGTTGAAGACACTGGTGGTATGGACCTTGTTCCACCATAGTACAGGAGCTCAAGGGAGGAAACAAGACAAGTTCTGGAGAATTTCTTGGCCTAAAGTGAGTCAATATTGCTCATAATTTTTTTTTTTTTTCCAAAGGAACAAAATGCAGGGTATAGTCCTTGAAATAACCTGAAATCTGTGCCTGTTGTTTGTTTGGACATCTGCCACAGTCACTGGTCATCCACTCCAGCAACCACACAGCAAGAGAAGACGAGAAAGCCTAAAGCCCACAGATGAGCCACAGCTGTCAGCATTTCTCAAGACCTTAATGCTCATTTATCACCACACATGTGAATCACATGTATACCAATCTGAAAATGAAGCCTGCTTCATGGTCAGGAGATCAGCAGAGAGGTGCCTCAGTTTCCCAGGAAGACCCCAGTCTAGGCACATGCAGTGCTGGCACTCACTGTGAACTGCTTCTCAGCGAGGGGTTTCCTGGAGAAGTATCAGGCATAAAGCTATTGCTCTGTGATGTGTACACGTAAACAGACAGTAAAACACAGTACGATGCAAAGACGGCCCTTCACTCACTTCCAGACTGAATTTGAATGCCTCGCCTCCTACATACACAGTAAGAAACTATCGCACCTCCAGAGTCCAGCTCTATCTGCCCAGTTAGTGAACTCTGAACCTCCAGAGATTTGTCTCATGCAAGCTGGGCCGTGTCTGGGAGGAATACAAGATCTGTCTTTTTCTATTGCTGCTGTTTGTATGTAACAGCTGTTTTCTGAGGTGAGGTATCAAGGGGAAAAAAGAATACAAACTGAAAAAATAAGAAAATAATAGAGCAAATAAGGGAACAAAGGAAAAATAGGACAATAGTTAATAGATCATTATTTAATCAACAGAAAGCTGACTATCTGTTACAGCCACAGAATTGTTACATTACACAGTTGGTTCTTGGGGTTCTTAGAATCACAATAAATCAAAATATGATAGCACAGCCACCTGAAAAACCATCATTAGGACAAATACCGATGTAAATACATGTCAAATAGCCAATTTACACTAACTAATCTGCTTTACAATACTCAGAATCACAGAGGTAAGGAAAATCCCTGAGAATGCAAAACAGGGATTACATGTCAATAGCAAACATTTCTGTCGTGCTCCCACACACAGGGCAGCTAACCTGAGAGTCAATTGCCACAACTCCAGCAACTCATGAATAATGTATTATGGTATGAAATATTCAGGAGAATATGGGTTAATAATGCCGGTACAAACCAGGAGAGACAGCCCCGCATTCATCATTTGCTAATGTTCAGCCTTGAGCCAGACCAGAGCGGGAGACACAGATAAATGACGAAGAGCCAGACAGGTTCGTAGTTAAAAACATGATAACTTACCACAGTCTTCCACTGGTGCTGAGCTGAAAAGGAGGAAAGATGATTTATTGACATTATCTTGGTTTATTTTTGTTTAAAAGCTTGGCAATGGAGAGTGAAGTGATACTGAAAAAGACTGTGCAGGGTCCTGGTCGAAGACTTGATATATCCTTCTAAAACAGTTAGCAAATGTCTCTGTGCAGTCTTTCAAGGAAAATGGTGAGCAGGGAGCGAAATGATCTCTAGCTGAGCAGTCTTTTACTGATGCTCTCACCTCTAGGGGGTATGTACAAGTGGAAGGAAGAGAAAACCAGCAAAATGGGTTAGTGTGGGGTCACTCTAAAGTCAAACTTTTCTTCAGTGTACCAAGCTGGAGATGCTGTATCATGGGTACCATGTGGTGAAATCTGCATGCCCCAGCATCCAGATGGAGATCATAACTGACAGGCTATTGAAGGAAAACCAAAGGGAAGGGAAGTGAGCTTGGCATCAGGCAGACCTACCTACCTGCTGAAAGTTTTACAGTTCATTTTTGCTTCCCTGACAGTAAACTTTTGTTTTTAAAATAATCCATATAAACTTCTAGACTCCAGACAACCTCAAAAAAATGACACGGGTCTGAGGGAGTCTCTTGTAAAAGGGGGTGAACAACAAACATTCATGAAGGAAAATGCTGAGAAATGGCTAAATAAAAGGCCTTAGCCTGGGTCACACAGGCAGGGTATGAGGAGACAGTGTGAGGTAGAAAAACCTCCCTCGACTCAGTGCTTTCTTGGTAAGCCATCTCTCCCAGTGCCTGGTACTGGTGGCAAGCACAGGCTAGGAAGACAAGACAGAATCAGGAGACAAATTAGCGGGGAAGAGGATATAACACATTCTTTGAATCCCAGGATGACTTGATATGGAGTATTACCAAAAAAAAAATTTTCTGAAGTTGAAGCCTTTTGGGTATTTTCTTATTTTCTAGAAAAGAAAAAAATACCTGAGTTAAACCCCCTCAATTTATCTTGTTCTGTTCAAATACAGCAAAAGGTTTATGTAAATTCTTTATTTTCTCTTGAAGTGTCATCGGGCTTTGTTTTTTATTAAATATTAATACATTTGTCTAGGGAAAAAAATTAAATTCCTTCCTTGGCAAATCCTCCGGAAGTAGAAAGTTAAACTCGAGGAATTAGAGCTGGTATTGTCTTCTGGGGAATCTCATCAGATCAGATCCTTTTCCTGGGCTAACTTTCATTACACAAAAGCTTTTCTGTACTTTCCACAGCCACAGTAGGAAACAGGCAAAGCAATAAAGTGAGTACAGTCACTGACCACGGCATCAGAGCTTACAGCTAATCCTCTCTCTGCAGTGCAAGGCAGGGAGGAA
The DNA here is from genome assembly GCA_035590275.1 of Ibycter americanus. NCBI lineage: Eukaryota > Metazoa > Chordata > Aves > Falconiformes > Falconidae > Ibycter > Ibycter americanus. The sequence continues at coordinate 20,923,484 of JAVJGI010000065.1, read as the reverse complement.
GGGAGGTCAAGATGCAGTTTTGTAATCGCTTGCTCTGTCATTTTGAGTGGCAGCCTGGAACTTTCTGCTTTGGAATATGTGGAAATGTCAGATTACTTCCAGTCTTTCTTTCCTTCCCTCTCCATGACTAAATAGAAAATGGCCATGGCTCTGTGGACTCCCTTCCTTCACCAACCCTTGACATCCCTTGGCACCACATTTACTTGCTGGACACTTGGAGGAGTAGATCCCTCCCCATGTGTTGGCCACGTGGACCTTTTTTTCTTGTTTTGCCCAGCCACCCTGAGAGCATGGGGTTTGGACACCTCCATCCACACATGGGGACACTCAACAACAGTCCCATGTGTCAGGGCTCCCTCTTGCTTTCCACAGTCAAGCTCCACCTTGCTCCTGGTGGGCGCTCCAACGTTTCACCAGGCTGCATTTCTCAACACCACACTCACCCTCACATACCATCCTCTGTGCCATCCGGCTCCTCCCTGGCCTTTGGCCAGCGCTAGGACAGAGAAGACCATGGCCAAAGAAACTCAGTGGTCATATTGAGCTGTCTTGTCACAATCCAGAGCCAGGCATTTGTGGACAGTCTTTGTTCTCTGTCACTTGCAGTCAGTAACTATATTGAGAAGAAAAGCATGATTTCCTCAAAGTGGAATTCAAATTTTATTTATTTTTTAAGTTCAAAACCGTGCATTTTTAGTTGGCATCCAAGATTTACTAATATCTATTTGGGGGGGAAAAAATAAATTCATAGCAAGTTGTAGATGGAAGGCCATTTTCATTCTTTCAACGACTCTTCAAGAATGAACAAACAAACCATTTCCCAGCCATTCCAAGCCTCTAGCCCGGATCCCCCAGACCACAAACATACAGCTATTTGAATCTTTTTAAAGACTTTGTGTGTAACCCTCAGAAAACCAGCTGTTCCTGTCCTATTCAGCTTTGTGACTCCACACTTTCAGCATCCCTTCACCTTAACCACTTTGCAGGCTTCTCCCATTTCAGCTCTTGTTTCTTTGCATGACTGGTTCTCTTCCCATTTTAGGCTGAACTGGCTTGCTTTTTCCCTGCCCCTCGCCCCCGCACCTCTTTCCACAGCCAACTGGCCATTTTCTGGACCAGTAATCTGTTCTGTGAGGTTTCCACGTGGATGATCTCCCTGCTTTGTCTGTCACATATCACTACAATAGTGTCTGTATTGCCAAAATAATCTCCGCATCTCATGCCTGACCTTCCTCTTTGTTCTGATGAGAGGGGCAGAAAAAAATTAAAGGGCAATAAAAGGCATATCTTCCTGTGCCTTCCTTGCACACTGGATGCCTTCTTTTCTATTCTCAAATCCTTTCTGCATTAGAAATTCTGTATTGTTGTGATCTACAATAAAAGTTCCATTTTCAGCGCCTGTGATGTGACTCCATTTCAGTCTCTCTTCCTTTTCAGTTCACACATTTTGTCCCCTTTCTTCTTGCCATTTTTGGAACAAAAGAAACTCTCTGTGTTATATCAAAGCAAGATCTTCCCAGGGAACCATTCAATTGACTTCCTTAAAGCCTCAGGTTGTGAGTGCTGCATGTAGAGGCTCTTCGACACGTACTGCCACTGATATTTTAAAATAGCTTCCTCTCCCCTTCTCTCCCACTGGTTCTGGTCAGGAAATCCGGACAGTGTAAGGACTTGGATACTTTCCTTCTTCTCTTTGTAAACAGTTAATAGCGAATAGGGCTCAGGTGTGCAAAACTGCAGTAGGCACTGAACAGAAACGAGACACAACCCTGGATCCAAATATCAGCAATATCTGGAGAAGGCTGGATCACAACCCAACCACAGAGAGAATTTCCTCTTGCTTTGATTGTCAGGAAACATGTGTGTTGCCCTTGTTCGCCAGTGAGGCACTACAGTATCAGTCTTTGTTCCATTTTGCTTCCCCAATGCAATAAAAGTACTCTCACATTTGGTTCTCTAACACTGGAGTAGAAATCAGACAGTTCACAAGAACTAAAAGAAACAGGACTTTGGGCTACACTCAAATTGCCATTTTTTTAAGTCTTGCTGTAACTGTAATGACTGCCTTCCACCGGCACGTAGACAGAAGTGGAACACGCCCTGTCTGTTGAAGGTGTCCTTTTTGTAAGCCAGTTCTTTTGAATGGGTGGATGAATGAAGGCAGTCTCTGGAGCTCTGGCTGACAAGCCAACAGTCATGGCCTTTGGCCATACAGGAGACCCTGAGGCAGACAAGGTAAGGCCCCCTCCTCCTTCTGAGGTTACCACTGTATGGGGTCACTTTCAGCTGTAGTGAGCAAGTAGCAAAATAAGACTCCTTCTTACTCTAAAGAGAGAGAAGGTGTCATATCCAGGAACTTGAGAGTGTGTGTGTGTGTGTGTTTTAATATCAAAAGAAATTAAAATAATGACGTGAAATGAATACGAAAATTTGCAACAGAACAATTTGATTGTTCTGGGAAAACACATCTCCCATTTTTAATCATGGTAATTAATTTCAAAGATTAAGAAGATTCATAGATTATAATAAAGCATTAAGATTAGAAGGATATGCATTTACTGGGCATTTGGGTATTCATAGGATTTTTTCATATTAATTTTAAAAGCATCGATGATGAAGATATAAAAATAATACTTAATATTTATATACTGTTGTGCTTTTAATCTTCAAAGCATTTTGCAAACATTACCTCAGTTGCAGAAGACTGGAGAAGAAATGGATTTCACTCTATACAAGTGAATGATTCAGTTGCCTCCATATTAAACTGCAGACAAAAGACATCTCTGCCATTCACGTCGAGTTACTGGTAAGTAACTGGAAACAGATGTACATCAAGGAAGTTACTATTGAAAAAGAAAAATCTAGCTATTTGAAACTATAAAAATGAAGTCTTAAGGAAAGGGAGATAAGTAGTCACACATCCTCATGGGTCAGACAAGGTGAAATTCATTCCTGTGCACAAAGGTTTGAGTGGGATGTAATTGGTGCATAGATCCTATCTGGCCTTCTGATGAATTTCCCCTGCAGTCTCCAAATAAATGGATGCACATTAGCTACTGCACAGTTCATTGTAAAACCAACCCATCCTTCTCCTTGGCTCACCTCAGCCCAACCACGAAAGTGCACAACCTAAACCATTCTTCCCCATTGTCCCTGTTAAAATGGGCATGCAGACCACTTCATGAACAACTGAGTTTCTGCTCAGTGTGTCCTAACTGCCATCATTTGGTAGCTTCCATTCAAGAAGATCTTCCCCAAATATTTTTATTGCTGGCTATGACTTGTTGTAAAGATCAGTGTCAAACTGCCTTTTGTGCCGTTCACAAAGCAGACTGCAGACATGCCCCCACCATATCTCAGCAACACAGGGTGCACCTTCCCATTTGTTGTCATGGTGTAACACCACTGATTTCCCATATTTTGTGAATAGCACAATGAACCCAAGATGCTGCCCTCAAGCGCCCCTTTCACTTTTTATGAGTCCCTTGATACCTAAACTACCTCATAACCCTGGAAAGGAGGTGCTGACTATGGTATCGCTTTACACATTATCTTTGAGGTCAAAGTATCCCTTTCTCTAACCCAGCCTTAAACTCATCCCTGAGCTCCCCCCTTGAGCAGCTCCTGTTGGCATCTCTGGAAAGCCCTTGCTCAGGCTGAGAATAGCACTCCAGTACACTGAATATTAATTCACCTACCTGCACCCTTCAAATGTAAATTGCATGTCAAACATGCTGTGATAACAACAAATCACTTGGGGTACTCTGCCTAGGAAGTGCCTATGCCTGGACCTCAGTCAGCCACTGTGGTCCCTCAGAGCAGCAGTGCTACACGCCGTGCAGCCCTGGACTTTTGCAGTACCACCTGGTTCACAACCACAAATCCTGGAGAACAGCTGTGAAAACAGCAGCTTGCAAAGTGTATGGGCATGCAGCTTAAATAACCAAGAGAAAAAAATGCACCCAAACCCTTTAATTGCTTTAGTCTCTAAAGCAGAAGGAAGGGAAAGGGAGAAAGAAATAGCACGCTGAACGGCTTGCTTACAGATACGGATACATTTAGCTTATTGCATACACTAGTCTGTGCTTTCTAAAATCTCTCCTTATTAAGAACTCAAGCAAATTACCACTGAAGAGCTCTTATCTACACTGTATTATAAGAAGTCAGCAAAAGAGTGATTCAGCCCTGATGGAGAAGAAGTGCCTTGCAGCTCTGAGTGTGTGAGCAAAAGGCAGGTTCAAACAGGCTGAAATAATTATAATGAGTTGTTTGCAGTTCTGCTTGGCTGGGAGGTGTTTGTTGTCGTGTTTTTTTAATTGCTAAGTCCTTCTGTAGTACAATTTACTTTCATTTGATCATTACAGTCACCAATGACATTTAGAAAGAGTTTGCGTGAGATACGGTGACTGCTGGAACAGTTACTATCTGGTGAACAGAATAATATGTTGTGCAAAAAGAAAAATTTGAAAGGGGTTGCATCTATGAGACGCAAATATAAAACCTCATTGCAACATCTAAAATCAAACCCCTCAAGCAGCTGGAAGTTAGCTGGTGACACAGTGCAGTAACTCTAATTTGATCACATTTGCCATATGCAGAGAAAATACACAGCCCAAACCAGGACTCCATCTACCTGCTGCTTTAAAAAGTAGTATAATAAATCGCTCTGCACCGAAAACGGTTATGTGCCAAATGAGCCAGAAGTGAACATCTGAATTGGGGGACAGTGGAAAATGGAGATTTGGAACCATTTAAGAACATTTCACAATAAAACCTAAAAGCCACATTCCTACCATCAGAAAGTTTACTGACTAAAAAAAATAACTTGTCTTAACTGAAAAGTGAGAGCAGCTAAAAGGTATGTGAGTATGCATGCACGTAAATCAAATGTACATATCCATGTGACGCACATGGATACATATTATAGATATATTGCATATATATGTGCACTTACTGGACCAGAAAAAAGGTCATAATACTAAACACATAGTTCAGATTTATTTAAGGAAACTGCTAAAGGACGGAAAATAACAAACTGTACCAGTGGTTTGTGATGTTTTGTGCTCTCTTCTGTGATGCAAAGGACTTTTTGACAGCTGTGGTCTAATGTTTCCAAAAGGTCTTAAGTGTGTCATGGAGTGCTGACAAGCATTTTCTGGACTGTGTTAGGCTGAAGACACAGGGTGTTTGCTCTTGTGGGTGCTTCTGACTTCAGTCTTTCTTCTGTGGTTTCCTGAGATTGAGGGGAACTGGGGTGAATGATCAGATTGTCCTCTCTAGTCCTGTCTAGCCCAGAAAAAGGAATCCTAACCACAGTGTTAATACATTATTGCAAGACAATACTGTCACAAATGATCCTGGAAGAGCAGGATTGTTTGATACATGTTTTTTTCAATGTTCGGGACAACAAGTCAGGGACATCTTTCTAATCTAATATTAATGTTCCAGGACATTAAACAACAGCTATTTAAAGTTCAGCCTTTTCAAATCAATAAAAACAGATCACTTGTACTCAAGAGTTTTAACTCTGAATAAGAAATGTATTTTACAATGTGACAGCCAGCACAGAGCGTCAAGATGCAGGAGCAGAGCCAGGAGTGATGATTCAGCCTTGGCCACAGCACAGTGCCCAAATCCTGGCACCCTGGAGAGGGGTCGCGAGTACCACCAGGCTCAGGGCAAACCCCCTGTTCGGTGAAAGGCGCAAGAGAGCAATGTTTCCTTCTTCAGAGAGAAAGCTCAGGCCTGGCTTGATTTTTGTTGACAAGGGCAGGATTCCTTTCTCTGCACATTACCTGTCCAATATTTACATATCGCAGCCTACTGGTCCCGGAGGGTCTCTGAACAGCGGGCAGGGAGAGGCCAGTTCATGCGACCCGCAGCAGTGATGGAAAGCTGGCATTCCTAAGCGTAAGACCCCCACTGCTCCCAGCTGGCCCTGGGGAGGACCCAAGATGCCTGCCAAGGGACAAGCATCTCAAAACACTTGTGCTGCCTTTCTCCTGCATAGATCCTTCAGCATTCAACATGGGTGAGCTCTGCAGACCCTCTTCTTATGCTCAGCTGCCTGCCTCCCTGGAAAATGTGAAAGCTTGATATCCTCATCCCCCCTGAAATCTGCTGAGACAAACCTAAGCAATCAGGACAGATCCTTTTTCTGGAAATGAGACAAAAGTGGGGTAGGAACTATAGATAACTGAACCAGAAGATAATCTTATTTAGAGAGGGATTTTATTTCATTGATGCCATTTTTATTCTAGGACAACAGAAGGGAATATCCTATATCTTCCACTTCCATAATGTCTATATCATTACAGAATATATCAAATGCTATACAGCCTGCAATGAGTCAGGATGGCATCTGACATCTTACTGAATGGGCTACAAACCAAGCCCTGCTGTCCTTATGCAGGTTCCTTGCAGAAGGAAAAGAGAGAAAGAAATTATCTTTTTATTAGACCCACTGATTAAACAGAAAAACAAAACATGCCTTGGTGGGTGAGAGGGTTGAAAGCTTCTCTGCTTCTCCAATTGTATCAGCTAGCTTACCAAAAGTTAAGGCCTGCCCTTGCAAGCCTTGTCATGATTATAGTAGCTCCAAAACTCTGTTATGAATGCTGATATCAATATCCACTGTAAATCTGATAGATAGATTAAAAAGGAGGGAAGTCACAAGACTAAGGTGAGCTTAAAGCAAAAATTATACCCACATCTGTTTCAAAATGTGAAAGATGAGTTCACAGCATCCCAATTAGAAAAAAAAAATCTTGGCAGCTTAGTGACTACATTATTTCACTTCTTGTACAAACACAAAATAAATAGATATGTGAAACAGCATTCAAGAAAACTGAGTAACTGCAGAGCAAAGGTGTAAGAATCCTCAATGTTAGCCACAAAGTCTGTTGAAGTTCTTGCCTCAGAAAACTCAGTCCCATCCTAGTCTAAATTTTCTGGAGAAAAATAACTTTTAAATTATTTTATATGAAGTAAAGGAAAATGTTTGATCGGACCAAGTCAACCTAAAACTCTGCATCTATCCGAGTGATCGGAGCAACCCCCATTGCTTTTCCTTATTCATTGCAGGTTATCTGCCCTCATTGGACTACAAGCCCCGTGAGGCACTGAGATCCAGCTCTGCATAACTGGAGTACTTACACCACAAAATGTTATCATGACAAAACAGGTGCAGAGGTTACCAACAACCTAATCCCAAAGTGTCGATACACAAAGGTAAATTCTGTCAGTCAGAGACAGTCAAAACATCTTAGAATAAAACGTGTTGAAACAATGCAACTTGACATTTATAGATCAATACGTTTGAAGCTTTTGTTTTCTGAAAGTTTTGCTCTTTTAATTTTTCATCCCAATTTGTAATGAAAACAAGTGTCTAAATATCAGAATTCCTCAAGGGAAACTCCATTTTTCAATCTTCTCTAACAATAAGACCAGACTTCTTCCTGAACCGCAGAAAGCTGTAGCTACGTAGATGGGATCAGAATTCACTTCACATTGCTCAGCTAGAAATCAGATCACACACCCAGAAGACTTCACAGGTTTACAACCAATCCCAGATTTGTCCTTTCCAACAAAGTTTGAACCCAGTCCAGGTTAAAACTGGGTCTCAGATGCAGAAGGAGCAGAAATACTTGGCTTCTTCCCTCTTGCCAACCCAAATGGTGCTGCAGAGGAGCTGCTGTGGGAAGAGGTGCTGTCCGCAGACACAGCCCAGGTGCCAAGGTCCCCAGCATCATCTGGGTGTTGCAGTACCACCAAATCCATCATGCTCTCTCTGCTTCCAGCTGGACTAAGGGCTGATTTCCTCAGCAAACTCCATGTGTTAGAGGAAAGCCTTCCGCTTTAAAACTAGATTAGTTCTGCTTTACTGAACATCCAAAGCTTATATTTAACATGCTGAAATTGTATTGCCTTTAACTGTCATATTATAAGCATGTGAAGGTTCAGCAAAATTAAGGGAAAACTGTTTATTCTAAGAAATGCTTGGGTTGGCAATCCAATAAACTCTCTAATAAGTTGCAAATTTAAGTCATCAATGGACCACAACCAACAGTGTAATTAGCCTGGTGTACACCTCAGCTCTTAATCATTGCACAAAACCCCTGTGATGCACAGCTGAGTCTAACCGTTTGAAGGACAGGATTGCAAGGTGGGTCCTCAAGAAATGAAAGCTTTGAGCCTTCAGTGATGCAGTCCTAAATGGCTATCATTTTCCGTTTCTGCCCTGCATTATTATTATTTTTGTTGTTCATTGAGGTCCATCTGTTGTAACAAAAAAGCCGGCGGAGATAAGCCCATTACTGCCCCATGCAGACGCATAGCCAGGAGCAGCCTCTGCTCCCAAAGAGCAAGAGAAGACAAAATAAAAGGACTAGTGGGGAGAGAAAAGCAATGAGAGAAGATACGTCTTACCCATCCTGACTTGGTGGATCACTGGCTTTCACCTTGGCATTGGTGTTTTCTTGGCTGTGCAGGCAGGCTATTCCCTCACAAAGACAGAGCAGTTTCACTCATTCATTTCACTACGCCCTTCACAGTTAGGGAACAGAATGCTTGAAGTGCCACGAGTTTTGTGGCATACATATTCACCATCATCGCTTGTTAAGGGCAAAGTGCTGTAGAAAACATTTTGAAACTTTTCTCCATCTCATGCTAACAGGTTGAAAAGTTTAGGGAGTGATACAGTGTCCTCTTGTTTTCTTCTCAACCATTCTCTTAAAGCAAGAACCTCGGCTTCTTGTAGGGGAAAAAAAAGTCCTAGGCCATATGGTGTCAGAAAATGATGTAATTGCACTGCATATACCATGCAGTGTATGGTAAGAAATGAGAACAAAACCCACCAACTGACCCCAAATCTTTCCATACGCAAAATGAATTCAAGTCTTGGCTGGAAACAATAATTTGCTGTAGCCTGCAAAGGTATCTGGATGAATTGCCTTTTGTGCTTAACACCTTCAAGGCTGTGCTCATTCTTCATACCATGTGTGCAGCGAACATAAAAGACCTACGCTGTCTTCCGCCAGCTTTACTCTAGATAAAATCTGTTAGCTTTAATGAAGATGCACTTTTTTATATATCTGTGTGAGTAAAAAGAGAACCAGATCCTCTCAGTGAAAATGTCAGGTTGCTAATGGTGTTCATTTTTAGTGTAGAAATAATGAGGAGGAATATCTGGCACAGAATTTCCATGGCATAAGGAGTAGTACGTAAAGGTGAAATTCATCTCAGGCATTTCTACCCATCCAAAAGACGTGTCCCAGCACCTTTACATAGTAGATGCAGAGAGGGATGTCCGAGAAGGATCCAATCTCTTTTAGGTACCTGTCTTGGGATGAGATAAATCTTCACTTGGAAATGTTTCTCCCTTCGTCCATTGACTGTAAAGGAAATCTGTATTAGTAGCTGAGGCTAGAAAACTAAATTGACATGAATCCAGTTGCTGATCTCTGCATTTGTTAAGGACCTGCAAGGCTGCAAATGTTTAACTTCACTATGAGACAGTCTTTCAGCTGTTCAACACCCATGGTGAGCCCAACTCAGGCAGCTTGTACCGACACAGTGGCTAAGGAGATGAGGGAGAGCCCCTGTCTTCCAGAAACATCCTCCAAAGACTCAGCACCCACAGCTTTGTAAGCAAATTTTTTTCATGGTAACCATACCAAAAAAATCAAATCAAAATACTCCTTTGGCTGATCCCAGTCATTGTTTTTCTTCACAAGCTGTCTGGTGAAGTACAATATTTTGTTTACCCAGAAAATGAATAATTTGTTTCATGTTATTTGCTTTACTTTTATTTGATTTTAAGTTAAGCACAGCCAGGGTTGTTCCCATCAAATTGAAAATTTGATGCCTTCTGTGCATAATAAAACAAACATTTTTGTTCTTTTTTCCAAAAAACAATCCTCAGCCAAATAGGAATAATTTGGTTAATATGAAGTTTCAGTTTTCAACAAGGAAATTATTCATCCAAAGAGACTTGAAACATTAGGATCGTTAACTAATTACAGCTTGTGATATTCCCAGTGCAGTGGTACGAGGACATTTTCCCTGATATTTAATTCTGGGCAAGCTGGAATCAATGTATTTGCAAAGACTGATGAAGCATCGGATCTTTTGAACATGACCCTGTGCGACATATTCCATATACTGAAAAGAGTGGGTGCTTTCTTTTCACCTTTATTAAAAGTTGTGTGTTGGCTGCTGCATGTATTTAATCATGTTGTACGCTGAGACATTTGGTGACATGAGGGTTCTGAGGTCATGGAGATTGTGTTGCTTCATGTGGCTGAGATCAGCTACCCGTTTATCCACTAAACATCCTATGATGTTCTTAAAGGCATCTGGCATGGTCTTGGCTGTGTTTAACATGCAGCAGCCAACTTCATCTAGCTTAAAGTGTCATTATGCAAACTGTCTCCCAATACGCTCCGTAGAGATAAATACAACCGCAGGTTAAAACAGAAATCTATCAGGTGAGGGACAAAGTGGTCCAGGAGAGGAGAAAAGATACTTTTGGCTTGGAAATCAATGTGAGTGGTGTTCTTCGTGTCAGAAACAGCCCATGAGAAGGTTCTTTCACCATAAAGGGGAAAGTGGTTATCAGAAGAGAAGGGGTTATGTAGTGCCACCATACATTACATCAATTTACAGTAGCGCAAAGCCTCACGGGGAGCCTTTTTGCTGGTGAGGGTTAGGGCAACACACAAGCACTTTCCCAGGCAGATATAAACCATAAATCACAAACAGGTATCTACCTTGTGGTCCCTTAGGCATCAGTATTGTCTCCTTCACCCTGAGCAGGTTCTCACGTTTCTAAATTCTGATCAAGTCCTAACAGTCTTTGAGTCTGATCCCCCAACCTCTGTCTGCTCATATGTCTTCTAAATCTGCCAGTTCTTACTGCTCACTGGAGAGTTTTCTCCTAGAATAAGGAAATCAAGACCTTAAATCAAATTTCTCTGAGCTGAGTTTTTGCACGTTCTCTCTGTTACATGCTTGAATAATTCTGAGCAAAACATTTATTGCTGAGGTCTGCACCATATAACTTGACTGTTGAAGTAGTGATGCAGAAGACAGAGGAAAAGATATACTGGGTTAATGAACCATGCCCACATCTATGCTTTCTGCGAAAGAGCTTCCAAGTGGAAATTATTGAGGTTTCCTTTGTGTCATTCTATTTATCAGAAGACCTTAATCCTTCCAAATGCTTTGCCACTGGGGTTTGATGTTATAATGATGTCACAGGAAAAGTTTTGGAGCACAAGATTTCAAGATTCTGAACATTGTAAGATGATGTTCCATTTTCCCTCAAAAATCACTTCTGTGCCCAAGAACAGGTCTCCCAACTTCTGTGCTGAACAAGGACTCAACATTTTAAAACAAAAAAACTCATATAGCCTAAGAAATATCACATGCAGAGACAGTTCTATCCAACCTATCATGATCTTCACATTTTAAATTTATTCTAAAACCTTTTGTCCAATTGAGTAATTCATACTTTAACAGTTTATAAGATTGATATGCAAAACCAAATTGTTTTGTATATCACATTAGTCAACTATTTGTATTCCTAATAATGATTGTTTTCTGTTTGTTTTGCTCCATGTACATGATCAAAGGCTACCCGACAGATAGCTCAGATGGTAGAAGAGGTGTATGTTCACTGCTATTTTTAGCTCTAGCAGAAACGTATGACATTGTGTTAAATATTTTCCATTTATTTGATGAGAAATCAGAAGGCATTGCCAGCTAGCTGCTTCCTATTATAATCTGCGTCGCAAACACTTGAAGGTGCCAGCCTGAGAATTAGGTCCTGCTACTCAAGGAGTCCTACTAAGAAGTACAATAGTTTGCCCTGCCCCAGTGAACTTCTTCCAAGAACTGAAAGTAAAAATACACGTTTTGTTAGAAAGAAGTACACTGCAGTAATAAAACTGAAGAAGGACAGAAATACTTTGGTGGCGTGTTTTTCTGAATGCAAGGTGGGCTTGGTTCGGATGGGAGGCTCAAAGGAGGGCTGAAGAGAAGAAAAGCCTGTGTCATTGATCCCCCAAAATAATTGTTGCATGGGAGGCAGGAAGCAGCCCTGGCTGTACCTGCATTTCATTTCACAATTTGGACAAGCAGGAAAAAAAAACTCGTAAACATTTTTCAATTTATCTGGTGTTTCAGACGATTATTTGGGTGCAAACTAGTCTCCACATGAGACTACCCACTCCCTGGCTGCTCCACTACTCCTGTCAGCGAGAATGCCAAAGGAGTTGGTGGTTTTGCAATACATCCCTGCTAGTGCCTGGACAATAATCCCAAACCCACTTGCCTGCCAGCAGCTAATGAGTTTTTCAGTCAGCACCATCCACACAGGCCAGTCAGACACCATTGAACCAGATGCTCAATGCTCTTTATTGCCTTGCCAATCTCTAAGCCATCTACGCTTGACTGTTTGCCAATTTTTTTTTTAATAAAAAAATTCTTTCTTCCTGTTTGTGCAGAAATCCATCACGGAAAACAATATTACTTACAGTGTATTCTGGCTACTGGCTATGCCCAAAAATAGTGCTTAACAACAGGAGGTAAAGATCTGCCACTAGTACCTCTGCGGAAAGTGCTACATCTAATGCCAGCCATATAATTACTGCTCTTTCCACCTCCAGTAAAATTTATAGGCAGTACTCTCATTTAGGGTTTCATGAGGATGCACTTTCATGCTTTATGGTGAGTACATTAATAGCTTCTAACTACTGAAGTTTCTAATCATCCATATTGAAAAAAGAAATTTATTATGACCCTATTAGAGCCATTTTAATGTTCTACAAGCATATTATTTGCACATTTGAGTGTAAGTCATCAATAAGTCCTTTCTAAGGAGATTACTTTAATGTAACTAAATAACATAGTGATTCTGCAGGCCATGGGTGAATGTCAGCCCACTGCTAACAATCAGAAAAACTTACAGAAGAAGGAGGCTCAGGTGGTGTTTTTGTGGTGGATGCTGTCTTGGTTAACTCAGCAAGGATTGAGTTGGTGATATCTAGAACAAAGTCACCAAGGAACTACAGATCAAGCCAATGGTTTACAGGCAGTGAAGGAGGATTGTAACTTCTGTATAATGAAAACCAGAAGGCTAATGCGGAGCCTATCCTGGCCTCTCCAGAAAAAGTTTATGGAGTATCTTCACAAAGGAAAACTGGAGAGGGGAGAAGGCTCTCATTGCCATTCTTGTTTGCTGCAAAACTTTGCCTGAATTCTGACAGTTTAGGAGCCTAATGTTGTTCTCCATGACAGTGGTAGAGTGTAAGGTCTCCAGTCCAAACCACTGCAGAGGACAGGGCCACCTCAGAGCTGGTTGCTCGGGGCTGTGTCTAGTCCAGGTTTGGATATCTCTGCGGATGGAGACTTCACAACCTCCTTGGGTCCTTGTTGACATGTTTGACCACTCTCCTTGGGGGAAAAAACATCTGAGTATGTCCCTTTCTGCAACTTGTACCCACAACCTCTCATCTCATTGCTGTGCATTGCTGGGAAGGGTCTGGCTCTGCCTTCCCTACACCCTCCATCAGGCAGCTGAAGCCAGGAGTGAGTTCTCTGATGAGAGTAAGTTTCTCCCTGAGTTTCTCCCCTGGAAACACTGAGTGTTTACAGGAGTCTATCAGAGACTCCTGGAGGACCATTTCTTTGGGCTATCACTCCGACTAGTCTTCTCAAGCCGGGTGGGAAAAGCAGGTCGCAGTTGCCCCAGCCTCCTTACTTCAGGTGCATGAACACCAGCAGATCAAAAACTTCAAGGTTCTTACTGCTGTTGTCTCATCATTTCCCTCAAATAAATGCAGCCTCTCTGCAAAGATGTGATAACACACCGAGTCTCAGCGATAACAGATTTCCAGGTGAGGCATCTGCGTCAGCTGCTGTGTAGCACCTCACCACCGCTGGCATCTAATTATATATCTGGGCACTCTCATCTGATACCTGTGCGTGGCACAGTTGGAGGGGTCTCTGTCACTTCACATAGCTCTGAGACTTTCTGTGACGCACTCAGAAAACGCTGCCTGAGTCCCTGTGGCAGGAGTGGGACCCCACGACGTGAGCAGGGGAGCAGGGAGAAGGGCAAGCAGCCAGCAGCGGCGGATCCTCCCACATCCCCTCCTCTCCCCCTTGCTCCACTGGGCTCTGTCGTCAGACGCTGTGGCCGGGCAGCAGCAGAGCTGTTGATGGACACCGCTGAAGCCAGCATCCCCCATGAACTGTCACTCCTCCCACCAGCGCTTTCCAGTCTCGTGTGCCTGCAGCTGTGGCGGGGGCACGTTGTGCTGGGATGCTGCTCAAACCACCAGGTCTCCTTGTAATTGAATATCTCTTTGAGTTCCCTTTTGATTATCTGTCTGAAAACAAAACTCCGTAGCTAAGCATTACTTCTTTTTTATGTCGCTGCTGCTACTGCTGCTGTGTCAGGGCAGTGGTATTAATTTTGGACACTTCATAAAAAAATCTCCTTTTGGGCTTCCTTCTTGCAGACTCAAGTCAAGCAAAGCAAACAGCGAAACTGTTGGGACTGAAGAAAGGAACAAGGTATTAGGCTTTTTATTTGTTAGAAAATTTATTTCACTGCTGTTTCAGCTTGCTCCCATCCTTGCCACAAGGCAAACATCTGGATATATTTTATGGAAGCAAATGCTAGGGATGATGTGGCCACGTCACAGTGCTGTGCAGCAAGGGGCCTTAAAAGTCTGCAGCACCTTTGCAGCATTTCAAAAGTGCAATAAGGAACAGAAAGATTTGTATGTGGTGCTGATTTCATGTGCATCATCGTCACTTCTATAAATATGCTCATTCATGCACATGCAGCTCAGTATACCTGGTGAATTTGTTCAAAGTGTAAAGGGTGCCAGGAAAAGGCAGCTCATCTCCAATTCAGTGATATTTGTGATAATTTCACAGCCCAAATTTTACTGTGAGATTGGTGGGTTTTTTTCACTTGGGAGGTGTTAAACAACTGATCCTTTATAAATTATATTACTTAAGGGGGGTCAGAAATCTAAAAGAAAAAAATGTTGAAAAATTAAATTTTCCAATTGCCTTGTAGCAATAATCGATTTTATCAGTTCACGAAAATGCTCAAGACTTTACCTTTTTATCTGAAATTACTCTGGGAAATTGTTTCAAAAATTAGTCTGGGATGGGAAAGCCAGGTTGTCTGCACTCTCAAGCACGTCATGCTCCCCTTCAGTGTTATTTGAAGGAAGATCTGAGTCAACACTTGCTGTCTGCTAATGGAGTTACTCCATGTAGACAGTTTTATTTGAATAGCTATCTGCACTAACAGAGGACTGGGGTTTCAATCTGGACCATCTCCCAGTGAGGGAACTGCCATGCAAAAACACACATGTGCACACACACCCCATTTTTTTTCCCCACATGCTAAATGTATACAGTGGGGTTTAAAAGAAGGAAAAATATTAGGTCCAAAAATCTTACATTGCTCCTGCATGAAGGCAGTGTGGGTTTTGATTGTCTAGGAACCTGCAGTATGGGAAACAGAACCACCAGAAAAGAACTCTTAAAAGGAAAGATATAAAAGGAAGCTGCAACAAGAAGTATTAATCTTTATTCAGAAATGCCACATGCACCTACCCACTTCCACAGAGTGAACTTCCATTTAAGCCAGTAACATGCAGAAAAATATATACATACTTCTGAAAGTTTGAAGGCACTGCTTCATTGTGCTGGCTCCAGCCAAAGTAGCGTGATTTGGCTTATCTTTAGGAAAGAGTCACATCAACAGCAAATAGAAACTTTTTTGTCTTGCGCAGAATGCTCAAAGATAATCCATTTCACCTACCCAAACATATTGATTATTCTTCCCTCCTCATGAACAAACAAGTGCCCCATGTCTTTACAAAACACACATTGACCTTTCTCTTCTGTGTGTGTATGAACATAAATCATAGAATCGTAGAATCATTTAGGTTGGAAAAGACTTTGAAGATCATCAGGTCCAACCGTTCACCCAGGACCGCCATGCCCATCACTAAACCATGTCCCTACCCTAAGCACCGCAGCTACGTGCTTTTTAAACACCTCCAGGGATGGTGGTTCCACCACCTCCCTGGGCAGCCTGTTCCAATGCTATAAACTTAAACACAAATTTTATGTTCATATATGTGTGTATGTGCATATGCGTGTGTATGAGACACTTGTTTACATCAGTAAAACTACATGCCACCAAAATAAGATGGCTGACCCTTTGAGCAATGGTACCTCTGTTACCTGCAGTACAGACTGTGGTGGTACCCAGGGCCGGAGGAGGAAGGAGGAGCCTCACCAGCAGAAGTTCACAATCTGCTTTGCTGGCCCACCCCTCACAAGTAGCTGTCTTCTATCCAGACCATTTGCCTTCTCTGGAGAGATGGTCAGGAGAGGGGTCAGCCCTTGCCCCTGTGTGACAAAGGGGCACAAGCCAGGGGTGGCTGCCAGCTCCCAGAAGAATCTCTCTGGAGGGGAAACGGATGACAAACCAGCAGCCACAGCCTGAGCTGCTTTTCCCACCAGTGTCTCCGCCAGGGTGATCAAAAATGGGTTTGCATCAGCATTTCACATCATTGCGCCAGGGTGGCTCGGCAACAGAATCCCAACATTTACACACAGGAGAAGGAAGCTAAACCCACCTCGTGCAAACCGCCATTGCTGCTCTCTGTCTGCTGCTTACATCTGAGGTGGCTAATTAACATCTCCTCATTAACAGAGCCAGGCAGGATGTCCCCAACAAAATGTAATTTGAAGAACTGGGGGGAAGGGAGAGGGGACGAAGTTTTATTGCACTGAAAATTGTAGTTTAGAGAATTAAAGGTTGGAAAATGTCAAGAGCTCGAAATGAAGTGTTTGAAATTATCTTTTTATGTATTTATTTACAGCTCATTGGTTTGATGGGAAAACACATCAAGATTTTGATTTTTTCATTCCATCTTACAACAGGAAAAAAATTGTTCTAATCTCAGAAATTCTCCAAGGATGAAAAAACATTTTTTTCTGAGCTTTGGCTGAGCAAAGGTCACTGCTGATTTCCCATGCTACTTTCCATGGATTCTTTCCATTAACATATATCACATCCACCCACCACTATGGATGGCACAGCAAGCTGTTGGAAGCATACATTGCCTTAGAGTTCTGTGTGTATGCATAGTGTTAATGCATCCAGTCAGCACAGAGTAAGCTTTTGCAAATCAAGATCTGATATTGACACTTTAGTATAGGGAATAAATTATTTTATTCTACACCAGACTTTCAAGCTTTGATCTCACTTTCAGTGGGTGATCAAAGCTGGACACCAGTTCCGCCTTTGGTACCCAGCCCAAATCAATGTAATAGGATCAGAGCGTGGCAAGTGTCCACCTAAGTCCTGAGGTCCCAAAAAAGAGCCAGATGCTTTGTCACAAGGTACCAGGTAGGTACCTTTGTCACAAGGTGGTACCAGGTAGCCCTCCCTCCCCATCCTGAGCTCCCCTTCTCCTGCACGCTCTAACAAGCTTAAGTTTCCTCATCCGAAAAACTGGAAGCTGTAAATGATATTGTGCCATACAAACACAGCAGGGTAAGTCAAGGACATTTTTAATGTCCAAGGGGTTCTTGTAGTGGTGGAGCAGGGATTTTTTCAGTCGCTTAATTCTTAGAAGTGCACAGAACAAATAATTTTTCCAGTACTACTGATATCTTCTTTATAAGCACAACATTTTTAACAGTTGGTGCTTCAAAAGCTGCTTTCCATCATATACTCAGATATCTTCTCAAGTGCCACAAGACTACCAGCAACCTCTCTTCCAGGGACACCCCCTCACAGCACTGAAAAGATTGTGTATAATTGCAAAATTAGTCAAGTGCAAACAGGTGTCGGTGGGCGATGGTACAGGGAGATACAGTCCTCTTATCTCACTGTTTGCAAACCTTTTTCAGCTCTCAACAAAGGATTTACCAGTCTCAATGGTAAAGAAAAAGATAGCTTTGAAATATGTCTGAACAATAGCATCGTTACAGGAATCCCAGAGGTCTCTGGTAGTATCCTGGGCTGAATCTACCAGATGTACATACTATTTAACTCTCTGAGCTAATTCAATGCAAAGTTTTGTTACATCTTTGGCCCCTAGAAAGCAACTACCCAGTAAGAGAGTTGATGGGAAAAAATTAGTTTACCACTCATCATTACACTGATCGATAATCTATTAACTCTAACCTTGCTAGCAGTGGACTGTACTACGATTTATGGTCAATCATTTGAACTTTCATTCCTCCAGAGTTATAGCCATGATAAAAAATAATAGGTAGATTATCAGTGGACAGAAATTAAACATTTAACCTTTACACAGAGGCTCAATATTAAACTTCATCCAGTGCATTTATCCTTTCCCTTCCATGACACAGCCTGATAGCATTTGTTGCTTGAGTTTTAAAAATTATTGACTCATGTTTCATTTTGTTCACTATTGACTCAGGGGGATGGCAGGAAATGACAAAGAAACAAGGGGTCATTGGTACAAACAATTCCTAGGAAACAGCTCCTACTTGCTGTTGTAAAAGCCATTCCTCCTTAAGGTCCATTCCTTGCACTCTTATGTCATGTCTGAGCACTGAGAAAGCCAAAGTATCTAATGGCACATTCAAAAAGGGCAATGTCAGGTCACTGAGAAGTGTCTTATACCATTACAATTTAATATCATGCTATTATTCCAAAATAGAAGCTGCATTGCATTCTGCCCTGGAATAGTGCCTCCACGCACTATTTACTAACTATATTGAACAGCAGGACACGCACTGGTGCTTTGTGTCAGCCAGACTGTTGTCCTGCTGAGTACCTTCCTGTGGGATTCATTACATCATTGCATAGTGGCTAACAGGGATAGCAACGTTAGCCTTGGACTCATCACAGGAATGATATGGACTCCTGAAAACACAGCCCATCCTTTGCTTTCCTTTCACTACAAAAAATGAGTTGCTTGATTCCAGTCTATACCAAAGGCAGGTCATTTCCTGATCTGCTTCCTTTAGCAGGTATCTGTTAGGCCTTTTTTAGAAATCAGGTCCACATCTTCGTCGTGGCAAGCTGCCCAGATCAGAGTCCTTGATGGCAGTGAGAAAGACCAGACCCCACTACCCATCCAACCCCTCTGTCACCATGAGCTCCAGGGACTGGTCAACACCTGCTGGGCAGGATGGATCCCACGCCTCACTGCTTCCCTCAGCTCCCGAGACCCCCTGCAAGGGCCACTGTCCCTGCACACACTATTTCCTGCACCAGTTACTCAGCACAGCTCACTGGGAACGTCCCAGCCTGCAGAATCATCCCACCAACACTGATGAAGAGCTGAGCAACGGTGCTCGTCGTGAGTGTGGCCACCTGTACTGCCCCCACGGCAATTAGACTTTCTAGGAAGCCTCTGCTCAGACTCAGGTAGTTCTCAGTTCATCCCATCTACTTTCCTTTGCCTAGAAACCGGCCAGAGAAGCACATTTTTGCAAGCACTTAAAGGGTGCAGTACCTTCTGTTAGCTGAGCAAGTGGCAAGGGAAGCTAAAACAGCGAAAAGGAAAAAAAAAAAAAAAGCAGCAAGCACTGGTAAAACTTTTTAATGCAAGATTAGACAGGGCTTATCTGACCCACCAGAGAGACTAAGAAGGAGGCAGGCTATAAAGCAAAGTCAATGCATCGTCTCTTCCTCATTCCTCTGATATTCTGCCTGTGATGATGTGAGATTCTCCAGGCAAGAAAGGAACACCCCACCTCCACAGGGCACCGCGTCCTTGAGAGAAAGGAGCGTGCACAGGTGTATGACTCATTCCTCCAGTTAGGCATAGACTGAAGAACTCTTCTGCTCTCCAAAGCAGGCCACTCCACAGAGAGACATCTGGTAGATCCTACATGAGTTAACCTCATGCCATAATCTCGCCAACACACACAAATGAAACCAGGTCCCTCCTGCTGGCAGCTTCTCTGCATGGGAGGGAAAGACGAGCCTTGTCCTTGAAAGGTGATTACTCTGTGGGATGTGGAACAGAGCTCTCCACAGGACAGGGGCTTGCCTCTACATGCAGCACCATGTAGAGGGGTGCTGCAAAGCCTGTGAATGAGCCTTCTAGCAATGCATGAACAAAATTTGCTCTGGTGTATTTGTACCTGATGGAAATCACAGAGATCTGGGCCAAAGCAAGAATGCTTGCTGGAGTAGCAAGGTGATCCCAAATGTTGCTTTCCTTTTGCTCCACCCTCTGCCAGAGACCTGTGGAGGACCCTCTTTGGTTTGGAAGGTCTGGAGCTCCATATCACCCACCCTGCCCACTCCCAGCTGCTCTCTGGAGGAGTCACTCCCCCAGGGGATACACAATGCTACGTGCGCAGTTTAAGCACTGCTAATACTCCTAACAGTTCTGTGTCTCACCTCCTTGAAGAAAAATGAAAAGAATAAGGTCACAGCACTTCCTGAGTAAAATATCCTGCAGTTGAGTATCAACAGACCTGGAGTTGTCACTGCAGGAGTGGCAGCAAACCCTTAAAGGCACTTAACTTTCTACCTTCTAGATGCCAACCTCTGGCATTACCTATAAAAAGATCTTTGACAATCAAAGCTTTCTCTGGAAGCTTCTTGCTTGTGATTTAACAGGATCTAGAGCTAGTCCTATGGGATATCCAATAGCAAATTCCCAGGGATTCAACATTTTAGCAGATCAATCAGTTTAAGACATTTTTCTACCCCTCACACCTCACACTTTTCATTCTTTGTTAGTAGGATGCTAAAAGTCAGACATGTAGCGGGGCTTGGGCATGATGTTCTGATATAGACCATCATTTATACACACACTGCTTTTTCCACAGAGAGAAATGTCTGAACTCAGCCACTTCTTGCAGCCCAGCAAGAAGCAGAACTGGGTCTTGTGGGTTGCCTCCATACAGGCCAGGGTTAAACTGATGGCACTGATGAAATGTAAATGGAAGATATTACGTAAAAAGAATCGCATAATGTTCCCAGATGTTTTCAATTTTCTGAGTACTTCTAAAAATAAAATGAACTTTTAATACTTAATCAACATAGTGATTCATTTTGTTTTACCCAAGATGAAATTTCCCATGAATTTTTTATGGATACATGTTAGTTATTATTGCCTTTGGCTTCCTGGTTCAGACACAGTTCTGCCCTCCATTCCACTGATTGTTCAAATTATCCCCCACTGCATAGGCTGTGTACACTCTTCAGTCCTTAATAAAACCCTTCAATTGATTTTATGAGTCTGTTCAGGTTTGGCTAGACTGGCTTCAGGAGAGGAAGATTTGCAAGGAGTGCATTAGCTACCTAATGGGGACATAGCTCACCCATTAGTATCACCTGGTCATAGACCCATGCAATCCCCCTACCCCAGAGTGGCATCCACCTCACACAGAGCCTGGGGCAGCCTGGTGGCATGGGCAGGGTGTGATGTGGCTTACCACGGGTGCCAATCCACTATTTATTTCCTTTCATATCGTCCTGTACTTGTAGATGCTGGTGGTAGAGATGCTTTGAGCATGGCAAAATGAAGACTTCATTGGATGTTGCCAGGCTGGATTTCTCTTTGCATTCAGTGCTCATAACAAAATCCACTGCGGAGAGGGGAAGCCTTTAGGTGCATTAAATCAGTGGGATTTTTTTTTGTATTTATTCTGAACTTAAATGATGCTGTGATTTTTATTCTTATGTTTATTGCATAGCATTCAACAATGCAAGTCCTTAAAGACGAGAATGTGTTTTCCTGATATATCAGAGATGAAATTCAGCCGATCTGTGCCTAAGGTTCTTGTGTAAATGTGTTGGATACATCTCAGTGAAGAAAGGATTCGAAAGGAAAGGGAGCACGGAGAAAGCTTGAATGACCACCGAGTGACTGATTTGATTGTCTGAACAAACAAGAACACTTGCATGACCACCTTCGAAAAGCAAAGTGCTGCAAACAACAGTGGAAGAAAATGACCAGGGCAATATTGAACTGTCAGCCAGAGGCAACAGAGAGGACACTCAAGTGGCGTGTCAGATCCATGTAAAACCAAAGGTTTGCAGTTTCCAAGTGTTTCTGTGAATGCTTTACCTTGGCATACCATCTCACGTCTCTAAGGAAATTATGAACCATCAGCAGAGAGGACTTCATGTCATGGACAGCTGAAAGGCAGGGAGGTGCGGGGTTGGTATCAATCCAAGCACAGCTACTGCCTGGCTCGCTATCAGCACCAGTCTCCGCTCAGCACATCCCACTCATAAAGTAGGAGATTTCCCAACAACACCGCGTAGCCACAATTACAAAGCTGGAAGGCAATAGCCCATTATGTTGTTTTCAGCACCATTGGTATATACTCATACGGCATTTAGCAAAGGCATGTTTAGTGCCTTGTACATCTTTTTCTGCCAACGTTGGGAATCCATTTAGAACAAGCCATTGAGCTTTATTTTTATTTTATTTAATTTTTTTCCAAATGCATTAAGATAAATACGTATATTAACAGCCACTAGGGCAAACAGAAAATATTCATTTGCGTTTATCGCAGACAGTTAGAATCCTACCACACTTTACCTCTCATAGAGAAAATTTCTCCTGTGATGAATTAATCTTTATGAGCTGGTTCTCATTTCCTTCATTTCTTCACAGCTACCATGGATGTTTTAGAAAGAAAATGAGTGTTACATTTTTTTGTTATGCGAATTGCATTTTCTAACCTCTATCTGTAAAAGGGGTGCCTGAACCTCGGCTAAAGTACTCCAACTCAAAAATCTAAAAAGACCAGTATACCTCTGTCATGTACTCAGTCCTAAATAGTTCCACTGAATTTCCAGAAGCCCTTGAAGGATAAACATTTTCATAATAATCCAGCACAGTCACCAGGAGCTATTGCCTGCTGAAATTAGCAACATTCTCTCTCCAGATTGCTCCATTTGTTCTTAGCTCACGGAAACCACCAAACAAATTGATCTGGTCTGCCATCATGCTCATTATAAAGGGTCATGGGAAAATCAGGAGTGCATGCACAAGCTCCAAGAGGCTTTGGTGAGGTGTGCAGCTGTATTAATGTACATCACTCACGTGCTGCAAGAACTGCAGTCACCAAACTGCCAGCCCACTGAACCCCACCGCCTCCCTCCTTTCTCTTATCACATAAAGAGATTTTTCATTTCCAAACCTTAGGCTTTTTTGGTTTTCTGACTTTCAGCGGGGGGTCTTCCCTCTCCATGACACTATTGTTCAGGTGCCAAAGCCACCTGGGTAAGCTGCAGGGACCATGAGGGGACAGCACAAGCCATTAGAGATCAGTCTTGGATGTCTCTTAGGACCACCACTGGGACAATGCAGGTTGATGCTTTGGGGAGCTAAGGCTTCCATGCATCTGCTGCCTATCAGCTGAAAAACCCATGGTCTGAAAAGCCAATTAATTTACATTATTTAAAGACTGCTTTTCAGGGGAGTCCTTTCTTGGAGGAACCGAATCTCAACCCTGTGCTAAATTATGCACAGGAGTTAAGGGAGGTGAGAGTAAGAAATCCACTGGGTAATCATAATCACTGTGCAATTAGGTTTGATATCATAATAGAAGGTTACTCTCCTAGGGGTAATGCAGTGAGGGTGAACTTTAAAAGGCCAGATTTCAAAACTATGAGAAAAATGATTAACAGAAGGCTCAAGGGCATAGTGAAAATCTGTAACAACTTGCAGCAAATCTGTTCCTAGAGTAACTCCTCCAGCAGCCCCAGGAGTTGTACCAAGGATGAGTTTGGCTAATGTAATCAGTCCGGAGGCTATTTAAAAGCCCGTGCTAGAGAAGCAGATGGTGGTTGGACCTTTGAGCTGAAAACAAGAAGAGGAAGGATAGAATCAGCATGGCTGAGCAGAGCTTATTGAAAAAAACCCCATCCTTTTAAAAATTAAAAGGGGTATCTGACTAAAGAGCAGAACAGAGGCTAGAGTAAATGCAGACAAACTAGAAAGAAAACAGACATAGAGAGATAGGACTATACAAAAAAAAAAAAAAAAAAAAAAATAAAGGTATTTTTTATACATTGGATAAGAAAAACTTAAACCCCCAACCAGGCATGTAATGAGTGAAACTCAGAAAGCGCTGTTGTTATGTGACAGCTTTATTGTACCTAATTAACTCAGATATATGTATCTGCTGGAAGACACCACTTTTTGTGTTTACTTGCTATCAGATGTACAAAAGCAGGCATTTCTCCTGCAGAACCCTCTGTCTTTGTGGGGAGAGGGGGAGGCTGAAAATCAGAGGATGCCGAAGCAGGAAAGAAAACCTTGGCCTGAGTTATTTGTACAGATGTAACTAAACAGATTCCTTGCCTGTGCCGCTTTCTGTGGGAAATTAGAGGGTGACTTCAGTAGTGATTTATTTTAACCCTGTGGAAGGTGAACAGGACCCAAGGAAGGAGTTATGCGGCTGCCAGTTCACCAGGGCAGTAAATCACCCGGACTAGCTAGTACCTAGCCCGGGCTGTAGAGAAAACAAACTACACAATAGTGAGCCTGTCAAACAAGGCGCCCCGCTCTCCTTATGGGGTGAAATGCCCCCTTGAAACCGAAGGAAGGGATTCAGTGCTGGCTCCTATTGCACGCTAACAGCGAGGAAAAACTTACCAGGAGCTAATGCAGAAGCAGTACTCTGCGATTCTTGCAGAAATACTGTCCATCCAGGCAGTGCAGCGATCTGTGGGGAAGGGTGCAAGGTCCCTGGGGCTGGCTCACACCCCAAAAGCTATAGAGACACCCTGGCTGGGAGATGATGCTCCATCCCTGGGAACAACCACCATCCATCTGGTGCCGTGCAGGACACAAAGGGACAGATCTCAGCATGGACAAAAAACCAGCAAACTTATGTAAATTTTAAGTTTTCCAAAATGTCACCAGTCTCTCATGTTTGTGCAGCTTTTAGTACAACGGGGCTTCGACCCCAGCTCTAGCCTGTAATGTCACCATAACAGAGGCAAACAAATGACAATAGGGACCAAACCCACTTCTGTCTCCGTAAGGAAATATTGTTCTTTCAAAGCAATTCCTCATCTGAAAAGTTAATAAAATAGTACATAAAGGTGACCTGGTAGATATAATTTACTTGGGTTTTCAAAATGCTTTTGATAAGGTCCCTCATAAAAGAATATTAATGATAATGAGAATGATCTTACATCTATGGTGGTACTTTTCATTCAGATGAATCCCAAAGTGCTTTACAAAGTTTTCACTAACTGATTGTACAAATCATGTGTCATATATATCCCCCAAGTGCTGCTAGGTCTGGGAGAAGGCATGACAGCTATTTAATTGCTTAGCATGCTGCTGTTCAATATTTTAGGGCATGGTGTAAAAGCAAAAGCTCCAACCATGTGCAATTAAAGCAGATTTAGGCAGGTAAAAGCTACTTTCTGAAGCTGAGATTTGGCTGACAATCAAGCCCATCCTCTCCCTCTGCCCTCACGCAAATGCTGAGGGATGCCTTAGGCTGAACAGATGAATGGCTCAGCTGGAAAAAAGGCATCTTTTTCAGATTCCTTCTGAACATACAGTGGCCATTTCAGGTTGCTCCCAAACATACAGTGCACAGTTTATGGGCACCTATACTTGGCCATCTAACTCCAGAAAAGCACCATCACTTAAATTCTCCAATTTCCATAGGTTTTTAACATATGTCCTTCAGCCTTATAAGCAGCTGCCAATACTAACAGTCACCAGCAGAGCATCTTCAGCTCTCATTAGTGTTTGGAAAGCAATCTCTGCCTCTGTTCTGCAGTCAGTTTTACTTTGAGGTGCACATCTGAAGCACTACTGATCTGGACTATTATAATCTTGAAGACAGTTCCAGCCATAAGCATATTCTGTTTAAAGAGTATCAGAACAGTCAATTTAAAGGCAGAAAATGTCTCATTTAATTGCCTGAAATCAAAGGTTTCATATTTTAATTAAGCTTTTAAGAGGACTTATTTCATTGCTGTGGTTTCTTTTTATTTTTTTCCTCTCAGATGTGAAGGTCAATAAAGAATATCTTTACTGATTAAGCAATAGTAACAATAATTTCACCAAATGTCTTATACGTTGTGGATACCACCCCAGACCTGAGCTTCACACATTATCAGTGATCAGTAGATGAACATCACTCACTTACTATGCACTATACTACGCTCACTGCAAAGGACCACATGAACTTCCATGTTCTCTGTTCTTTGTTACTTGCAAAGAAAGAAGATGCCGAGAAAGTGGAATAATAGCTTCTCCCTAGATGCAAATTCCTCCATGGTTAGGCTAGCTTGGCAACTTTTCTACTCTCTCTTAAATGAGCAGCCTAAAACCAGGTATCTGAGCAGCGTAACACGTAGCAAGAAGCTTACAGATGGGGGTTGAAGAGAACCTTGGAGGTACCAAGGTGTCCTAGGTGTGTAGGTAGAAAGATTTCAGCTCAGCTGTAATACATACCCTTGGGCACACCTTTGAAATGCTCCATCTAGCCTTCTGCCTGAGGCAGCACGCATCTCATGTTTATCACCATCCCACCCGAATGCTGCTGGATTTTTTTGCAGAGCTAAACAAAGGACAGGGTCTGTTCTTCCACTGTGACAGCTTGTCAGATTTTGCAGTAAAATCCATATTTCATATCAAAAGAGTCCCCCTCAAATTCAAGTTATATAAATTATATAGTGCTAGGTAAACATGACCTTCCTCTGCCAATTCTTTCAGGCCAGAGCCAGAAGCCAAAACAACAAAAGTCTTGTGAGAACAGGCATCCAGGGCCACGCCGTCAAAAATCTCCAACAAGGAGCTGATTTGTCAACAGAAGTCATCATTGCACAGGGAACTCGACTCCTGCTTCAATGCTACTCTGGCCAAATTACTGACAGACTTTTGCTGAGCGATCCCATGTCCTCACATTATAGCCTTTAATTTCTCACATAACCCTTCTTGGAGGGTAGAAAAGTCTCATTTTTAGCACAATCCTTTGGGGAAAAGAGGGAAGAGCAATGCTTATGTGAAAACATGGCCCCACAGCCTGCCCCACATTGCAGCAGGAGCCCCCCAGCCCCCCGGCAGTAAATTCACATTCCCTTGGAGAAGCTTTGTCTCACCCTCTACTTCCACAGGCTCTGGAAAGCAAAACCCTGACTGTTAGAGGGTTTAATTTCAACTATGAATAAGCATTCATGCACTGGTGTCCTATGCAAGGCCACTCTTTAGGCAAAATAATGGTTTTAAGCTTCTTTCTGCTGCCAGGGTGACATAAAGCGACCTCAGCATACTGCAAGGCTGTTTATAATATGTATAAAAGCAACATATTAAATTTTTGTCTCCAGTAAGTGCTCTTTGCGTGTGGTGTACACCTGGCTGCTCTAACCTGATCAACATTTATTGCTTTGTTTCTTTACAACGGATTTTAGTCCCCTCAGTAAAGACATTCTTGATGCAATGAGCCTGCAAGAGGCCCTCGAAAGCCATAGGAATAAGGAACGGGAAGTTTTCCAAGCACAGACGAAGCTAGCCGCTTTCCCACATCCCCTGGGCGCTCATGTGCCAGGGAGACACAGGTGCAGGCTGGTGGAAATGGGGCAATCAGAAGGGGAGAGAAGGCAGATTGGTCCCAAATCCCCCCTACACTGGTGCAAGGAACACACACATCCACCTCAGGTTTCAAGGTACAGGTCTCATCTCAGATGTTGTCTTTGTTGCTTTTGGAATTCCGTGGCACCGCAGGCAACAGGGGAACGTTTTCCTGGGTACACAGTCACTTGAAATATTGCTAGCCAGGCGTTGATTGCTGCTGGCATTTGTCTTTCAGCAGCTGTCACAGCAGGTTCCTCGGGAGGTATAGGAAATATCTTGCAATTATGTGCTTTATGACGCACCCCAGAGAAACATTTGGCCGTATGTATTTGCACAAGGATGCACATATCCAGTGCGCAAGAGGGTCCATGCTGGGTGCTACCAGCATAACAAAGTTACTCTCCCTTTCACCTCTCAGCCTGTCTCTGATACAATTGACAGCTCCCTTAAACATATTAAGGGGGTGGAAATGCTAGCCTTAAGCAAGAAGGTCTTTAACCCTGTCTGATTTTCCCTTGCTTTGCATCTTGCTGCTTTCTGCCTTGTGCCATTCCTACAGCCAGCTGAATCTCCCTTTCCTAGGAGCTGTATCTCAGCTCTTCTCAGACATTCGGAGTGCCCAAGAACTGGTCTCCCTGCCTGCGTCCTGTACCCGTGAGTGACTGCTAGACATTGAGTGTAAGTGTGTTAGATGTACTGTTAAACCACTGGAAGCTCACTGAGCTCTGGAGTCTGTGGGACAGTCCTCAGGGTAGACTTCATTTGTTTTTGACACTGTGTCCCCCTTTTCAGAGCATCATCAAAAGGGCTGGTGGTTCCATTCCTTGGTCCCCATTAATCTTTTTTTTTTTTTTAATTGAGGGGTGTAGAGAGTTAATCAACATTGATAATATACGGTTGTGGGCTTGCTTCTGGGTTGGTGGGCTGGCTGATGTGGATAATGTACAGCTGTGGCTTGTTCGGGTTAAGTAGCTAAATAGCACTGAGGAGCCCAGAAGAGGA